>JANHMN010000004.1:59622624-59643796 GCA_030674055.1 Rhabdomys pumilio | reverse complement strand
ATAGATAGATAGATAGATAGATAGATAGATAGATAGATAGATAGATATGAAACCATGGTGTGTTTCAAGGGACATTTGTTTTTGAATATATATAATATATTATATACCATGTTTTCTCCATTATGGTTTTCAGTTATAAGTCAAGGCTGGAATTTTTGAGGAGGTAGAAAAAGAGATGCAATCATAGGATATATAAACAGCCAGATACCTTTATCTATAAGAATTTAACTCTTCTACTGACCAACCAGGAGTTTAAAATTGAATTTTGAGGGTATATGTGGAAAATACTAATTATACTAATTTGAAAAATAGTCAGCAGAAACTGATTGAAAAATAAGGTTTAGATGTTTGGTATACAATATATCTGTACCTATAGGAACTGAAAGGTTTTGTATGACATAAATTGTTCTTCATTTATACCCAAGAGAGGACAAAGTTCCTAAAATACCTTAGGTTTTTAACTGTCGACAACTGAGCACAATGTGCCAAGGTAATATATTTACACCTAAGATGTTAGAGTTGAAAATTCCAAAGTGGTGAAAATATGCTTGGGTTATGTTTTCCATATGATGCCCATATGCACTAACAAATCACTTCACTATATGGGACATGTATATTTTCAAATCCCCATTTGACAGTGACATTTTATTGTATTATCAACTTTGATCTTCCACCAAAATAAAACTTACAAGATTACATATATTTTTAATCACTCTTGCTGAAACCAACTTAAAATGTGCAGTATTAGCAAATAGATTTTAAATCAGTTGGAGTTCAAGAGCCAGCCAGGCTAGTTTTATTGTTTCTATGATCTGAAGAGATGAAATTGGACAGAACAAAGGTAATCTTTCACCTAGCAGAAGTAGTAACCAGAGGAACTAGTTAAGTGCTTTCAATCTGTAGCTGGTGGCTCAGGCTCACAGAGCTGTCATCAAATATCATGTAACAATCATACAATTCTGGAAGATATAAACACAGAATAGTTCACCTGTTTGAAGATGAAAGTCCCCAGACCTGTGAATGGTGTCCTACTATCCCCTATACATTGTGCTGTGATTTTCTATGAGTGGATTGATGGATGTGGTCCAGAAAGGCCATTCTGAATCTAAGCAGCACTGAGGTATTAACTTCCTAGATGTCAAAGGAACTTGAAAGTCTAGCTTAGGAAAAAAACAGGGAACTGGCTTCAGCATATATATATATGTATATATATACACACACACACACACACACACACACACACATATATCATCTTGGACTGGTTGCTACTTTTTCTTCTCACTCCTCTCTTCTTCTTTTGTTAGAAGGGGAGAACCTTTCTGTTGGAATATTACTGTGCTTGGACACAGGTTCTCCATTACTTTTGCAAAATTGGTTTCAGGGGACCCTCAAGACTGCTCAGTGGGTAAGATGCTTGCTATACAAACACAAGGACCTGAGTTCAGATCCCACTAGCACATAGAAGTTTGGTGTGGCTGGGTAACTGCGTGCCTGTAATCCTAGAACTGGGGTGGGGGGAACAGGATTGCTGAGGCTTGCTGACTGACAGCCCAGCTACAGGCTCAGTGAGAGACCCTGTCTCAGAGAAATGGGGTAGGGAATAATGAAGCAGAACCCAACATCCTCATCTGACTTCTGCATATGCACTAGCAAACCCAAGTGTGCATATCGCACACATACACTACACTCTCACATATACACAAACATATATAATATGTATGGGTCCAGGACTCTGTTAGTCCCTCTCCAAGAGCAGGAACTTAAAGCTATAACCCTACATGTTTGCCTTCCTCCCAGTGCCAGGAATACTGGGAACATGGAGCCCTTTGCCATTCTTTCCACACTACCCATATCAGGGCAGCACCTCCTTCCACCGTCCTTTCCTCAGGGCACCCCATCCCTCCCCTTTCAGTCTGTCTCCCTCTCTGTTTAGACTGTTCTGCCCATTAGTCACTGATGTGTTCATCCTAGAAAAATGAACTTTGTTGATTACAGGATTGGCCCCATGTACTTTTTTGCACTTAGCTGGGTTCCCCCACCTAAGAATATTCAGGCAACTGGCCCCATGGCAAAAGAGACTTAATACAGTGTTGCAAAGCCTAGCACATTGTTTTATAATTCCTTAAGATTAAAACTTAGTAACTCTGGAGTGCTTTTTGATCTCAGCCTGTGGCTACCCCATAGGTGCTTTTGATCTGCTGACATTAATGCTCTGAAGAAGTAATAGTTGAGCTTTTGAAATCTGAGGGAGATTACTGATGTCCTGCAGAAGCCTTACCTTTTGTACCCGACTCTTTGCTCTCTTGGAAGGGTTTATGTTCTATAAACAAAGAGTTCTCTGAGTAGAAACAAGTTCCAGCCCTCACACACCTAAAGCAGGTACTTTTGTGTAAAGCACATGACAAGCTCTCTGGTCACTTACTGCCCCATAGTTCTTGAAGATCACCCCAGTTTCATATGGCTTTCCATAACCAGAATAAAGCCAAAATATGTTTTCTAGAATCTCTAAAATGCTATCAAGTAGACAGGCTAGTAGAAATGTCTTATTTATTATCAAGTTAGCACACAACTATTGGATTTTATCGTGGCATCCTTACACATGTCATTCCTCTCCACTATCAATCACTCCCTTCCTCTCCCTGTCTTTTCTTCCTCCCACATCTTCCAGCTACTTCCCTTTCTTCCTCCAGCTAGCCCTCTTTTCTATTTGTTGTTAATATATATAACCAATTACTCTACTTCCCACCCCTCTGAAAATCTATTTCTCTCCTTCATCTATTTGTAACAAATTAATATTTAGAGTCACATATATAGATTCACACATGCATATATAAATATATATACATATACATCATATACATACATACATATATATATATATATATATTATATACACATGCAAGGAAGAGTGAAAGAGAGAATCCACATGTATGAAAAAATACATGATATCAGTCTTTTGGAGACTAGCTTATTTCATTTAACATGATTTCCAGTTACATCCATTTCCCCACAAATGCAATGATTTTGGTTTTTTTTATGGCTGTCTAAATTTCTACTGTGTACATGCAACAAATTTTCTTAGCTGTTTGTTGATTAATATCTAACTTGGTTCCACTTCCTGGCTATTATGAATAGGGCAGCTATAAACATGGACATGCAAGTATCTCAATGGCAGCCTCTGTTTATATGCCCAAGAATGGCACAGCTAGATGATAGTTTTGTTTGCGGTGTTTTGAGGAACCTCCATGCTGTTCTCCATAGTGGCTGCACAAGTTTTCATTCCCACTAGAATGAAATGCTCATCAGCATTCATTGATGACTGGTTTTAGATGAGAGATATTTTGATTGGAGTAAGATAGACTCTTAAAGCAGTCCTAATTTACATTTCTGATGGCTAAGGATATTTAATATTGCTCATGTATTTATTGGCTCTTTTTCTTCTTCTTTTCCTTCTCCTTCTCCTTCTCCTTCTCCTTCTCCTTCTCCTTTTCTTCCTCCTCCTTCTCTTCTTCCCTTGCTTTCTCTTTTTCTTCCTCCTTCATTCTTCCTCTTCCTCTTCTTCTTCTTCCTCCTCTTCCTCCTCCTTCTCTTCTTCTTCTTCCTCCTCCTTCTCCTCCTCCTCTTCCTTCTTCTTCTCCTCCTCCTTCTCCTCCTCCTCCTTCTCTTCTTCCCTTGCTTTCTCTTTTTCTTCCTCCTTCCTCTTCCTCTTCTTCATCCTCCTCTTCTTTTCTCATCCATGTTTTCATCCTTCTTAGGTGTGTGTGGTATGTGTGTGAATGCTTGTATGCTGTGTGTGCATTGGTGCACATAAGTACTGTGGCGTGCATGTGGATGTCAGAAGATGAGTTTGAGAGTTGGTTCATACCTTCCATCTTGTATCTACCCCTTTGCCATGCAATCCGACTGTCTTGCAAGCCTCCAGCAAGTCTCCTCTCCACCTTCCATCTCAACATAGGAACACTGGGATTACAGATGAATGCTGCTGCCTCTGGCTTTTTCCATGGCCCCAGGGACCTGAACTTGAGTCATCAGACCTTCATGGCAAGCACCTTTAAACACTGAGATATCTCTCCAGCCATATATTTTTTCTATTGAGAACTGCCCATTCAGTTCATTGGCTCATTTGTTGATAGGAGTTTGGTTGTTTGTGTGTTTAATTTTTGCAATTCTCTATTTATTCTTAATATTAATCCCTGCCTGGTATACAGTTTTCAAGGATTTGTTTCATTTTCTGTGTTATTAGAAACCTCTTCAGAAGTTCTTGCTACACCTATATCTTGAAGTGTTTCACCTGTAAACTTTCTTGGCCTACATTAAGGTCTTTGATCCATTGTGAATGATTTTTTTTTCTATCATGGTAATCGAGTTTTTCCCAACACATCTTAAGACACTGTCTTTTTTTCCAATGTATGATTGTTATACCTTTGTCAAAAATCAGGTTTCTATAACTTTGTAGCCTTATTTCTGGGTTCTCTGTTCTATTCTACTGGAATACTGGTCTAGTTTTGTGCTAGTGTAAAGTTGATTTTGTTGGTGTATAATTTGAGATTGGGTACTGTGATACTTTCAGTGTTGTTTTTTCTACTAAGGAGTATTTTAGTGATTAGGGCCTCTGATGGTTGCATATGA
Organism: Rhabdomys pumilio; assembly: GCA_030674055.1. NCBI lineage: Eukaryota > Metazoa > Chordata > Mammalia > Rodentia > Muridae > Rhabdomys > Rhabdomys pumilio. Next base: position 59,639,167 of record JANHMN010000004.1, on the reverse strand, counting down.
AACAGGATTGTGTTTTGCATTTCTATGGACAATGTCACTTGAATTTTTATGGGAATCAGATTGAATCTGTAAAACACATTAATACAGCTATTTTTAAAAAATTAAATCTGTTTATCTATAGGTGTATGAAGTGTTTGCCTCTTCTAAGTATTTTACTGTGGAGGGGTTGCTCACCTGTTTAGTTAGATGTATTACTAGATGTTTTACTTCTTGTGAAAGTTGTGGTGAGTGTGATTGAGAAAATCATTTCTAGCTTAACCCAGCTCTTGATCCTGCATGTGACAGTAAGCATGGCTGTTAATGTTTCCACCACTGTGATATATACTTGAGGGAAACATTTTCAAAGGAGAACAGTTTTACTTTGGCTCACAGTTTAAGGGATTCCAGTCCATAGTTAGCATCCTTCACTGTCATATGCCTGTAGTGAGGTGGGGTGTCATGGCAACAGGACCAAGAGACATAGAAAATGTATTATCATCCTCTCTGTGGGAAAAGGCTGGTATATCTTTGAAGGACACACTCCCATTGACCCACTTTCCTCTCTACACCTGGCCATCGTACAATGAATCTATCAAAGGTACTCATTGATTAGGCCTGGAAATTGTGTTGTTGTTTAGACTTTTGATTCTTACGTTTTACCCATGCTGGTCCAGAATTCATAGTGAACCTACTATGTAGCAGTCTGGCCTCACACCAGCAACAGTCCTCCTGCCTTACCTTCCTGGGTTCGAGGACTACAGGCATGAGCTATCACACCCCGCAAGGTTTCAGATAATTTGTTTGGTCTTGGTTACTGTGTCATGAAGCACTCCCAGTGCATTAAATTATCATATTTGGCATCAGTGGCTCTAGGCTCCCTGGCATTTTTAAAGTATTTTAACAGCATTGGTAGCTGCCTCAGGATTCAATACTGTTCCTTTCAGCTGGCAACCAAACCCCCAGTTCATGAGCCTTCAGGGGATATCTCAGATTCAAACCATAACAGTAAGCCGCATGCAGTGGCTTGTCATCACGGCTTTAAGAATCCTATACAATCCCATTGGGAAATCACAGATGGAAGCAACAATATCTTGTGATCTGTTTAGTTATGTCATCATACCATGAATTCGCAGATTTGGAGACCTGCCTACAGTTGGCATTACATACTATGATAGAATGATTCAAATATCCATAAATCTTAAATATTTCACATGGATCTGGCCATCACAAATTAAAGAAAACTTCGAAGCCATAAAAGCTTAGGGAGAAAGGAATAAAATGCTGAAACAGCCATGTCAGAGGCATGACAAATACCACAGTCTATTAAGGACAAAAGTAATATCTTAGATGGAAGAAAACAAATTTGGATTCTGGTTTTATAGTGCCACTTATTAAATGATGCCCTTGCTTAGTGACCTAAGTCAATATAATATCAACTTGGGAAGCATTCTCTTGTTTAAGAGACTCAGAGAAATCAAGGGTAGATAAAGAAGAAAACTAACAAGCAGTAGGTATTTATATTCTGTTAGTTATCATTTGGTGAAACAATATGAGAGACAGAAAAGGGGGGGGGGAGAGAATGGGTATCCATATATCAGTTGTAACTATATACAGAGTTCCAAGAATAGAGCTATATCTTTAGATGTGGGTATCTTTGCATATATAACTGTATATGGCTGAAAGCAAATTAGCAAGAATGTCATGTCTCGCCACTTCCCTTAAAATGCATGCTGCTGAAATGATTCCAGACAAATGTCTAGGTTATTTCTGAAGATGTCTATGGAAGCAGATATGACAGCCTCTTGGTATTTTTAAGTGTTAATGCTGTCAGTGAGTTCTTAGAACCTCAGACGTACTCAGCTTCACCATTCAGCAACCACATGACCTCAGCAAAGTCTTTTCATGTTTCTAAGCTCCAGTTTCCATTTCTGTAACTAGGGTTTAAATAGTGCATGCCTCATAGAAACATAGAGAGAATGAATGATGCATGCTAAGTACTTAGCTACAATACCGGGGTCATAGTAGACACTGTATATGTTAGATGTTACAACTCCAGGCAATAGTATAAAATGTCTGTTCGGTAGACTCATTTAAGTGGTGATTGTTCCATGAAGTCTCCACAGGGTACCCTATGGACCATCTTGAGTTGTCTACCCAGTAACCCTCGTCAGTCACTGCTCAAAACACTATGCTAACACCATCTAGGTTGTGCAGGTGTTTATGAGAATATTGTTTTCTATTATAGTCACTATGCACTTTATGTATTGTTTCAACTTCCAAAGTTTCCCTAAGTTACTGAAGAAATTAAACAGAATCAAACAAAGCCAGCAGAAACAGAGTTTTTAATGTAAAGACACAGAAACAGAGTCGCTTACAGGATCCTGGACACTAAAATCTGATGTCATACCCCTCTTTCACTAAAATATCTTTCCTTCATTAAAATATTTCTCCATTAAAATATAATGTTTGGTATTGGATCTCTTAGGTTCTCTTTTCATTTGTTGCTTTATTAATGGTTACCCTGTTACTGCTCCTTCTACACTAAATTATCATGTTTTACCCTCAGTGACTATATAGTCACTATAATTCATTTTGGGTCTCTTCCTTAGGCAAGACTAGTTCTCTTGCTCTTAGCATTCCTTAGTTACCTGCAATTCTTTGTCTAGGGTTGAGAACCTATTAGATTTCCTCTTCATATTAGCATGGCTATTGGTGTCAGTCTTATTTGGGTAAAGTTTAGGCATGTTAATAAGACTTTGTATATAAGTTCTCTGACATTTCTGGGCATGTCTCAAACTTCCTGTTCTTCTGGTATTTATAATCTTTTTGTCCCATCTTCACTATGATTCCTGAGCCTTGGATGCAAGTGATGTGTTTGAGATGTATCAATTGGGGCTGGGCACCACACATTTTGATTGGTTGTGATTTTCTGTGATGATCTCTGTCTGTTGCAAGGAGGCATTTCTTTGATGAGGTGTGAGATCTATCTCTGGGTAGAAGGATAAAAATTTAGAACGTAGTTAGGAATTATGTGGCACTAACAGGTTCTCTACCAAATTCATGATCTTACTAGCTCCTGTTAATTGACTGGGTTTTCCAGCATCAGGAATGACGTTGCTGTTGACTTTATTGTTGGTAAGCAGGTCTTCAATCCAATTAGAGAGTTCTTGGTTACCACCATGGCACATGTACCATTATTGCACTCCTAGGATTCCCATGCTTATGCTGATCATTGTTTCAGTTTATGGGCATCACGGCCAAGTAACATTATCTATTACTTCCCTCCCTTTGAAGCTTGGGTACTGCCTTTTGTTTCCATGAAAACTAGTCCTCAGGGAGGAGGTTTTATACCAGAACCCATTGAGATCATCTCATGTTGTTTTCAACATCTCTGAAGCAAGCAAGTAAACCATAATAGCCTGTTTGGGGAGTGTCTTGGACAACCCTGACCAATTCAAAATGTTGTTTCTCATGCCTGATGTTTGGATTTTTGTAAATATTCTGTGAATACTTAGGGAAGCATTGTCAGCCCTGATGAGAATTTTTATTTAAACTGTGTGTGTGTTATAATTTTATGTAGTTATTAATAATTCATTGACTTTTTTAGACATCATTATTATTTTATCCTCCCTCCTTTTTCTGTATTAATCTCCCTGCTTCCTAATGAAATCCCCCCACTTTTCCATGCTCTCCTTAAATTACTTGTTACCCTGACATGCCCTTTCAAATCCCTATCCTTGTCCAAAAGTTACTTCAGGTTATATACTCACATTTGAAAATTTGAAAGTATGAACTTCAGATGAGAGAGGACATGTTATGTTTCTTTCTAGGTTTAGGTTACTTTAATCAATATGATCTTTTCTTGTTCTGTTCCTTTACCTGCAAAATTCATGATATTCTTTACAACTGAATAGTTATCCATTCTGTATGCATACCACATTTTCTTTCCTTCAGCAGTTAAGGACATTTAGGTTGTTTCCATTTCTTGGGTATTGTAAATAAAGGAGCAATGAGCATGGCTGAACTAGCAAGTATCTGTGAACTGGAATGTTGAGTCCTTTGGCATATGCTAAGGAGTGATATAGCTGGGCCATGTGGTAAATTTATTTTTTTTAGCATTTTATCATTTTCAACACTAATTTCAAGAGTTGTTGGATTGCCTGGTAGCATTCTTAAAGCATTTTATCCACCTATGTTTTCAGAAAATTATCTTCCTCAAGAGGTATATTGAAAGAGGTCACAGGTTCATGAATTCCTCCTTTCTGGAAGAATAATTACTTTTAAAGAGTCATGGTGCCTGAGTACAAACCCAAGGCTTTGTTCATGCTGAGCAATCACCCAACCACTGAGCAATACTCCCAGTCCTAGATCAAGTGATGCTTAACAAGATTGCTGTGCTTCAAACCGTAGCCTCTAATGTGGAGTGAGAGTCCCACAGATCAGAGACCTCCCACCAGCTGCCTGTCTACACTTCATCACCCCAACACACACCCACTCTGCACTCTGGCCTGACAGTGTGATTTGTACACAGGTGTCCAGGAGGCTGTGGTAAGCTGCCTGAACAAACAGACCCGGGAGGTTGCTGATGAGAACCTGTGTGTGACCAGCCGACGGCCCCCACAGCTCCTGAAATCCTGTAACTTGGATCCCTGCCCAGCAAGGTAAGGGATGTGTTGCTGCCCTTGCCAACCAGGAGCATGTGTCGAACTGGGTGCATCTCTCTATGGGTAACAGAGGAATGCTTATTGTTACCCAGTGTTTTGAAAACCAATTAGCGTCAGTTCAAACTTCTAGTCAAATCCACTTAAATTTAATTGAAAGCAGGGCCCTGGAATTCTATCCCAATCAATGGTCATATAGTCCAGAGGCTCCATTCACTGAGCAAATTTATGGCATGGACGTTATGTGCATGTAACACTCCGTTGCTTTCCCCTAAAGTGAAAATGAACTGACCACAAACTTCATGATCTATGCTACATTTTAGCCTCTATCCCAAAGCCTTGAACCACAGTAATAAACTGGCTTTCAAATCACAAAGTATAAGGCACTGAAGCATCTGGGTGGTATAACTGACCCACTGTGAAATCTGTGTGCACACAGCATACAGATTCATTCTACCATGCTTAGGGGTGTGTGTATCACTCCACATGCATAAAATCAATTAGAGCATTTCATTGTTGAGCCTTGCCTGTGTCTCATTATCGCCCAACCTTGAGTCTTTACTAATCAATCCAATCACTGCTTTGGTCCACATGATTTTATGGTGTCTCGGGAAGTTTGCCTTTTTAGATACTTTTTTGGAGCAAATCCGTTATATGATTCTGGTTTGGATGAGATATGTTTGAGGAACTAAAGCCAAACTTGCAAATCTACAGCTGCATTGAGGAATGTTATTGGATAAGGTCATGTCCTAGATATGAAAGGAATCATGCTTCTGAATAGTTCCCATTTCTCTGCAAAATATAAGAGTCACTGTACTGTTTTCAGGTGATAACAGTAGTTTCCTGATAAAGCCTGTGTGCCTATTGTCTTCTTTCTCAGCTAGCTCCAGTATATTCCTTACTTTTGGATTTGAAAGAAACAGATTCAGGTCTTCTCCAGTCAAGTGACACAGCTTCATGGTGACTTTCTGGTCACCATAGTTGTTCCATGTATTGGTCTGAATGCTAAGACTGAGCTTTCCCCTTCAAATATAGAAGTAACCTTGGCCAACTGTGCCACATCCTCTAAAGCCAGCCACTTGCATGGAACAGCACCCTACCCATCAGAACAACAGCCAGGAAAACAGAGTCAAGGGCAGAGAGAATCAGACAAAGAGAAGCCAGAGCCAGTATGTTAAATCCCAAGCAAGCTTGTAGCATGACTGCTATATGCATGTGTCCCTGGGCCAACTAATTTCTCAACCATCAAACTCTTCACTGTCTAAGTGTGTGACCCTAGGACTTTAGTTGATTTTTAAAAAAAGGACAATCTCCTCTACTTGGTGACAGTCTCCCATATTAAAAGAAGGCTGCTAGGCACTTGGTTAGAAGGTCAACAGGGCTGGGTCTCATCCTACCTGTCACCATCTAGCTATGTGGCCTTAGCAAGTTGACTGTTCTCTCTCTTTCCCCATGAATGAAATTACTGGACAGGACAACATAAGTTTCCTTATGTTGTCAGCATAATGCAAATCGGCACCCCAGAGACACTCACAGATGTGAGACTCGCTACAATAACATGAGGTTTATTAAATAATTAATAGATTGATAAAAACCAGTGCACTGGGGTTCCCTTGTATGCCAGCAAGAAAAACCCCGAATTATAGCTGAGAACAGCTTATATACAAATAGACCCCGGGAATTTTTATAGAATTTATGAGGGCAGTTATACAATTACTTCTTAAACATTTACCATAAAGGCCAAAGTCCAACAGCCATTCTCAGGTTTGGTTTCCATTCCCAAGCCCAGTTGCTAAGTAACTCAAATTTGCACCTTATCTTTCTACAAAGAAGATGAGCTTAAGTAGCTTCTGTTTACCCGGGTTTTACTGTGTTAAGGGCTTATAAACTCCTATCTTGGGTCTTTCTTCCTGGAATGTTTGAGTCTTTGAAATGTGCTTCTCCCTGGAAGTGTCCCTGGGGAATGTTTGAGTTTAAAAACCAAAATAGGAGCTTTTTATTAATTTCAAGTTTCTACAACACAAGTATTTCTCCTTCTCAATGGGCTAACTCATATTAATTTAGAGAAGATTAATTTACTCTGCTCTTTTAAATTGATTCTCCTGTGGACTATTTTGGGATGCCTTCAGAGCATCCCTCTCTTCCTGATCCCCTTGGATTAAGATGTATACACATTTGTTTGTTAGAGATGTAGTCATGTGCCCTTCCCCTCTACAACCTCAGTTCAGTCAAAGGTCATTTAGGTCTTCAGTTCACCATTCTTCAGCAAGCTTCTGTGTTCCCTGTGTGTTTTGAAGTATCTTATGATGGGTCCAAACTTTCTCCACAGCTTTTAATCTCTTGGCTGGCCTTTGCTGAAATCCACATGCTTCTTTTGAAAAAAGAAAGCCACAGCATTCCTATGCAACAAAGCTTCACTCTTGATGTCTGTGAAGAGCCTTTGGGTTAAGATATGCCTCCCTCCTGGGGGAGTTGTCAGAGCTCATGATTACCAGTGAGAAAGCTACCAGTCTCACTTATGCAGGGACTAATGCTCTAGCATTCAGTGCACCAAAGGCCTCTCGGTCTTTCTGGAGCAGCTTCTGAGACCCACACATGGTCCTTCTGGTTTCTTCTGTGTGAAACTGAGTTTATATCAGAAGCATATGTCTGACTTTTGCTAGTGTTCCTATATGCAGCTTTCAGGCTTGGTCACTCATGTCAGGAGAGGAAAATTCCAGGTTGGAAGAACCTTTTCCAGCTTTTGTGTGTATTTCTGAGTACATATGTGTGCATATGTACAATGCTTATCCTCTTGAAATAACTTTTAAAAACAATACTTTCTATTGAGGTGGCTAGATTTTCTCCCAATCCAAGTACTGACTCCTTGGCCTTGCCTCAGCTCATCATAGCAGTGGAATGTGCTAAAAAGACACTTATTTCCTATGATGGCAAATAAGCAGGAGATAAAGGACAGCAGTTGACAACACACAGAAGAGCTGATAGCTCTGTGCAACTTCTGCCTATGGGATAATGACTAATCACTGGATATTTACATGAGGCGTGGCAACTTATGTTGTCCTGTCCAGTAACTTCATTCATGGAGAAAGAGAGAGAACAGTCAACTTGCTAAGGCTACATAGCTAGATGGTGACAGGTAGGATGAGACCCAGCCCTGTTGACCTTCTAGCCAAGTGCCTAGCAGCTTTCTTTTACTTGCTCTCAGCTTTGTGTTTTGATCCTTCTCTGTTATCTGTGATCTAGGAACCAACAGGTGGCAGGTGATTGTTCACCTGGAGGTCGTGTTTGTAATTAGCAAGGTTTAGACCATTACTAAAGAGAGAGCCCAAAGGCAGCACTGTTATTGCTATCTTCTTTATCCCTCTCTTCTGTCTTCTAGGTGACATTTAAAATGCCATTATTAGACTCCTTTTCATAAACTCAAGATCTTAATTGTCAACCTAAGGTATAAATATGATTATAGCATTTATGTTCTCACTTGTATACAGAAAAGTATACCCAAAGTAAAGAAGGATACAAGGTAAGTGTTGATGAAACGAACAGGGACAAAGAGCCTAAGCGGCTGTTAGCAATGGCCAATGGAAAGGCTGGTTCTGAGAGGGCAGAAATCAGATTGAGGAGGATCAATATCTACTCCTTTCCAACCTTCCCTAAAATTGGCCATAAAACATTGGATGCAGTTTTGCTTATAAGCCATCAGTGAGAGCTTTCTTCAAAGGAGTTATTATCATAGAGAAGGAAATTCTTTTGTGCATATTTAACACTAAGCAATTTGAGTGTCAGAAGCTATATCATCTTCCCCAGTGTGCCATCAGTGAGTGAGGTTGGCTCCAAGAAGATTTTTTTAAAGATTTTATTTTATATACATGACAAGTACACTGTAGCTGTCTTTAGACATGCCAGAAGAGGGCATCAGATCCCATTACAGATGGTTGTGAGCCACCATGTGGTTGCTAGGAATTGAACTCAGGACCTCTGGAAGAGAAGTCAATGCTCTTAACCGCTGAACCATCTTTCCAGGTCCTCCAAGAAGATATTTAAAAGAAGTCAAGAGCCATTGTGGGGAAAGAAGTCAGTCTCTGTTCCCAATTTATTAAAAAACAAAACTTTTTTGGTGTTCTAAGTATCTAAGTAGCTCATGAAGAGACATATCCTTTAAAACTCAAGGAAGAGAAAATCAAGGAAAAGAAGGTAAAAAAGATGGGAAAAGCCAGAGGATCAAAATGGCTACTGTGAGATAGTGTCTTTGATGCTTTGATACATGGCAGGGATGCTGCCATCAAGAACTCTCAATAGTATAGTTGCTTGCACATGATCTGCACAGTGACCATAGCAGCCAACATGTCATTATGTATGGTAGAAAAGTTCGTAAGATCTTACCCTTGGGTGAGGAACTTACAGGCAATCAATAGATGTTGAGGGAAAGAGAATCAGTTTTCTCTAGGGATGAAACCCCTGACAGGTTTTTCAATCCTAAGCGGTCAGTTCTAAACACATGCACATCCAGACAACACTAACTAGGCTCAGTAGACTCTGTGTGTGTGTGTGTGTGTGTGTGTGTGTAAAACAATCTAACAACAATAATTATAGAAGAGTCATGAATTCAAGATGAGGTGAGGAGACATGAGAAGAACTGGAGGGGGAAAGAAGGGTAGAAATGATATGATTATAGTGCATTCAGACACAAAATTCTTAAAAAAAAAAAAAAGATTTTTTAAAAACTCCTCAAGCACAGCAGTAGTAATCAAGGCAGAAAGGTAACCTCATCCCACCACCATCCCCCACCCCCACTTTAACCAGCTTAGTCATTTTTCCCACCCTTTCTTGCCCAGAGAGAGACATGCTGGTCGCTTGGTATATATGCTTCAAGACTACTTTCCATGAATTTATATATGTTTGTGAACATACACAAATATACAAGGCTCTGATATTTGTGAACGAGAGCTTATTGCATTTATTGTTCAGAAGGTTCAAGTTTTCACTTAGCACCGTTCACTATGAAGCGTTCTCATCCCTGAAACACTCAGAAGGCTGAGCAAGTAGATGCAGACTGTGGTTCAAGTCTCTTTGACCACTTTTCACTAACCTTTGAAAAGCTACAGACATTTTTAGGTCTTCATTTTCTTCATTAAAATGGAATTACATTTAAGAGTGCTATAGTATAATATAGTATAGTGTAGAGTAATGCAGTGTAATGTATAGTATAGTATAGTATAGTATAGTATAGTACAGTATAGTGGTATAGTGAGTCACAACTCCAACTTCAGTACTTAAGGGCTGAGGCAAGCGGATTGTCATGGAGTTGTGACAAGCCTGGCCTACATAATGAGTTCCAGGTCAGTATAGGCTACAGGGTAAGACTCTGTCAATAACAAAAACAATAATAGGATCTGTGTTGAGGTGTAACTCAGTGTCAGGGTGTTTGACTAGCATGCATAAGGCCCTGGGTTCAATACCCTATACCCCCACCACACACACACACACACACACACACACACACACACACACACACATACACACACACACACACACACACACACACACACACACACACACACACATTCTGCCAGGTATAAAAACACATGTCTAAAATCCCAGAACTCAGATATTGAATCAGGAGGATCGTGAATTCCAGGTCTGCCTAAGGTACCTGAGCACCCAAGTTTGCCTCAAAAATTAAAAAATGAAGAAAAATAAAAACAAAATCACAATCATTACTCAAGAGAAATACATGGTCATCTTTTAGTTTAGCTGAGAAACAATAATCATAATTTCCAGGAGAGCATGATATTTTTAAATTCAACACTTAAATTCTATTAGATTTGAGCTAAGTCTTAATAAATAAGTTACTATCTCCCTGGTTTTTAATAGCAGTGACATGAGCAGCCAAAGAAAATCAGAAAGGACTAGTTTTAAAAAAAAAAAGTATGACTGTTATTAATTATAAGCATTTGATAGCTCGGCCAGTGTGTGTTGAAAAGATTTGGTAAATGTATGTGGAGGAGGGGAACAGAGTCAGCAATGAAAGCCAGATGGCTGAAAATGAAGGAAATTCCAGGCAATTTCTGCAGCTTTGTTCTAACATACTTCTTAAACTAAACTTTTATTTCTGAGCAACAGAGAACAGCTGAGTGGTGTGGGGAGATAAACAGTGGAGGGGGAGCTCCTAATTCCAGGAATGATATTCAGTCTCTTTCCTCTCCCTCTTTCTCTCCCTCTCCCTCTCCCCACCCCCTGTGGTATCCCTAATCTCTTTGCTCAGTCCTAGGATCATTCTGAGAACCAACAAAAATAAAAGAAGCTGAGAATCCTTATTTAAAGGGAGTGTTGGGGTCACAGAGTCCCCTCTTTAAAAGCAGACCAGAACACCCACTTTATTGTGCACTAACAAGACCCAAGACCCATGCACACTGACAGCACATGATTGCCAATTTCAACTTTTCTTTTATATTCACTTAAAATGGACAGAGCGAAAGGTGTCGCCTTTTAAGACAGCCATGTTTTCATTGAATTGATGGAGCTTTCAAAGCATCACAGGCACCCTGGTTCTGTTTTAAGGGCTGCTATTTCAACATGCTCTCTAAAGATTGCTTTATCTTCTGCTAGTTCCCTAAATCTGCTTTTTGGCTCTGTCTACACTAACTTTTAAATTCATAAAGCAAAAGCACACCAAAGCTCACCAGCATCCGCAGACATTAAGTCCAGATTTGGAGGCCATGTTCAGTTGTCTTTGGAGTAATAACTCTTACTACCATGCCTTTTCTGGCATATCCTGGTGTATCGTATCTTCCACCTTTTCCCTTTCTTCTCCTGATGGGTAGGTTACAACAGAGTACCATGCTTCTTAATTGTTAGACTCACTGGGTATGAACCAGGGCTGCTTCTTCACCAGGAATGTTAGAATTCATCCAGCAACATTTTAATATCCATAAAAATGAAAATAGCATTGTGGGAAGGCTAAAATTACTTTGTACATATAGATTTCAATTTTGTGGAGCTAGAGAGAAAATGAGGCAACAAAATGTACCTTCTAACATGTCATCTGAAAGAATAGATGATTCGTTCTAAAATGGTACAAACAACAGCTTTGGGGAAACCCCATCCATCAAGTCCAAAGAAGGAATCCTTTTCTGGTTTCTTAACACCTAAATAATTAGACATCCTTTTAGACCACAAAACCCTGCCTAAACTCCGTGAAGTCTTTATACAGACCCTCAACCACTGTTAAGTTTCTGCACAAAAATTAAAGCAGAGAGGATAGTTACGTTTTAATTCTGAAACAGTAAAAATGAAACAGGTAGGCATCTTCAGGCCCAGTAGCCTGCTGGTACCAGTCCTCAGAACGAACAGAACACAAAACCCCATCTTGAAGATGTCACCTGCTAAGGGAAGACCTCAAAACAACAATGGTTCTGAGGGAATTTGAGGCCTCAAGGCAGCTTATTCATCCAAGTGGTAGAGCCCATGCTGAATGATGAAGCATAAAAGTAAGACTCATCCAGGTGAAGGAAAGAGAGCATGTTCCAGCCCAAAGGAAAGGACAAGAAGGAGGTGCCATAAAGAACAGACAGAGGCCACACCCATGGAGACCTCCAGTCCTGAAGGTGCTTAGACTGTGTTTCCTACAGTGGAGCTCAATGAAGAAGCTTAAACAGGGTCATAAAAGAGCCAGTCTTGCTTGGATAAAGATGACCCATGCTGACCACCCAAGATAATAAAACAGTGATAGCTAACTTTCATAACCACCTATGTATCACACTTGTTTCTCATGTAGAATCAGAAATGGTATAGTCTGTGTAATATTTTCATGGACAAAAAGCAGTGCAAATGTCAGCATTTTGTTTGCTCCCTCTGATAACCCAGTATGTGCTGACTGAGCCTGTCAACCTGACAGGATAATGATGCCACAGGGAAGGGAGTCATAAAGGAAGTCATGATCAAGCTAGCTAATAGCACTTGATCACTGAGGCCCTCTCAGCACTACCATCCTGGGATCCTTCGAAGATAAGGATTATATTTTCTTCAGAATCAAAGTTTTGCAAATAAGAAAGAAAATATTAGAAAAAAATCACCTGGAATCAAATTTAACACGTAGAAACATCTCTGCTCAAAACAGGAACTGGCTTCCATGATAAAGAACCATAAATAACCTGTACTGAGAATGTAATTCCACTTTTCATGTGAGGCACTTAGGCCTAGCATTCAGGCCTTAAGGACAGCTACAGACTGAAATGGTAAATGTTTTCACAATACTTTAATTACATTTGTATGTGTGTGAAGACTATAATACACCCCACATCCCTCTACTTAGAAGGTTATGATGCCCTTAAAGATAATCAGAATTTCTCTTTGTTCAGTCTCCATTAAATAAGTATTTATTGACTGTTTCCTGTGCCAGGCATTGTGCTGTAGTTATAGTCATGGACAAAACCTGCTTTATTCTCTGAATCTGGAAATTCCAGTTCTTAGAAATGGTCAAGGCCTTTTCTTTTGTGACTATTTGCTTGTTTGTTTGAGTTTTTGTTTTGTTTTGGTTTGGTGCTTGAATTCTAACTGGAACCTCAATCATACCATGCATGCGCAGTATAACTGAGTTAACCTCAGATTCATATATTTTAAACCCTGATATAATGGTGAAACATTGGGAAGTTTTATAGTTCAGAAATCTTATTACTTACAAATCAGTTAACAGAACTGAATGGTACCTTGAAAAGTAAGAAATTTCAAATTTTAAATTTTTCGGCTTCCCAAGCCATCAATTTCGAAAGTCCTGGAGGTAATGGCAGTCAAAGATTTGTCCAAGGCTTTTGGACAATATTTGAAACTGTAACAATATTGAAACTTAAGGGAGCCCCCAAGTAAATGCTTTCTTTTACAAAAGTTGTCTTGATCATGCTGTCTCTTCACAGCAATACAACAGTGACTAAGACAAACACCAAGAGGAGACTTGGCAATGCTAAATATTCTGTACCAGAAAAGAGAAGATTCCTTAAAATGAGAAAAAAAGGATGGGGCTTTGAGTTCAAACAAGTGCTGTGGTTCTTGTTTTCCTCATGGCCTAAGGATGATACTTTTAGTTCCTGTATGTCTCAGTCCCCCTACCTGTCAAAGATAATCATTCTGACAACAGAGATGGGGGCATTGTAAGGATAAGCACATGGAGCACTCAGCTGGCCTCTACAGCAGTCAGGGAAACAAGGAACTTCTTCCCAATCCCTAAGCCTTATGGTCTAAGACCTTATGCTTATTTCCTACTCATCATACATAATGTAGTGATAAGAGCAAAGTTAAGAGAATCTATGAATAGAATACCCCATAGCCTATGGAGGCCATTCTTATTCAAACCATCACAGTGTTTGTCCTGAATAGAAAAAGGTAGCTGTACTAGAAAAGAAAGCAGGTCTCCATTGTGTCTACAAATTCTTCAGAAGGTAGAACCTATTGGGTTCTAAAACCTATTTGACATTGTTACTTAATCCGATAACATGTATTTTAAGTACCTTAATGAGATGAAGAAATGGGAGCAAAGAAAACAAAAAGTTCGGTATCCCTGACTTAGGCACTGTTTTATTGCTATAAAGAGACTACAGGACCAAGGCCACTTTTAAAAAGAGAATGGAGGTGTGGGACATTTTATTGGGAGGTTGCTTACAGTTTCAGAGGGTTAGTCCATTCTTATCATAGTGGTACTGGAGCAATAATTGAGAGCTACATTCTGATCTATAGGCAGAGAGAGAGAGAGAGAGAGACAGAGAGAGAGACAGAGAGACAGACAGAGACAGACAGAGACAGAGACAGAGACAGAGACAGAGAAAGACAGAAACAGAGAAAGAAAGAAGAAAAAAGGCAGAGACAGAGAAAGAAAGAAAAGGAGACAGAGAAACAGAGAGACAGAGAGAGGCAGAGAGAGAGTGAGTAGGTTTTGTGTAGAGTTTTGATGCACTTCCTCCAACAAGGGCCACACCTCCTAATCTTTCTAATCCTATCAAAGAGTTCCACTCCCTCATGACTAAGCATTCATATATATGAACCTTTGGGAGCCATTCTTACTACTCAAATCAAACCACCAGAAGTCCTGAACATAGTAATGTCTTAGGAACTACAACGAAGGGGGCAGGGAGTTCTTTTGGCAAGTAAGATGACAGCAGAGAATGAGCAATGTTGTCCTGACAGAGGATCCTGTGATAAGTCAGAGGAAAATAAGGTTTTTATAAACTGTGGTATTCCTAGCTGGTTGTCTCCATAAACACATATAGAAGGGAATAAGGAAGGTAGAAAGAAAAAGAAAACAGCAGAGCAGGAGAGCAAGGAAAATCCAACTGTTATGTAGCCAGTAGCCTGTGCCTGCCTTTGAATGAGATACAGTTTTCTAATGCTTACATCTGTTTGGTGCAATCAATGTACCTGGTGTTTTGTTACTCTTTTGTATCTGTGATTAAATTATCATAACCAAAAGCAACTTCTTAAGGAGCTTGTTTTGGTTTATGGTTCCAGAGAGCTAAAGTCCATAAAAGCAGAGAAGGCATTTCTGCCAGTAGGAAACTGCCTGATCACACCTTTATTCACAACACAGGAAGGACAGAGGAAAAATAGGAAGTGGGGTGAGGCTATCAGCCTTACAGCCCAGTGCCAGTGATGTAATTCCTCCACTATGGTGGCACCTCCTAAATGTTCCATACCCTCTTCAAACACTGTCACCAACTAAGAAATGAGTGTGTAAATACATGAGCCAATGGGGCTCATTAAGGTCACCACATCAGGCGTCATGCCAGTCTCTTAATATATGCTATGGTATGCAATTTCCCCACAAATTTATGATGGTCCTATTCTTGTCCTACCTTTAGATATGAGCATAAGTCTTCAGAGCCCATAACCCGGTTAAAAATCACTAACAATTCACAAGGTTTTCTTTCTTCATCTCACGCAGAGTTCTCAACCTTTCTAATGCTGTGACCCTTTAATACAGTTCTTCATGCTGTGGTGATGCACAACCATGAAATTATTTCATTGCTACTTCATAACTGTAATTTTGCTACTATTATGAATTGTAATATAAGTATCTGATATGCAGAATAGCTGATATGAGAGCCCTAGGGAGGTTGAGGCCCATACGTTGACAACCACTGCTTTAGAAAGATGTATAACCCCCAAATGGCGGGTCCAGATTTGGCACAGGGTATAGGAGGATTTGAGGGAGAGAAAACTGTGGTCAGGATGTGATATATGAGAGAAGAATAAATAAAACTTAAAGAAAAAAAAAAGAGCTTGAAAGTCAGTCCCTTTCTTGATGATAGATAGATACAGACCTATCCATCAATACATCTGCTTCCTTCCCTATTTCAGACACTCCATATAGGCCCAGAAATTACTCTGGGAAAAGTATCAACATTAATTGCCTGTAGCCCATAACCCAGTAAAGATCACTAACAATTCACAAGGTTTTCTTTCTTCATCTCACTCGTTGAGTTACCAAGGACAGAGCAAGCTCCTGGAGAAGGCTTGTGCTGAATGGGATAGAGTCAAAACTTCATCAGAGCCAATGCTTCTCAGGGCAAAGCCAAACCCTTAGGAAATGAAGCGTGTAAAAAGAGCTCAAATAGACCTAAGTGAATCCTCTAAAACCCAATGCTGACTCATTAAGCATAGAACTCCTTTCCCTCGAGAAAGAAAAAAAAAGAAAGAAAGAAAGAAAGAGTGAGTCATGAAGAAAGATGCAGCCTAGGCTGGAATATGCTGTGGACTGTCTTAGTGCTTTGAAGTTTTGTTCTGCCATCACAAACAACCAATGTGTCCTGAACTGATGTCTGCTAATGTAATAAAAGTATCACCACCTCCTGAACATGTGCATGCATGAATACACACACACACACACACACACACACACACACACACACACACACACA
>JANHMN010000004.1:59600353-59622614 GCA_030674055.1 Rhabdomys pumilio | reverse complement strand
ACACACACACACACACACACACACACACACACACACACACACACACACATATACTTTCCTCTTCGCAAAACTAGGTCTCTGCCTCCTTCTCTGTGCCATTCTTTTTAATAGTTTGCTAGTACCTCCTTCCTATCTCCCCAAGAGGCTTATTTTCAACCACTTTGCCTCCTAACTATCCAGATTCCTAGCTGGCTCTTTCTACCTATCTACAAAGCATATTATTCCAATTTCTTTCCCCCTCCTCAGACATTCAGTTCAATTTGACTAAGTGATGATGATGATGATGATGATGATGATGATGATTATGATGATGATGATGATGATGATGATGCAGCAAATGTGCTTAAGATGATAAACTATGATCTGCATTTCTCACCTCAAGCTCACTCCAGTCTTCAGACTCTGAGCTTGCACAGATTAGGGTTAAGGTTCAGTGCATATGAATTTGCCAGCTGCTTGGCTGCAGAGAGCTTGTGTAACTACAGAACTCATTTTCTTCCTCTTGAACCTCAAAAGGGCCGTTGTGAGGATATGAACCTTAAGTGCTCAGTGCAGTGCCTAGCATATATTAAGTTAACAGGTATTAAATTGGGATTTCATGGGAGGCAGGTTTATATATCTCTATAAGGAGCAGTCCCTATTTAGAGGAAGTAGGCAATTTTTGTGGACTTCACAAAATTGCAGCTCTTGAGAATGTCTGATCCAAAAGTATTCCCCAATTAACTCTAGCCCTTGGAGGGTAGCAATTTTCTGCTGACTAAAGGAAAATCCAGCTTAATTCAGTGAACTTTTTTTTTTTAATTCTTGCTCTGCTATTGGCTCTAGGTATAAAAAAAAAATAGTCTGAGACATAGATACTGGAACAGGCACTAAAACTGCACTGGGAGACCAGTACACAGACCAGTACCATGCAAGATATAAGTGCCATGGGCGGAACATGAGCAGGTAGCGTATCAGAGCTGAACAAACAGTCTTCTAACTTAGTTTAAGGAAGGAACCACCCAGAGAATTCTCTTATTACTACAGATATAAGAGTTTTTTTCCTAAAATTCTGATCAAACATACTATTAGCATATTCTTCCATACTCCCTGAGAATCTTGAAATAGATTTTCCCAACACCTTCAGGATCATTTGTACCTGACCATGTGCCCTTTCACGTTCCCACGTAAGCCTTAAATTACTTGATTCTCCTGGATAAGGCTCCCCATAGTTATGCTTAATAACTAGGGAGATGACACAAAAATTGTTGCTGTAACAGAAATTACAGAAACTGGTGAAAGTGGATCAAATCAGTCTACTGAAGTTCCCTTGGACCTCCGTCCCCATGGACACCATCTGCCCATCACTCCCATCCTTCCATGAGTTCTCCTGGATGGTCTGTTGCTTCAACCAGCTTTATTATGTCATAAAATAAGAGAGAGACTTAGCATATAAAGCATTTCATTTACCTCGTATCATGGGGGGACCATGGGAAAACACCAGGGTAGCTTGGCTCATGCAGTCCCTTACTGTGTCATCATCCTCAGCTGTGAAGTCGGGGATCATGAGTTCTTGGGCTAAGAACGTTTGCCAAAGCTCTCTCAGCTCTGTGAAGCTTAGGGTTGTATGAGTGCAAGGTACAGAACTATCATTCTCTAGTCTTCTTTGAGCCATCCCTTCATCCCTTGCCATGTGAGATATTTCAGAAGGTTGGTTTTCAGAGCCCCCTCTGTCTGATCCACCTCCCAAGGCTGCTCATAATGAGAGTATCGTTGGAAGCTTTGCCTAACACAGCGTGTGGGGACAGTGTCATGGACCCATTTGTTTAGAAGTCAACCTTTAAATTGTTTCAAAATTTAAAAAGTAAAGAGAGAGTCAGAAAAGTCATGTCATGCCCCCCCCAAAAAAGAAAAAACAAAAACAAACAAAAAAACATGATTTCTGCATTAATAGTGGCAGAGGCACACATGGAGGTGATTCCTGAATATGCCCTGGTTGCACTTTAAGAAAACAAATTGAAGTTTTTAACTACCCTCACAAAAACCAATGAAGTTTGTTTGTTTGATAAATGCACTTATTTGAGAAATTCCCCTGGACTTAAAAAATGTTCTCTGTGGGTAACAAACACTCCAATCCTCACCCACCTACCACATTTTTCCGGCCTCCACTCTTTCTCTGCCTGAGCAAACCAGGAAAATCACAGAATATACTACCCAAAACTCACACAGTTTTAAACTTCATCAAGCTTTAGGATAAAAAAAAAATCACAGAAGGAAACTGTTATAAGCAAGGTATTTGTAGATTTTATAAAAAACCACCGGTTAGACAGATGCCATTTACCAATGCTCTCCTCTGTGAGAAAAACTAAAAAGACACTGGAACTTTTCTATGGGGAGGAGCTGATGGAGAAACAGATTGTCTCAGAAAATGCTCCCCACTGTCCACTTCAATGTTTTGCAGCTTTCTGAAATGGGAGTCCATTTGTTTGCAATTGGGGGAATGAGACAATAAGCTGACAGCTTGGAAGCCAGGAAGGCCTCCTCGCTCCTTTTTCCTTTGTTACCTGCCAGATATTTACATGGATTTGAAGGCACATCCCAGGCACACCTAGAAATGTTTTTGTGAAAATGGGCACTGTTGTACATTTTTATCTCTAAATGGATGGAGGCTGATGATATAGCCGACTCGTGGTGGAGGGAAGTAAAACCACATGTGGGGCTGCCTGACCCCACCTTGATTTAGAAGAGTGGGTGCTGTTTTCCAGCCCACCGTTGTTCATTCGCCATCTCCAGCAAGGTAATTCTGCAGAAAAAGATTGGCAAAAACTAGACTGCTTGTTACCATAGTAGTCTCACTGCAGCTGCAGGTCAGTCAGGAAAAAGCCATTCCATGGATTGTACTCCTGACATAAAGGAAGGTAGCAAGCTGACGTCTGGTATTCATAGTGATAATGTCTGGTTACAGCTGTCTGCATTCTGAATTTTATAATGCTGTCTGCACTATAAAATTCCTTTTTAGATTTCTTCGCAGTAAACAAACTATAAATAAAGGTCATCCAAACATTTGTTCCATAATTGCTAGTCTGCAATTTAACATAAGTTAAAACATTTGAGAACACACACACCCCAAGTCCTAGTCTATGAGCAGAATAGTGTCTGCAAAGGATGTACTTCCTAAATACTAAGTGTACTCATTTGCTCACAAAACACATGCATTTCTTGACAATGCTATTGTAGATACAGACGTTCTCAAGTCTATGACTCGTGCCTTCAGCTCCTGTGCCCATCACCTTAGGTCGTATGCCTTGTGCTGGATAATATTGATGAAGCATCACTACACAGCCTAGATTACAAATACGAGTCGCAATGCTGTTAACCAGTTTCTGGAACTGGGGTTCCTTCATTTTGGGTGATTGAAGGGTCGGGCCATGTAAAGAATTTAGCAGTAAGCCGGGCAGTGGTGGCACACGCCTTTAATCCCAGCACTTGGGAGTCAGAGGCAGGTGGATTTCTGAGTTCGAGGCCAGCCTGGTCTACAGAGTGAGTTCCAGGACAGCCAGGGCTACACAGAGAAACCCTGTCTCAGAAAACCAAAAAAAAAAAAAAAAAAAAAAAAAAAAAAGACTTTAGCGGTTATTTAATTCTCACCATACCCCATCACTTCAATAGTAAACACTAACAGGCTTTCACTTTTTACTACTTCTGTTTCTCTAAGAAATTAGAAATCTGCAAGAAGTTTAGGCAATAATCTTGTCTAGAGTGTTTGACTGATGAGTTTCCTTCGGAGTCTTGGGTTATAGACTCTCAGAGTGTAACTTGGTTCAATTCTCAAATTTTATCTGAGAGGAGAGAGAGGCATTAAGTGACTTGCCCAGGTAGACACTGGCTACTCTGTCAAACTGGAAGTCTGAAAAACAACTCCAAACTTTGAAGTAGGAGCTTGTTATAAATAGATTCAGAAGCTGCTGTGGTGTGTCAGAGTGCCGCCCGAGAGCCACATCCTCCGCTCAAGCCCTGGTTCTGTCGCTCTTTCAACATATCCCTGAAGAAAGCTGTAGCCTCTCATGTGCTCACTTCCTTATCCACAAGGTAAGGATAAATAGTACCCATCTTACAGTAGGTTCAAAGGCTCATTAACTAATGTGTAGGAAGCTTTTCAGGTGAGCCTCTAGCTTTCCAGGGGCAGGGTATATAAGAGGCCCTAGTCACTGAGGACACACTAAGAAGCTGACTAAAGTGACAGGTGGCTTGAGGGCCAAATAGCCACAGGTAAACATACTATGTTCTTCACTAGGAGAAAGGGTTTTCTTACCTTTCTGCAGTTACTCATTCTCTATGGCTCAGTCTTCAACAGTGGCCGTTGAGTATAATATGTGGAGCTATGTGGAGACTTGCTGCCTCCGGTACAGATTTTCACACTCCAGAGTACCCGCAGTCCATATCAGTGATGGCTCATGACTGTTTGGAATGGGGAGTACAGGATAATTAGTAAAATGAGAAATGAAAAGAAGGAAATTTAAAACTGACCACATTCACAGAATTTGGGGATCATTTTCCTAGTAATGTGTTATAAATAAAATTTACTTGACCTCCATCTTGCATGGAGTAAAACATTCTCCATGGTTTTCCTCCAGGCCATATAGGTTCCACTGTTATTCAGAATTCAGCTCTCAGAGTGTCCAACTCTCCCTGGTTTCCTAGCTGGGAAAGCATATAATATTCCCTGTGATCTAGGGAACATTGGGCTGCATGAACCCAAACACTTAAAAAGCAAAATTAAATAGTTACTTTAAATGTTATAATTCTAAGAATAAGCAAAATGGAACCTCAAAGACCTATTGCTCTGTTTTGTGCATTAAAAAAATGTTATAGCAACAATGATCACAAGAATAACAATGGCAGCTGCCTTCATCTGCTTTGCTTCTATTCCCTGAACAAGCAAGATTGAAGAAGAACACAGGTTAAAACTCTAGACCAAATACAGGGCTAGTTCTTGCATCCTTACTAATTGTGTGATCTTTATAAGATACTTCAATTGCCCCAATGTGAGATAGCACATAGCTATACCAAAGGCCATAAAGAGCAAATGAGTTAAGACACGTGACACTCTTTCAGCAGTACCTAGTAGATACTGGAAGCCAGCACGGTAATTATTGTCATTCTGATTCTGCAGTAAACAAGTTGACATTCAAGCAGAGTAACATGTCCAACATTATAAACCACTCATGGAAGCAGAGTCCAGCACTGGCATATTGTGATCCAGTAATTGAGCCAGGGCAGTGTGCTGACATCATGTTCACAAGCCTCCTCCTTGGTGAACGAGATTAGGCTGCTTTGGTGGTTCTATCAGATTCCAAGTGTGTTTAAAAATAGTGTTTCAGTGCTAATAGTCCTAGCAGTAATAATGTCAGGGTGAAATAGCATCATGTTAAATCAAAAACAAATGAGCTTAATAAGCTGATTTAATAAGCTAATATGAATCCTAATTTGAGGTTTCTATTTGCTCAGCCTTTAGGCAGATACAGTCCCATAAACTGTCCTGAGATAAGAAAATGTCTACAAGTAAAACATATTTCATATAAAGAGGTCATTGAACCTAACTGGAAAAAAATTTAGGTATTTTTTTGTGTGTAACAAATATAAAAATATTTGTAAAAGCCATTTTCTTAATCCCGTAGTAAACAAACTACATGTCTAGAAAGAGCAGGTGCCTCTGTGAGCAAACAGAATGTCAATGAGAGTAGCAACATCCTGTCCTCCAGAAGTGTGTGTGTGTATATATATGCATGCATGTGTGTGTGTGTGTGTGTGTGTATGTGTGTGTGTGTAAATGCATGTGTGTCCAAGGATAACATCAAAATGTGTGCATATGTCTGTCCATATGTATGTTTCTATGTGTCTGTCTTTATGTGAATGTCTCTGAGTATATGATATATTTGTGTCTAACATTTGTGTGTCTATGTCTTGTCTGTGTATGTCAATGTCTCCATGTGTATATGTCTCTGTGTCTAACTTCTATGTATGCATTGTGTGCATCTCAGCTCTGAGTGAATTAATTGCCCCCTACATCAATATTTGGCTGCTTCTGAGCCTTTGTGTATCAAACTCTGAGACAGAGGTAAGAAGATGTGTCTAGGAAAAATTACATCCAGACAGCATATAATAGGTTTATGGGCTGATAAGTCAGGGTGAAAGAGATACATGAATCACCATGCCATCTTGTCCCCATGGTCCTGTTGGAACCATATAGAAGCTAACATCTTTTGAGACACCCAGGACAAAAAGACCCTGGTCATTTCAGCTCTCGATTAGGTATATCCTATCTGGGAGTGTCTCACTGGCCATGAGTTTGTGATACAGTGATTTCAAGTCATCCTTGTCATGAAGGATTTCGTGGCCCAAAGGGCCTCTGCTTTCTAATCCCTCTTATATACTCACAGGTACACCACTGAAGACAATGATAAATAAGAGCCAGAATTTTCCAGGGATGTAAGAAACTTTCTTTTCAATACATTTTCCAGCCCCCTGAGATGGGAGTTAATCTTCCCAGTTCTCTAAATGTCCCCTTCTTTCTTGCACCTCATTCTGCCTGTAGTTCTTTTTGCTTACGTCTTTGACTGCCTACCACTGACATGTCAAGATTCTCCACACCACTCACTGACCCCAGATAGCCCTTCCAGGGATTGTCTCTCTTGATGCCTAAACCTATATTCTGTGCTCTCACGCTTACTGGTTTCATAATCTAGACTGGGAACCTCAGGAATAGGGTTTATATTGGTTCTATTGACTACTCTGACCCTTTACATGGAGGCTAGCCTACAAAAGGCACTCAATAGATATTACTGAAATGAAAAAGTAAATGTATAGCACCTATCACATATACCCCAATGTCTTTATAATGGTCTCTCAAAGCCATTAAGTATCTGTGTTCCAATTACTCAACCTAATACTTGAAATATGTAACACTAGGCTTCGAGCAATGACCACACAGTTGCAAACACACCGCACATGTGACTGGCTGAGTTGGTTGAGATTATTAAAAGTCCCACAAGGCTGGAACATATACTGTGATGAAAAAGGAGGCACAGTTTTGTTACAGATGACAACACCAAATCCCTGAACCCTGACACAAAGTGCTGACACAAGCATTCCACTTAGAAAACTTACAAGTGTAAGCAAGTGTCCAGGTACCATAGGTAAATTTAACACTGCCCATGAGAACTAATTCCAGAGACTCTATTGATTTGTTGGCCCAACCATAACTAAATACACCAATTAGCTAATGATCTCTAGTAACAATTCATTCTCCAGCCAGAAGTCTGAGGTGAAGATGTGAAGGATGTGCCCCCAGAAGCTGTAGGGAGGGCATCTGGTTATCTTTTCCTGGAGCTTGAGGATTTATAGCAGTTTCATCTTCTTATGTGTGGCCATATTCTTTTCTGTTCAGGTATGTCTTCCTACCCAACTTAATCTTTAATCTTTTAAGACCATTCATTTTAAATTCAAGTCTGACCCATTGACCTCGTTTAAAATCATTCCTGCAAAACCAGATCACACTCTGGTGAATCGTGCTGGGGGTTGGGTTTCTCAATACACATGGGTGTTACACACAATTCAACCCATGAGAGGAATAGAGTACTTAGGTTTTTAGAGTCTCCATGAGAAATACCACCTCTAAATCACTGCACGTCTAGAGATGTCTGTCTTGACTCGATGGAGCCAAATCATTTTCTTCCCTCTAAAACCCTGCATTCCAAATCTTGAGAGCTTTGTGCTCTACTTGAAATGATCAGTAGGGAAGAAATGAACAAACTGGATCATAAAGTGGCCTGGCACTTGGCTCAGAACAGCAATGTAAATCAACACCGAGAGGGAAGGGCTTGGATCAGACCTGCAGGTAGGAACAGGAAAGCTGTTGTAGGCAGGGAATGTTGGAAATAAATGTGCAAAGGTGAAAAAGCAAAGGTGTGTGTTGGGAAGTGACTGAGCCCAGTAGAAGCTCGCTCACTTGGAGGAGATCATTCTAGAAAAAAGAAAAGGTTTCACTATGGGAGTTCAGTGTACAAATACTAGTCAAGTAAGATGAAATTAAGAAAAGGAAACACAGAAATAAAAACAAAAATGTTGCATAAAACAACAAGTAATGCCATGTTGGTGATCCCACAAATCTGTTCTATGTCTTTGACCACAAGAAAGCAACTCTGGAAACCTGGAATAAGAAATTTCCACCTAGAATTCTAGTCAAGCTAACCAAAATATCAAACTCCTGAGAATCAAAGGAATTTTATGTCGACACCACTAGGCTCCTGGGAAACTCAGATCTGAGTTACCACAGCTGGCAGGAATTCTTACTTTATTTCTAATTGTCATTGAATAATTGCACATACGTACTTGTGAAGCTCAACATAAGAGTCTATTCACAAGCATAGTGCACTTGATCAGGCAGATCATGCCAAGCAACTGAGATCGTAACATCACTTCAGTTACCGTTTCCTCATGACGAGAACATGCAGAAATCCTCTTTACTAGGAATTCTGAGAGTCCATCAATTGCTATGGACTATGGATATTTTGCTGTGCTGCACAACAATGAAACTTTGGTCCTATGTACTGCACACTCTGCCCATTAGCCATCCTCCTCTCTACGTCTCTCTTCTCCCCACATCCTTCTCACCTCTGGTAACAGTTTACTACACTGTCTTTTCATATGATCAGTTTATTTGGCTTCTGCATGTACATTAGAACATGAAGTAATTACGTTCCTGTGCTTAAATTATTTCACCTAATCTAGTATCCTGCAGGCTCATCCACTGGCTAGTGGATAACGAGATTTCATTTCTCTTGTGGGTAAATAAAAATAATTCTATCTCATGTTTAACATATGAAAACCTACAAAACAGTGTAAAAGACGATGCTAATCCAAAGTTTAGATGTTCTAATTAAATCAAGCTGTATGGCAGTGAGCAGGCATGTGGGTGTTTGGGACAGTGGCTGTTGTCACAGAAGAGTGTAGAGATGAGAGAAGGCACTGATACTTTGCACAGTTGTCACAAGTCTTGGTGCTATTCTGCCTTTAACCTGCTTCATGAAAGAGGCATAGTATGATGAGTTAATAGTTGATAGTAAATAGATGTGCTACAAGCATGACTTAATCTTCAGAGCTATTCAGTACCTTAAAAAATGTCAATTGTAGGGGCTGGAGAAATGCTTCAGTGGTTAAAAGCACTTAGACTCTTGCAGAGGACAGATCCCATCCCCAGAACCTACATGGCAGGTCACAATTGTCTATAACTTTAGTCCCAGAGAATTGAACCTCTCTGCTGACCTCCATAGGCTCACATATGCACATGGTATACGTACATATGTTCATACATAAACATAAAATTAAAATAATTCATTTCCTAGGAGTATCAAACAAAGCTTAGCAAGTATCGTTCTTCATGCTGATAACTTTGGTTTGTTTATTTTCTTTTGAGACATGGCTAAGATGGTGAGGCATTTGGCATGGTGAAACTCATGTTGGCCACACAGCTCTCATATAAGTCAGTGCTTTGCCACCTCAGGTGTTTGGTAATCTTGGCTACAACTATTTTTATGGAGCCAAAACCTCATGCCAAGCAGGCAGACGTCCAAGAGAAGCATGGCTCTATCTCCTGTTTCCTGAGCTATAGCAATTACAGTTTTACAGCAAGCCCTGATTTTCCTGATGCTGTTTATCATATATGCTTTTGGTTAAGTTTTGGCCTTCCAGCATGGTTTTGCACTCTAATGTCTGCCACCTCTTTTGATCTTTTCTGTTTCTTCTAGTCCCCCTTAAGGGGCTCTCTAAAGTGCACTGATTGTAGGTGATGGGTAGCCCACCTATCTGCTGTTACCGTGTGAAATGGCATCTCCTCTCCTCTCTGTCTCTCTTTCTGTAACCCTCAATGATGCACTCCTCTGGTCCTTCAAGACACAACAGAATAAAAGGGGTAGCCTGAGTTTGCCTCCCAGTTCTGAGGAAACTTATTTCTCTGAATGTCAGTTTGCTTATCTACAAAATGAAGAAGCCAGACTGAGGAAAGATTTCAGTTGTTAAAGACCTTGTTGTTAGGGCATGACGACCTATCTACAATCCTCAGAGCACATGGGAAATGAGGATGGCATGGTTCTACATACTTCTAATCCCGTGCAGAGGGACAGAGAGGTAGATCCCTGAGACTTGCTGTCCAGCTACCTAACTTGGCAACCCTACTTGGCAAGTTTCAGGCCAGTAAAAGACCCTCCTCCCCCCAAAAAAGTGAATGATTCCTTAAGAAAGACACCTGAGATTGCCCTCTGGCCTACACACACACACATACACACACACACACACACACACACACACACACACACACTCACACGGGCGCGCACACGCACGCACGCGGATGCTAACACCTGCTTGCTTACTTTTGATGTGATGAGCATACACCACATCTTCGGCATGTCCATAGTCTTAGTCATCACTGTGTTCCTGCTACCTTGCAGTTCTGCTTGGCATCCTGGGTAAGCCCAGTTCCCACTGAGGTACTGTCACAGTGCTAGGCAGCAAATGCTAAGGAAGTTAAGTCAGATTTAACCAATGCCCTTTCTCTCAGTACCCATCACCAAAACCATGTCTCCCTTCTCTCACATGTTCCAGGAAACCTTATAAACTATTGATTTACGCTGTCCTCAGCACTGTCCTCACACACTGGCACACAACAAGAACATTTTCTGCTATCTTGTGTTTATCCGCCCCAGGCCCCAGCCTTAGGTCCTTACCCAGAAGTTCTCACTTAAACCTTGTAACAACCCTGTGAAACCATGATTTCTGTTATTCTTATTCTAATTGTGGAAAATTGCTAAATAACTTTCCCAAGATTTTCTAACGAGTAGCAGAACACAAGTCATCTGTGAATAATCTGCTGCCAGAGCCCAAGGCCAATGTGACACGGGCCTCCCTGAGCATCAGGCACTACTCTAGTTCCCAAAGATGCTGAGAGACATAAGGGTCCTGGTGGCCCTGGTGTGCAGTCTAGGAAAAGAGTCCAAGAAACAAATGACAATGGTGAAATAGATGTGAAACCAAAGAAGGAAATGAACCCCACTAAGAGAAGAGAAGCACACTGAGGAAGAAGGACCACCTCTGCCCATCAGGAACAGAGAACAGAAAAAACAGATCAGAAGGAGGGGTCAGGAGCTGACTTGAGAGGCTGGACATAATTGCAGTTTGTCACTAGAAGCTCGAGTAAAGCCGAGCCTTATCAACAGGAGCCTAACCCAGAAAGGCATTCCAAATCACTTTGCAAAGCACCTCAGATGCTAGCCAAAGACTTGAAGCTTGAAATATGGGGGACATGGAGCCAAACTGATGGTTTTTATAACTTCCATTTTTAACAAAGCTTCAGGTTTTTAAAAAGGCTTGTTGTGTTTATTAATAGTAAGTAACAAGTATTTCGTGGGAAATGTCTTCGCTTGTGCTGATAAAACAGAATAGCACACTGGGTTATTTATAAAGAAAGGAAATTCCTCACCCTTCTGGATGGTGGAAAGTCCAAGATCAAGACACTGGCATGTTGGGAGGGCTGCTGTTTAAAGCGAGCTCCTGAACACATGGGGAATACTGTGTCCTCATATGGAAGGTGGCTGGAGAGTAAAGAAAGGGATGAAGTTCCACTGCCATGCTCTTTCGTGCTGGCATTTGTCCATTGGTGAAGACAGACATCTTGTGACATAAATGCCCCCCCCAAATGACCCCACCTCTCAATATGGCTACCCTAAGGGTTAAGTTCCATTATTAACCATTAACATCCATTATTATCAAGTTGTCCTAGTCATGGCCAATGGGACATGTTCTAGCTGGTTTCTGTGTCCTTCTGACATAAACCCCATCATTCTGGAGTACTTCCCAGTTGCCTGGTAGAACAAGGTGTCCCAAGCTCACTGTTTTTTCCCAGCCCTGCTCTGGAGTGAGTCAATTCTATAGGAAGTAATTGTTTTGTTAGAGAATAGAACTAGAGTCTCTACTAAAGAGATCTTGAGGTCTAGGCACCCAGATTGTTTGATGCCGCTGGGATGTCATCGCTTCTAGGGCTGTCAGTGAAAAGAGCTAGAAAGCAGTTTGTGCATTTATGTATGTTTGCACATGCCCATTGTATCTATTTACTGACAGCAATGAGTTGGGGACTAAAGAGGTGAATGAGTTGATAGAGAGCCTGCCAGAGCAAGCATGAGAACTTGAAGTCAGATCATCAGTACTCACATAAATGCCAGCATGCAGTTGTGATATAAGCACTGGACAGGTGGATACAGGAATCTCAATGGGGCATATACACACATGCATATGCATAAGCCCATACACATGTGCATATACACACTCAGATACACACAGTCACAGACATACACACACACACACACACACACACACACACACACACACACACACAAAGTTCACACTGCTTATGAATCCAACCAAGTTCTTCAAGGACTATTCTGGTTTTGTCCTTCCCTCACAGACAATAAGAAACCTGGCTCACAATACTTTTCAGATACCTGTGTTTATGTGTTCAGTCTTCTCTGAATGTTTGACTTCCAGCTACACTGGCCCAGTGATAAACTGGGTGACTTGTCATTGAGCCATTTCTCACCAATAATAAAGTGCATCCTTACAAAGGAGAAGAAAAGGGTAGGGAGGAAAAGCCACTCAGGATGTTCAGCTCCAGGCTGTGAAGCCCTCCACCCTCTACCAAAACTAATCCCTAGATATGCTAGCTGCTTGCCACACTATCAGCTCAGATCTAACTCCAGGAGGTTTTTGTAATTAATTGTGTCATTATAATATTAATTGTGTCAAATATTGATTCTCATTATGCTGTTTTTATATATACATAATGCACTTTGATCACAGTTACCACCACCTGGACCCTCTTTTGATCACTTTTCCCTTCTTCCTTGTCTCCTTTCTCCTCCTGATAGCTCCTGTTCTGAATTCCTGTTTTGTTTTTCAGATGTTTTTATTAGCATATGTTCATGGTACATTTGATCATGTGTTTCATTATGACATTTTTAAACATGTATGTCTTGCACTTTGACCATATCATATTCCCACATATATTATTTTCTCTTGTCCCTTTGTCTACTGGTTCCCTTTCTCTACCCAAATAATCATGATTCTACTTTTATGTCTTACTTCTTTTAAAGTTGCTATCATTCATATAAGAAAAAACATAGCTCTCTTTCTCTCTTTTCTGGTGCATTTTTGATAATATGATGATCTATAGCTCCATCAATTTCTCTGAAAATGACATCATGTTTTCTTTAGAGCTGAATCATTCTCCATTTTCCTTACCCATATATCTGGGGTTGGTACCTAGACTGATTTCACAACTTGGCTATTATTAATGCTGTAATAAACGTGAGTGTGCAAGTGTCTGGTGTATGCTAATTCTGATCCCTTCAGATCTACATATGCAGGGATGATAAAGCTGGGTCATGTTCGTTTGTTTGTTTTGAAGAGACTCCATGGCTATGCTAATTTACGTTGCCATCAGCAGCATACTGACTACCACCACCACCCTAAATCCTACCTCCTCATAGGGTCTGTTTTTATTTGTTTTCTTGAGCATAGCCATTCTGACTTGGGAGAGATGGAATCTCAGTATAGTTTTGTTCTGTTGTGCTGTGGTGTGGTTTGGTTCGGTTCGGTTCGGTTCGGTTCGGTTCGGTTCGGTTCGGTTTGCTTTGGTTCATCCAGCCATGGATGTTACAGGGACATGGAAAGACTGAACAATTTTGATTTTTCCCACCATTGTTTACGTATAGTTTATCCAGCTACTAGAGATCTCATTGACAACAGAGCTCAAGCAAACAGTATTTTTGTCCCCTTGTCTGAGTTCTTCCCTGCCCGTGTGGCCTTGCTTTGCACCAGAAGATATTCCTCCTAGACTACATCTATGTCTGAAAGTGGAATTTCAGAGCATCTGAACCAACAGTTTTGATTTTCACTTCTTTATATGGATAAAGATGTTGAATATTTTTGAGTATCTTTTGTCTATCGATTGGCCCACTTATTGCTTTGATTAATAGTTCTTTGGGGGTTTAATATCTTTTAGTTCTTTATGTATTTTGACTATTAATCTCTTGACAGATGGTAAACATGTTTCTCCCCTTCTGTAATTGTCTCTTCCCAAAGGAAATTTTGAATTAGAGGACATACTTGACCAGATGTTCATTACAACTGGCATTGTGGGAGCTGGGCCAGGTGTTTATTACAACTGGCATTGTGGGAGCTGGGGGCAGTAGATAGATTAGGTACTGGGAGATGTGAAAACAAATTTAAGTGACTAATAATCATCCAAGAAACTGAAGAGAAGGGTCCCAGCCATCATTGCTGGACTCTCCTGCCTTAATCTTTCTAGATTAAGGCACCACACTCCATCAGGCCTATTTACTCTCTATTTTTATTCAAACTAGAACCACACCTTAAATCATTGGATAAAGCTTCAAGCCTACTTTTCCATAGAGATTAAGATAGGAAAGGCTTCTTATAATGTAATAGGTCAAAGCAGGGAGGCTCTGTATGCCTTTATTCCCTGAGTTGCAGGGAAGCAAAGGTCAGTACCTTCTCAGAAAGAGTAGGGTAAGAGATTTGGCAATTCTCACAGTGAGCCCTATTCAAAGGAATGCAAAAAGTATTTCTTGTTTAATAGCGAATACAAACAAAGCTGCTACTGACAGTCAGCCACCATGGGCTTCAGTGGCCCACTTAGCTCCAAAGGGCGCATTGCAAGAGCCAAATGAGTCTCTCCAGGAGACTACGCTCTACCTTTGCCCACTCAGCTGCCAATGGCCACTTCACTGAAATGCCAACTGCAATATGTGCAAGACATGGGTGGTGTTAGTGCATTTACTTGTATTACTAAGAAATAGAGCTGTCACTCTGCCATTTGTCATTTTTTTAAATTCTGAGCACAAGGGATCCTGGCCCCGGACACTCAAAGCCGCTTTGTTCTACTGTGTTCCTTACCCTGCCTTCAGAGAAAGCGTGGTTTAATAACGAAGTATGCAGGAGCCAGGCTGCCTGAGTTTGAATCCTGACTCTCTTTTGCTTAGTGCCTCAGAGCCTTACTTAGCTCACTCTGTAAAACGGGAAACTTCAATCATCTTCTAGCATCATATATATAAGCATGTGTTTTATATATATATGGATATATATAAGCTGATATTCAGCCCTTGGGTCCTGCTGGGATCTCAGTGACAGAAGCCTGGAAGAAGCAGAGCTAGAATTGCAAATCCACTGTGCTACCCTCTGATAGAGAGCAGCTCCATTTTTCATGGCCTGAGTCCAAATCATGGTGCCTTGGATATGAAATAGGTGACATTGACATATATGTATGTAGAACCCTTCACTCAACTTCTCCAGGCCTGGATTCCTGCTCTAATATAGACAGTAACCATGCCTGTCTCATAGGGCTGTAAGATGATCAAAGGAGTGGTGCACATAAAACATTTGCACACGCTGAGGCTTATGATAGGGCAGTTCAGTCATTAGTGACTGTTGTTACTGCTGATCACGTGAGACACAAGCAAGACTGCTGTCATGTTATGGCTTGTGATTTATGGCTTAAAAGTGTTTTCCTATCCCAAGACCTAGAGCTGAACAGATCTCAACAGTATGACAGGTCTACTCAGGAGGCTGGACTTTGATCCAATGCTACCCGAGGAGATCTGGAAGCCAAGTCTACTGTGTAATGTGGAGTTCCAATGACAAGTCACCCCAGGTACACATGATGCTGTCAGAGGGAGAAGGAAGAGAACTTCAGTGACTGGGATGAAGGGCAGCCCTCCACCCTCTGCCTGTCCTTGGTTAGGAGTCAATTATTCTGGAGCTGGGCAGGTGTGGAGAATTTCCTACAGTGTTTCCATCCACACAGCCTTTCCTGCAAGTAGATTTTGACAAAGGGGATAGTAATGTATAGGACAGAGGGCTCAAAGAGCAGAAGTGCAGCAAAAGAACTCTGGGGGAACTGGAGTCTTTCTGACATGTTGACCAAGGGCCCAACCATAATCTAAACACTTTAAGCCTAGAAGCTGAAAGAAAGCAGAGCTACCAGCCTTACCACTCTTCTTACATAAGGCCAAGGTTCTCCAGCCAGAATCACTGGTGCAGTGTTTCAGAATTCAGAATTGCTTGTGTTAGAATGGCTAAGATATATATTGCATAGCACTTCTGTTATTTTGCAGGAAGAAGAGAGTGTTATCACAAATGCCATTCTGGTAGGCTAAAACACTACAATAAAAGATATAAATATTTACATGAAGTGGGATTCAGTCTATCAAAGAGATAGCAGTTTAGGCCTGGTTTTGTCACCAAGAGTCACCCCACTGAAGAAACATATGGCATCAGCTTTGCAGCAAACAGTGGAAGCAGGCTGCTAAGATGACACCACGGCAAGTGAATGGTCTGGAGATGCATGCTGCACACTGGCCACTCACCTCCATGGAGTCACCACATACTCCCTGGGCACCTGCTTTGTTCTAGATACCATGCTAGGTGCTGAGGTTACAGGAGTTTGGTTTCTTTCTTTCTTTTTTTCTTTTTTCATATTTTTTTATTGGATATTATGTTTACATTTTAAATTTTATCCACTCACCCCATTCCCCCCACCACCCAGGAACCCCCTATCCCATCCCCCCTCCTGCCTCCACAAGGGTGTGTCCCCACCTACCCCCCACTACCCCCCAACCCTCGAATTCCTCCCCACTCGGTGTTCAGCCTTCATGGGACCAAGGATCTCCTCTCCCACCCATGCCTGACAAGGTCATCCTCCCCTAAGTATACAGCTGAAGACATGGGTGCTTCCATTTGTGCTCCCAGGCTGGTGGTTTAGACCCTGGGGAACTCTGGTTGGTTGGCACTGTTGCTCTCCTCTTGGGGCCACCAACCCTTTCAGCTCCTTCAGTCCTCAACTTCTCCATTGGTAACCCTTGATCAGATCAGTGGGTAGCTGCTAGCATCTGCCTCTGGATATGTCAGGCTCTGGCAGACCTCCAAGGAGACAGCTACATCGGGCTCCTGTCCACATGCACTTCCTGACATCCATATCAGTGTCTATCTTTGGTGATTGCACATGGGACGGATACCAAGGTAGAATGGTCTCCAGACAGCCACTCCTTGACTTCTGTCCCACACGTTATCGCCATATTTGCTCCTTTGAGCATTCTGTCACTCCTTCCAAGTAGGACCAAGGCATCCACACTTGGTCTTGCTTCTTCATGAGCTTCATGTGGTCAGTTAGTTGAATCTTGGCTATTTCAAGCTTTTTGACTAATATCTGCATATCAGTGAGTAAATACCATGTGTGTTCATCTCAGGATGACATTCTCTAGTTCCATCCATTTACCTAAGAATTTCTCAAATTCATTATTTTTAATAGCTGAGTAGTACTCCATTGTTTAAATGTTCCACATTTTACGTATCCATTCCTCCGTTGAAGGACATCTGGGTTCTTTCCAGCTTCTGGCTATTATAAATAAGGCTGCTATGAACATAGTGGAGCATATGTCCTTGTTATATGTTGGAGCATCTTCTGGGTATACGCCAAGGAGTGGTATAGCTGGGTCCTCAGGTAGTGCTATGTCCAATTTTCTGAGGAACAGCCAGACTGATTTCCAGAGTGGTTGTACCAGCTTGCATTCTCACCAACAATGGAGGAGTGTTCCTCTTTCTCCGCATCCTCGCCAGCATCTACCATCACTTGAAATTTTTATCTTAGCCATTCTGACTGGTGTGAGGTGGTATCTCAGGGTTGTTTTGATTTGCATTTCCCTGATGACTAAGGATGTTGAGCATTTCTTAAGGTGCTTCTCAGCTATTCAAATTTCCTCAGTTGAGAATTCTTTGTTTAGCTCTGTACCCCATTTTTAATAGGACTAATTGGTTGTCTGGAGTCTAATTCCTTGAGTTCTTTGTATATCTTGGATATTAGCCCTCTATTGGATGTAGGATTGGTAATGATCTTTTCCCGATCTCTTGGTTGCTGCTTTGTCTTATTGACAGTGGCTTTTGCCTTACAGAAGCTTTGCAATTTTATGAGGTCCCATTTGTCAATTCTTGATCTTAGAGCATAAGCCGTTGGTGTTCTGTTCAGGAACTTTTCCCCTGTGCCTAAGTATTCAAGGGTCTTCCCCACCTTCTCTTCTATTAGTTTCAGTGTATCTGGTTTTATGTGACAGTCCTTTATCCACTTGGATTTGAGCTTTCTACAAGGGGATAAGAATGGATTGGTTTGCATTCTTCTACATGCTGACTTCCAGTTGATCCAGAACCATTTGTTGAAAATGCTGTCCTTTTTCCACTGGATGGTTTTAGCTCCTTTGTCAAAGATCAAATGATCATAGTTGTGTGGGTTCATTTCTGGATCTTCAATTATATTCCATTGATCTTCCTGCATGTCTCTGTACCAATACCATGTAGTTTTTATCACGATTGCTCTGTAGTACAGTTTGAGGTCAGGGATGGTGATTCCCCCAGAAGTTCTTTTATTGTTGAGAATGGTTCTCACCATCCTGGTTTTTTTGTTATTCCAAATGAATTTGCAAATTGCTCTTTCTATCTCTATGAAGAATTGATTTGGAATTTTGATGTGGATTGCATTGAATCTGTAGATTGCTTTTGGCAAGATGGCCATTTTTACTAAGTTAATCCTGCCAATCCAGGAGCATGAGAGATCTTTCCATCTTCTGAGATCTTCTTCTATTTCTTTCTTCAGAGACTTGAAGTTCTTGTCACACAGATCTTTCACTTGCTTGGTTAGGTTCACTCCAAGATATTTTATATTATTTGTGACTATTGTGAAGGGTGCCATTTCCCTAATTTCTTTCTCAGCCTGTGTATCTTTTGAGTAGAGCAAGGCTATTGATTTTTTTTAGTTGATTTTATATCCAGCCACTTTGTTGAAGTTGTTTATCAGGTTTAGGAGTTCTCTGGTGTAAGTTTTGGGGTCACTTAAGTATACTATCATATCATCTGCAAATAGTGAAATTTTGACTTCTTCCTTTCCCATTTGTATCCCTTTGACTTCCTTTTGTTGTCTAATTGCTCTGGCTAGGACTTCCAGTACTATATTGAATAGGTAGAGTGAGAGTGGGCAGCCTTGTCTAGTCCTTGATCTTAGTGGGATTGCTTCCAGTTTCTCTCCATTTAGTTTGATGTTGGCTACTGACTTGCTGTATATTGCTTTTACTATGTTTAGGTATGTGCCTTGAATTCCTGATCTTTCCAAGATTTTTAACATGAAGAGGTGTTGAATTTTGTCAAATGCTTTCTCAGCATCTAGTGAGATGATCATGTGGTTTTTTTCTTTGAGTTTATTTATGTAGTAGATTACATTGATGGATTTCCAAATATTGAACCATCCCTGCATTTCTGGGATAAAGCCTACTTGATCATGATGGATGATTGCTTTGATGTGTTCTTGGATTCTGTTTGCAAGAATTTTATTGAGTATTTTTGCATCAATATTCATAAGTGAGATTGGTTTGTAGTTCTCTTTCTTTGTTGGGTCTTTGTGAGGTTTAGGTATGAGCATAATTGTAGCTTCGTAGAACAAATTGGGTATTGTTCCTTCTGTTTCTATTCTGTGGAATAGTTTGAAGAGAATTGGTATTAGGTCTTCCTGGAAGGTCTGATAGAATTCTGCACTACAGCCATCTAGTCCCGGACTTTTTTTGGTGGAGAGATTTTTGATGACTGCTTCTCTTTCTTTAGGGGTTATGGGACTGTTTAGATGGTTTATCTGCTCCTCGTTTAACTTTGGTACCTGGTATCTGTCTAGAAAATTGTCCATTTCATCCAGATTATCCAGTTTTGTTGAGTATAGGCCTTTGTAGTAGGATCTGATGATTTTTTTAATTTCTTCAGTTTCTGTTGTTATGTCTCCCTTTTCAATTCTGATTTGATTAATTTGGATACTGTCTCTGTGGCCTTTGATTAGTCTGGCTAAGGGTTTATCTATCTTGTTGATTTTCTCAAAGAACCAGCTCCTGGTTTTGTTGATATTTTGTATAGTTCTTTCTGTTTCTACTTGGTTGATTTCAGCTCTGAGTTTGATTATTTCCTGTCGTCTACTCCTCTTGGGTGTATTTGCTTCTTTTTGTTCTAAAGCTTTCAGGTGTGCTGTCAAGTTGTTAGTGTATGCTGTCTCCAGCTTCCTTTTGTAAGCACTTAGAGCTATGAGTTTTCCTCTTAGTACTGCTTTCATGGAGTCCCACAAGTATTGGTATGATGTGTCCTCCTTTTTATTAAATTCTAAAAAGTCTTTAATTTCTTTCTTTACCTCTTCCTTTACCAAGTCGTCGTTGAGTAGAGCATTGTTCAGTTTCCACGTGTTTGTGGGCTTTTCATTGTTTTTGTCATTATTAAAGACCAGCGTTAGTCCATGGGGGTCTGATAGGGTACAAGGGATTATTTCAGTCTTTTTGTATCTGTTGAGGCCTGTTTTGTGACCAATTATATGGTCTGTTTTGGAGAAGGTATCATGAGATGCTAAGAAAAAGGTATATTTTGTTTTAGGATGAAATGTTCTATAGATATCAGTTAAATCCATTTGGTTCATAACTTCTGTTAGTTTCATTGTGTTTCGGTTTAGTTTTTGTTTCCATGACCTGTTCATTGCTGAGAATGGGGTGTTGAAGTCCCCCCACTATTATTGTGTGAGGTGCAATGTATGCTTTGAGCTTTAGTAAAGTTTCTTTTATGTATGTGGATGTCCTTGAATTTGGGGCATAGATGTTCAAAATTGAGAGTTCTTCTTGGTACATTTTTCCTTTGATAATTATGTAGTGGCCTTCCTTATTTTTTTTTTATTACTTTTGGTTGAAAATAAATTTTATTTGATATTAGAATTGCTACTCCTGCTTGTTTCTTGGGACCATTTGTTTGGAAGATTGTTTTCCATCCTTTTACTCTGAGGTAGTGTCTGTCTTTGTCACAGAGGTGCGTTTCCTGTATTCAGCAAAATTCTGGGTCCTGTTTATGTATCAAGTCTGATAGTCTACGTCTTTTTATTGGAGAATTGAGTCCATTGATATTAAGATAAATTAAGGAAAAATAATTGTTGCTTCCTGTTATTTTTGTTATTAGAGGTGGAATTATGTTTGTGTAACTATCTTCTTTTGGGGTTGTTGGAAGACTACTTTCTTGCTTTTTCTTGGTTGTAGTTTCCCTCCTTGTGTTGGAGTTTCCCATCCATTATTCTTTGAAGTGCTGGATTTGTGGGAAGATATTGTGTAAATTTGGTTTCGTCATGGAATATCTTGGTTTCTCCATCAATAGCGATTGAGAGTTTTGCTGAATAGTCTGTGCTGGAATTTGTGATCTCTTAGGGTCTGTTTAATATCAGTCCAGGATCTTCTGGCTTTTATAGTCTCTGGTGAGAAGTCTGATGTAATTCTTATAGGTCTGCCTTTATATGTTACTTTGCCTTTTTCCCTTACTGCTTTTAATATCTTTTCTTTGTTTTGTATATTTGATGTTTTGATTATTATGTGACAGGTGGTATTTCTTTTTTGGTCTAGTCTATTTGGGGTTCTGTAGGCTTCTTGTATATTTAAGGACATCTCTTTCTTTAGGTTAGGGAAGTTTTCCTCTATAATTTTGTTGAAGATATTTACTGGTCCTTTAAGTTGGGAGTCTTCCCCCTCATCTATACCTATTATCCTTAGGTTTGGTCTTCTCATTGTGTCCTGGATTTCCTGGATGTTTTGTGTTAGGAGCTTTTTGCATTTCGCATTTTCTTTGACCCTTGTGTCAATGTTTTCCATGGTATCTTCTGCACATGAGATTCTCTCTTCTATCTCTTGTATTCTGTTAGTGATGCTTGTGCCTATGACTCCTGATCTTTTTCCTAGGTTTTCTACCTCCAGGGTAGTCTCCCTTTGAGATTTCTTTATTGTTTCTACTTCCATTTTTAGATCCTGGATGGTTTTGTGTAATTCCTTCTCCTGTTTGGTTGTGTTTTCTTGCATTTCTTTAAGGGCTTCTACCTGTTTACCTGTGTTCTCCTCAAATTCTTTGAGAGTGTAGTTTATATCCTTTTTAAAGTCCTCTATCATCATCATGAGAAGTGATTTTAATTCTGAGTCCTGCTTTTCCGGTGTAATATGGTGTTCTGGACTTACTATGGTGGGAGAACTGGGTTCTGGCGATACCAAGTAACTTTGGTTTCTGTTGTTTATATTCTTATGCTTGTCTTTTTTTTTTTTTTTTTTTTTTTTTTTTTTTT
>JANHMN010000004.1:59582671-59600253 GCA_030674055.1 Rhabdomys pumilio | reverse complement strand
TTTTTTTTTTTTTTTTTTTTTTTTTTTTTTTTTTTTTTGTTAGCTCTAGTGCTACCTGCACTCACTGGTTCTGACTGGAGTCTGCCTTTCCAGTTATCTTGGTTGTGTCAGAACTCCTCGGCGTCTGGATGTCTCTGTGATTCTGAGCTCCATCTGTTCTGGGTACAGTGGCTCCTCTAGGATATCTCAGGATATAGGAGTTTGGTTTCTTAGAGTTATGGTGATTAAGAGGATTAAATTAGCAGAAATGCATTTCCTCAGTTTGGAAGCTAAACTCAAGTGTAAACAAAGGTGCCAGGCATGTCTAAATCCTGGAGTTTGCTGGCAGTTTCTGGAAATGTTTTCTTGCAGCTTTGTCATTCCTTTCTCTACCTCTCCCATGACACTTAATCTTCTGCATGTGTCCCTCTTCATAGGCATTTTCTCTCCCTCAGTGACGCAGATATAGACCAGATTAGACCAGATTAAAAGTAGATAAAGGCAGGTTTATTAGGAGGCAGCTCTCACTGATCACACAAGTAGAGGTCAGAAAAGCAAGGAGGTTTTCTAGAGCTTAGGCAAGGAGTGATGACACATCAGCTAGGAGCTGGGATTGTACCCATACATGGCCAAAAACCAGCCCCTGGATCAGCACTCTTGAGTAGTTTGCCTGAAACTTGGAGACAGAGGAGTAATGGCATTATCGTGGGGTTTTCTCCAAGCAAGTAGGTGAGTTTTCTCGATGAGGGTAGGATTGGGGGAACTTTGTAGGAACAGGCTATTTACAGGAACAAAAATAACTCAGATAGCTGCATTTGGTAAGCTCACCCCAGCATGAGTAATGTCATGCAAAAGCTAGAAACCTGGAGCCCACTACACAGCCTGTGTACAGTTCAACAAGTTGGAGAGTGACCTTTCCATGTGGCTAGTTGGTCTGAGCTTCTTCTATGCCCCTCAGCCACTCCCTTTCTTCCAGGCAGTTCAGCTGGTCTCTGCTTTTTCCTGCCATCCAGGTTTGTTTAAGAGTCTACTTTGCAACTTACCTTGCCTGAGAGTAACTCTTGGAAGTTCTTACTGCTCATATATGCTTATGGAGAGAGGGGCATAGTGAATCTACTTAGCTTCAGGGACTTTGTGAAGTTGTTTTAAGTTGTTTACTTCCTGTCTTAAGGAGCTTCCTTGCTGAAGATTAAGCTGAGCAGTTCACCTATCTGTAAACATCCTGTCTTAAAATATCCTGCTTCCCCCTTCCTTGCCATCTCCCACCTTCGTGCATTTTATAGCCCATGTCCTAAAGAAATTTCCCTCCAAGAAAGGCTGATACCTGGCAAAAAACTGCTATACCCCAAATTTAACTGTGAAATACTCCATACAAGCTCAGGAGGTCTCCAGTGAGTGGTGTTATTTGGGAAGGTTGTAGAACTTTCCAGACATAAAGCCACTAGGGGTGTGCCTTGAAGATTATATAGTCCAACCTTATTTCTGGTCTCAGCTCTCTGCCTCTGGTCTGCAGCTAAGATGAAAGACATCCCCAGCTGTAAGCTCAAAGTGTCATGAACTGCAGCATGTCTTCCCCACCAAATGCCAAAATGAACTCTGTCCCATGAAACAGTGAGCCAAAATAAACCTCCCTTCCCTTAATTTGATCCTCTCAGGTATTTAGTGATGTTGATGAGAAAAGTAACTAATGCATCTAGTATGAGCCATCCAAAGTAATTACATCTGCCATGAGCTTTTTCCATGTAACATCATACTCTGTGATGTTTTGGGTTATAATTCCAATATATCTTTTGGAGGGATGCAATCCCACATACAACAACTGGCAAGACAAGTTAGACACAGTCAAATGTTCTCTATTCAAGATAAGACAAGAGTTGAGTTGAGGTGGTGATATTATTGGAAGTATTTTGCATCTCCAAAGAAGAAAGTATTAAGAGACCATATGGATGGAGAATTTTACTCAGTGGAAAAAGTGACATTGTAATTGGAGATGAACAGATGAGCAAATTCACCAAAAAAGAGGGTAGAAGAAGCTCATATGTCCAGAGCACAGCTCTGACCTCCTCAGCACTGGGCTTATGCCAGGCTAGACCCAGTACCCCAAGGAAGGTCTAGCAGTATCCCCATACTGTCAGCCATGACTAATCTTGTACCCAGCTGACTTCCACTGGAGGAACCCCTCTTTTGGGAATGGCCAAAGGCATAAGGCTTGGGAGTTATCAGCAGCTTGCCGGATCTGCAGCCCACAGTTGCAGCCTCTGTGTAGAGAAGCAGAGAAGAGTGTCTGTTTCCTCCCTTTTTTGGCCAAAGTTGATTAAAATATTTCTGACCCAGAATGAGCCAAGTGCTTACTACACAGATAGCTTCTGCTGACCTCCTTCCTGGAGAATGTATAATATACTTTATTAGGGTAGGCAGAATTTTCCTGACAGTATTCAACTGGCCTTATAGCTGCCAAAATGCCTCTGCTTCAAGGACTTAGTTGCTGAGTTTCTGCCAGGAGTGAAGCAAAACCAGGGGATGAGGGTCCAAAGCCTGGCCCTGACAAGCTTTAACCTTGGGACAGCATTGACTACAGAGGCAACTGCTTTATGAGACTACAAAGTGTGGGTTTTGCTTTATGCCTATACTTAAGCATTTCACTTGATGATGAGAAGGGGAAAAAACATATATTTCTGAATATACACAGGAAAACATGCACAATCCAAAGCATGCAGCTTGGCCCAGTGGACCTGTTCAGAAAGTAGGGTAAGGTCCAGCATCGAGATAACTACATCACCCAAAAGACCCTACACACTCTTCTGCTTTCTACCCATCACCAATAACTATCTTCCTGACCCATAAACAAACAGTACAAAGCTTTGTGCTTGGAGACTCGGTCACTCACTTTCATGTTTATGAGACACAACAATGTTGTTGCTGGTTGCCAAAGTCCATTGTCGATGTTTTGTGACTATATCATAAGTTTTTATTTACTTACCTGCTGAAGTGTTTCCCAGTCTGGGGCTATTATGTATGGCGTTTCTATGAGTGTGTGTGTGTGTGTGTGTGTGTGTGTGTGTGTGTGTGTGTCCTATGAATGAATAGGTTACATTGGGGAGGGATGGATACCTTTATATAATTATCTTTTGCTGCCTAACAAATGCACCCCCAACTGAGAAGCTTCCAAGACTAAATATTTGGTCTCTGGTTGCCTACTTGAGTAAGGAATTTGGAAGTATCCTGGAAAGGTGACGATGGCTCAGTGCCTAGGGCTGAGATCTTCTGAAGCTGGCCTGGGTCTGCGTCCTGTGCTTATAAGGTGCTTGTCACAGAACAGCATCAAGCAGATGTGCTGGTTACGTCAGGATGCTGCAGTTGTGCAGCTGCAGGATCTTTCCTCAAGACTAAGCTCATGACTTGGCGCCTTTCTTCCTCAGCACAAGTAAATCATCAGCCAGAGAAGAAGTGAAAATTACATCCCTGATGATCTAGCCCCTAAAGTCATACGGTATCACTTCCATCCTGTTCTACTCATGCAAGAAAGCCTCTAACTCCAACCCTCACTTGAGAATCATATTTGAAGTAAAGGGTGATAACAGATGTACATACACACTTACCTCAAGCTATGGGGCCATGAAGGAATAGCTTGGTTCTTGACTGGGCACAGGCCTCAAACCCTAACCCTGATGGAACTATGGCAGGTGTTCGGCCATGCCCCCAGA
The DNA here is from genome assembly GCA_030674055.1 of Rhabdomys pumilio. NCBI lineage: Eukaryota > Metazoa > Chordata > Mammalia > Rodentia > Muridae > Rhabdomys > Rhabdomys pumilio. Next base: position 59,596,570 of record JANHMN010000004.1, on the reverse strand, counting down.
ACCCAGGCTCCTGCGAAGATCTCCATTGACCTGCACCTTGCAGTCACTTGTAGGGCAATGCAGCCCCTCCCAAAGAGGTGTCACCTAACACAGGTAGAGGGTGTGACTACAGGCCTCAGCCTCAAGAGATTTCCTTATTAATGAGATACCTAAAGGCCAGAGGGCATAGCTAATTAAATCACCCTCCTCCCCCTCTCCCTCCCTATTTAAGTCAGGCCCGCCCTGACCTAAGTGAGGGTGCATCCAGACCATCTATCATCCACCATGTCAATAAAGTTCTTGGAACCCTGGATTCCATCGTTTCTTTTGGGGGCCCACTGTGGAGAAACCGCACCATCGCTGCCGCTGCTGCTGCCATAGCTGCAGCTGCTTAATCTCTCACCTGAAGAGCTTCTCTGCCTGCATTCAACCCTGGGGACCAGCGTTTCAATCAAGCAAGCTAGCCTGAGCCTTTCCAAGCCAAGAGAGTAACCAAAGAGAACCAAGAGAGCCCTGCCCCCCACCCCTCACGGAACCTCAGACTGAGTGAGAACTCCCTACCCTGGGCGGGGTCCTGCTAGTGCCCACCCAGTGCTGTGCAAGGAACCAACTCAAATTCCCGCGCTGCCATGCTGAGCTACAGTTTCAGCGACTGAGCTGTGGCAGACACTTGGAAACAACATCGCCAACAAGATTCAAGAACCCATGACCATGCATGAGCTAATAATTCCCCACATCAAGCCACAAATTTTAGAGACTGGACTTGATGGTGCTGGAGATTCATAAATAAACAGAATATAGACATTCACAGAAAAATTCATAAGAAATGTGTTCAGCCAATCTCTTCTATCCATTTAAAATCTGGTGAATGGCTATAGACAATTTATGAGATATTTCCTGGAGACATTACATACAATAGGAAGTACAAAGTCTTAGCTGTCAGATACAGCAAGTAGGTCTGAATCCTGGACTCACTACTTAATCATAAGTACTAGGGGACTTCAGCCACTTCAGTTCTCAAATTTCTTTAACTATAAAGTGAGGGAAATCAATGAGACCTACTTTTTCCATGGGTAACTAAATAAGATAGGTTTACATGCCCTCTATAATGGTGGACTCCTTCCTTCTGCCAAATCATCTTGAATCTAGTAGCCATCTCCATGAACTGCATAGATAGAGCTCCACTGGATTCCATGACAGAAGCTCTGCCTGAGGTGATAGACCCTGTGATGTGAAAGGTGGAGAAGCTGTCATCCAGATGAGAGGAATAATGAGTTATGCCTGGAGTAGACATGAGTGTATACGCAATGGAAATCAGGGCATTTTCAAACAGAAACGTTTTCTTGGACCTGGGTTCCGTTTACATAAAGATGGTAATAGAGGGCCAGGAGAGGTAAGTGGAAATAGCAAAGGAGTTGATTGTATTTACTGTAAACAGGAGGAGGGGAAGTAGATGGTGGGAGGTTAGAATAGCAAGAAAAACAATGGGAGTTTCTACTCAGTGTCACAGTCTGATGAAAGTTATTAAGGCTACAGAGTTTTGGAACAATCTTCTGGGCTCACTAAAACACCTAGGCAGGCCAAGCTACTGAAGGGTGGCCCACTGTGCTTTCCAGGGCTGGCAACCATTTATACAACCTTTGTGTCTCAAACTGTGAACAGTTTGAGAAAGAGTTAGAGAACTCTTCTGAGTCAGACTCCAGGCAACTGAACTTTGTTCTTACTGTTTGAATCTTGAGGACTGACCTGAGGAGGAAATGCAGTGGGGGCTGGTTGTTTTTATAGGCCCTTAGCTCACAGTAAATGTGCATCTCCAGGCATGGCTGTGTGGAAATGGCCATTCATGCACTCAGCCTATCTGTGTGTTTGACTTCTACGTCCAGCTAATGAGCCACTGACTCCTCGTACTTCCCTTCAAAAGGACTGATCTGTTTTGCAGCCTCTGCTTCTGTTACATTATCCAGCCCCAGGCAGTGATGATATTTATACAGAAGACAGAGACATTTTTGTGCTATGATGGAAGCTTAAAGGAAGTTGGAGCCAGTGACCTTTCACTTTGAAGCCAAAGAATAAGAAGCACAAATGTTGCCATCTTACACATAATGGGGGCTACAGAAATAAGTGGAGTAGCTACTTCTAGCCTTTCTAGTCACTGTTGAAACTATGATCCCTAAATCCTGTATGTACACTTACTCTTCATCTAGCATGCCATCACCTGTTTTGATGAGATTGGTATGTTCATCAAAATAGACAGCTATAAAAATCATTTTAGTAGTGATTTTTGTGAATAAGCATTGGCTGTTCTATCAATTTCTTTGCTTTATTCTGAATGAACTCTAAGCATGAAGGGGATGGTTGGGTTTGAAGCTTAAGACCATCAAGTCCTAACTAAATCATCTTGGAGAAACTCCCTGATGCCCAGTGAAGGATTTTGATTGCCTGGGAAATGTCTGTACAGAAAGAAACTCAATTAGGCTCTTTCTTGTCTTATTTCTTCTCAGGTGGGAAATTGGCAAGTGGAGTCCATGCAGCCTCACCTGTGGGGTTGGCCTGCAAACCAGAGATGTTGTCTGCTCCCACCTACTCTCCAGAGAGATGAACGAGGTGGTTGTCCTGGCTGATGAATTGTGCCATCACCCCAAACCTAGCACAGTGCAAGCCTGCAACCGATTCAATTGCCCCCCAGCCTGGTACCCTGCACAATGGCAGCTGGTGAGTCTCGAAGTTACTTCCAACTGTAGTTGTTGTTGGTAGCAATGACTCAAGACAAAAGGACACTTTCTCAGAATAGCTTAAATGAACACCCAAGTTTTACTATCTCTCGATTCTTAGCTCTTCTTCAACCTTCCTCAGACCTAGACTTGTTCTCTGTAAACACCATGTTCTTTCAACCACAACACAGCCTACTGTTCTCCAAAAGCATACACTGACACTGTCCATCTGTTGACCTGAGCATAGTCATCCTAAATTATTACCAAGCAAGAAAATATTTTCTTTTGCTTTTTTGAATGACTCAGCAGTTGAACGAAGGAGTGACAGATGGAAATGGGAAAGAGGAATGCTGGCATTACAAATATAAACTTTGTCTGCACTTTGAAAACAATAGCGCCGGGCTGTGGTGGATCACGCCTTTGATCCCAGCACTTGGGAGGCAGAGGCAGGTGGATTTCTGAGTTCAAGGCCAGCCTGGTCTACAGAGTGAGTTCCAGGACAGCCAGGGCTACACAGAGAAACCCTCTCTCGAAAAACCAAAAAAAAAAAAAACAATAGCAAATACACTTAAATAGATACAAAGTTTATTAAAAATAGGCTGTAACTGAGATACAGTAGAATTGGGAGTCAACAGCAGTTTGGGTGTTTCCCACAGTAATGCATGATATTCAGTGTGCTCTTACAACATGTATTCACATCTGACCTTACTGTCTAGGGATGGCCAAGTCTACTTCACTACAGGTCTCACAAACACACATGCACAGTTTTCAGATGCTTGCTGGTTCTTCTGTGCATCTGTCTTTCCATGTACTAGCAACAGCAGGTTCCTGTTCTTTTTTGGGAGGTATAATTATGGCACCCAAAGGCTGCCAGTGTGCTCCAGGCACAAGGAGATTGCACTTCCTAGGCAAGGCAAGTGTGCAAATTCTTCATTAACTCTCAGGGTCGTTCTATTCTTTTACAGAGGAAACAGCAAAGACACACTTGAAATGGTTGCAATTTAGAGATGTTCCAATTCCAAGAAACTTTGTTTTACTTTACCAAGAAAAATCCTGCCTAGTTCTTAGTGATCTGACTCACGAAAACTTACCTGTTTTTGTTAGCTTTTGTGGGAAGCTTGGACTCACAGGACAGAATGAGGGGCTGTAAAGATGACGGGGTGTTTTCTCTGCCCGATCTTCTCCCATTGTCATTCCAAGGGCAGTAGGCCAAGAAACTATCTTTCTGTTCTTTCTCTAAACTCCATTTGGCTACCAGACAGTGACAGCTGAGCAGTTCAGAGCACTTCTGTGTCATGGTGGACTCTGTCTGCAGGAGACAGGCCTCTCAGCCCAGGGCAAATGCTGCCTTTACCTTCTGTAATTTGCATGAGGTGGCTAGATGGAGTTTCTTATGTAAGGTGCACAACACATCATTCTTGACCAATGTGAGCCTCCTGATCAATTTAAATGTTTGAGATTGAATATCTAATTAATAATTCAATTTTGAAAATTCTCAAGCAAATTTTGAGGATTTAATCCTAGGGATTTTATTTTTATAAATATCAAATCATTATTTCCATCATCACTGGTGGAAATTAAAGATGACAGTTATGTTAGAAAGTTACCTAATATTTCAGGGGTTCCAAAGGATCTAGATCTCTCTTATTACGTAGCATTCATGTAGGTAGGAGCAAAGACATCTAAGAAGAGTAGGAGCTCATGGGTGGCAGACAAACATAGCTGTCTCAGAAACTGTGAATTTAGTAAAGAGATTTAGATGCACCGCCAGGAAAGGAAGGAGTGTGTTGCTGTGCCTCCTGTGACTTACGAGCTATAAGAACACTTATAGCAGTTGAGTCTGCATCTCTTTCTCAGCATAATGGAGTTTTTTCATTTTAATTCCTGAATTTTGCACGGTCGTTCCTCAGCTAAGTTGTAGGAGACAGAACTCAGTTTGCTTATTTTGTGGAAAGCTGACTTTACGATTTCAAGCACACTTCCTATTTGAGAACCCCCTAATGTGGGTCCAGATTATCTTTCTGTGTCATACTACTCTCTTACAAATCTGTGCATCAGGAAAATATGCACACTTTCAAATAGAACAGAGATATTTGCAACCAGAAAAAAACTCTTTTCATATAAGAACTGTATGATAAATTGTTGAAATGCAAGTGTAAAAGAAAATATTTTCAATTAAAGGCACTATGGTAGCTTTTCAATGAAGATAAAATTGTTCTGAGTGTATCTCCTTTCTAGTTTCTGCTATTTACAATTCTAATAGTTGATGTTTAGCTTTTTTCTGTGTTTTGAGAATTTCACACATATATACAATTAAATATGATCATATGTACCCCCATTTTCCTCCCCAATTTCTTCATAGTCCCTTAATATCTCCCACTCCCAATGTCGTTTTCAGATAGATAGATAGATAGATAGATAGATAGATAGATAGATAGATAGATAGATAGATAGTAAGGACACCCTTACTTAGTTAATTTAAGTTAAAAATTCTGAGCCAATTTTAGATTTAAAATGTTTTTCCTGATTTATTTTATGAATTCTAAAAGTCTGAATATCATAGTTTTAAAAGCAAGAGATGACAAACTGCAGCCCACCAGCTAAATCCAACCACCTGCCCTTTTTGTAAATAAAGTTTTATTGGAACACAGACACCTATCCTTTTTACATATTGTTTGTCACTGATTTTGTTCTACAATAACAGAATTGTATGGCTGTGACAACAACCATATGGCTCACAAAACCTAAAGCGTTTACTATAAGCCCTTTTACAAAGTTCCTGGATCCTGCACACACACACACACACACACACACACACACACACACACACACACACCAAACCAGTAATAAAAATACAACCACTCTATCATAATATATTATTAAAGTTATTTTGCCTCAAAATAAATGGCCTTTGGCAAGCTTTTAAAGAACACAAAAGGTTTTAAATTTGTTGATTGGGGGAAATCTTATTTTGCAGTTTGTTCCTCATTAGGACATCAGACATAGCTTTAAAGTGACAACAGCTGTCACAAAAGTAACTCTGAAATGTAGAAGGCATGTGCATCTCTACTTGAGCCCATTGTAAATTCAACAAGTGTCCCAGTTAGGGTGATAAATTTTATAGTCATCCAGCTGAGGAGAGAAGACTGCTGCCTGTATACCCTTTCCTTATAGCTAAGAGATGGTCTGATGGTTCCAAGCGGCCAAAAGTCTTCCATATTTCCCTCTTCCTTCTCCCTGGCTATCACAGACTGGCAATTTAGTAAGCATAAGACAGCACTAAGTGAGCAAAATGCCGCAGTACTGTCAGCACTTGGTATCTGTAGTTTTCATGGCCACAGATTTAGCCAGCTTAAACTGCATGCTCTCTGGTTAGCATGTGGTGTTTACATCTATACTGAGCACACATAGATGTTTTAAGTTTTTCCTAAGGAATATGTGATATTTGTTTTTTACTTGGTATTATAATGTAGAAACAGTTTAAGCTACGGAGAAGAGGTTATAGAAATAGTGAATCATTTCATATATCATCCTTAGATCTGGGGTCTTAGTATCATATCTAAGGAACATCCTACAACCAGCCCTTCCAAATACTAAGGGATCATTATAAAAAAAAAAAAAAAACAACTAAAACGAGGCATTGTGCGTGAGTTTGCTTTAAAGTCTCGTGTGTATTATGACTGAGCCCATCCATCCCATGCTACTCTGTGATGCTTTTTTTTTAAGTCAAGTGGATACAATATATTTTAAACAGCTGTGAGCTGGTATTTCACTAAGAAATACACATCATTCTACATTGGTTTGAAATTAATCCTCACAAAAACCTAGTTAAAAATGGTATATTATCCTCATTTTAGTTTTGAGGAAACTAAGAATTATGCAAGTTGAAAATTAAGGGCTGGCCTTCACCCACATGTTGTGACTGAAAGGTCCATGATTATCTGAATAAGCACAGTGTGAACACCCTTTACTTGTGAAAATACAACCGTGGCCTAGGTGTGACTTCGCTCAAGGTCATGAATCCTACACAAGAGCCTGGGGCTCCCGGTTTCTGGTATACTTTCATTGGGCTGCTTTAAATTGAAGAAAACTATTAGCTTTAAGCTGACTCATGCCAGGAGAAAAGTAAGGAATCTGTGCATTTCAGTCTCTACTGCTTGACTACTATGTCTCTGGATTATGGGTAACTTGTATTTTGTCGTTATGTGAATAATGCTTTGTGAATAGTGTTTACTCTATGCAAAATGAACGATTGTACACAGAGCACCTCCCTACAGGCCATAAAATTCTGGCTCTGTATCTCACTGATATATTTGTGTGCAGTTATGGATCATAAAGTCAGTGTTGTAGCAGCTTTCAGGGAAACACTACCTTCCCCTCAATAGCCACACATGCTACTGATTAATGATCCTGGCCAAGTGTGTTTTCTGATCCTTAGTGTACATTGCACACACACATGGCTCTGTGTCAACAGCTACCATTGCCAGCTTCATACCCACAGCATCCATTTTGACACAGCAGATTCCATATGCCTTGACCTAAGAAGACATGAGTTTATTTTGAAAGCCTATTCTATTTCCTTCCATAAGCAAGGCCTTTAGAGATGAGGCAGGTTCAGGCCTGCTTCTCAAATCAGAAAGCTAATACTAAACACCTCTCCAGTTAGTGGTTTCACTTTAAATCCTTGTATAGCAAGCATAATAATTATCAAAAGTATTTTAAGACAATAAGAAATGAAGAATTTGAAAGCCACCAGGGAGGACACCCTCCAGAGAGTGTCCGTTAATAGTTTGATCATCAGTCTTTTTTGGGGGGGGGTGGTTTTTTTGGTTTTTTTCAAGACAGGGTTTCTCTGTGTAGTCCTGGCTATCCTGGAACTCACTCTGTAGACCAGGCTGGCCTCAAACTCAGAAATCCGCCTGCCTCTGCCTCCCAAGTGCTGGGATTAAAGGTGTGTGCCGCCACCGCCTGGCGATCATCACTCATTTTTAAAATCTCATTAAACTTAGCGGAAATATTTTTCTCCTTTTGCTTCCTAGAATCTTCTTTAGGTGAACTCTTAGATACAATAGGCACTTACCACTTCTTAAAAGAAATAAAGCCATTGTTTTTATTGTAATTGGCGTAAGTAAAAAGTAAGTTTAAGTATCCCTGAGCTAAAAGGCTGTGGTCTTGGGACACCATGAGTTAGGCTACCGGCTACTGGTAACCTCTTGCCTGATTAGCCCTGTGATTCCTCAGAAGTCTTGGCAGGGACAAGGGAACCTGGTGTGTAGTCATGATCCATGCAGGTCCCCTATGATCTGCCAGGGGCTCCTTTCAGCACCCACCCTGCAGCCTTACTGTTGTTTTAATGAAAGAACAAGAGATGGGGCTTTCAAATCCTTCCTTTAAAACTGAGAGGAAACCTAATGGGCAGTCTGTTTGAGTGGAGAACCTCTCCCTTCTTTTCTGCTTGATCTCAGGTTCACCACCAGCCTTCTATGTATGTTTCTTTTCCTAGAAAAGTGAAGTAGTATAGGAATCACCACCTGCTAGATGGAACACAAAACCCTGTGTTCTTTGTAGAACATTTGTCTAAAACAGGCTCAGAGCCAGCATTTACACATTCTGCAGGTCTGGAGGAGACCAGACATGGATTCTAGATATCTCTGTTAAACTTCTGGTTTTTTTTAAAGCAGAAATCTAATTCTAGATTTGGTTGTCAGAGGCCCATCTATTAGTTTGTACTTCTTACATTTTAATCTTTGATCTCAAAAAATAAAAAAATACCTTGTTTGACGTTTATTTTTATCAAGTTAGCTTGAAAACTTTGCTAATTTATATTATATAAAATTTAGGTTTAGTGTATATATTTATTTAAATTTTTTTAGTTATTGAATTTCCTGGGCATTTGGTCCACTGTATTTTTCCTAACTTATTAAATTTTTTCTCATCTTCATTTTTAGTATTGTCTGCAAACAGGTTTTATAAACTTCCCAAGGGATGAGCTCAAAGTTGACAGTTAGAGCACATGATTGAGGGGCCCTGGCAAATATTACCACATTAGCCTTGAAACACTTTGATCGTGAGCATATTCCACTAGGACAATGTTCAAGAACTCTTTATAGCCAGACAATAAGCCTATATGCATGATCCTGTCAGACCCTCATGTCCCTGCACATTGCGCATGCCCCACCTCCAGTCACAGCTGTTCTCTGGCTGCTCTCCCTCTCCTGCACTACTTCCTGCTACCTGCATGTTCCCTCCCTCTGCCTGTCAGAACCTAGCAGGAAACTCCGCCTTCCACCAGATATATCTCCCACACTGAAGCTATGGGTATTCACTGAGCAGCCACATCCTTATCTGGTCAAGCACAGCCCAGGACTCCTGGATTAGATGCTAAGGTCAATGAAGGCTGAGTCTCAGGAGGACCCATGGCTGAAGGAGAAGGGGCATGATGAAGCAGAGTGGATGATGAGGAGAGGCACGTGCCAGGGCTTCTTGCTTCATTTACTGAATACTTGCACTATTTCAGGAGCTGCTTCTCTTCAACATGTTTTATTATTATCTGACAGTTTTATATATTCATATAATGGACTTTAGTTTTCACTCCACTTCCCTCTCTCATCCCCTCTCTCTCTGCCACTTAAACCTGTCTTTCCAACAAGTACCTTAGCATTCCCAGTGTCTCTGGCACAGCTCTGAGCACCTGACTTGCTAACACAGCCCTCGCCCCACTATGCGATGTTACTAACCTTTCCTGATGAGGCACTGGGAGCACTGGAAGGTTGTCATGCACCCCAGCTTTATACAGGATTACTCATTCCCCCACTGTACATGCTTTCCTTTAATCTCAGCAACCTTAGGCTCAGGGGCATTTGAAATTGTCCCATCTTGAGCAGCTGGAAAATGAATGGCATCTGATAAGCTTCAAACTCCATTCTTGAGTCTATTATTCAGTGTGTACCTTTTCCAAGCTATCTTTATTATTTACTCTGCAGAGCTAAATTGTGAGGAAATCTGAGAACACATCTTTGAATCTTCAGCTTACATAAGACTCATCATCTGTCGCCATGTTTGCTGCTTTCTTTAATCTACATCTTAGTTTTCTGTGGGTGCTATAACAAACTACCACAATTTTGATGTCTCAGAGCAACACAAATGTACTGCTTATCCCAAGTTGGAAATGGGTTTTACTGTCCTAAAATCAAGGAGACACCAGGCCTGCTTTCTTTCTAGGGGGTAGGGGTTAGAGTTCTAAGACAGGGCGTATGCCTTTTCTATTCCATATTCTATTTTTTCCTCTTTCCTTCTTCTCCCTTCAGAGTGAATCTCTCCAGACATTGATTCTGTTCTTATATCTGACCAGATTCTGACCCACATGGACCACTCTTATGAGAACTATGGTGACTATATTAACAAACCTGATTATTACTATCATTATAACCTGACTGTTACTGAATTAGCAAAGTTCCTTTGACTGTTCTAAGAAATGTGTTTACCAGTTCCAGAGACTAAGACATAGAAACCTTCCTGGTCATTGTTCAACCAACCACAATCTGCTCCAAAGTCAGCACCTAATCTCCAGTAGCACCAGACCTTTTGATTGATAACCTACCCTCTACTAGCTCCTCCCCCACATGACATCTGTAGCATTATATACATATGCATCTGCACACTTTCATTTGATTTGATCACATTTTAAAGAGAACAAGGAGGAAAGGAGAGATATGCTGAAGGGTTAAACGGAAATGAATCAGCCTGCTCTGGAGTGTAATTTAGATTTCCCTGAGCTGCAAATGTTTTATGTTCAGGATTGAGTCCACCCAAGTGCACGTACATATTGCACACATCTGTACTGAGAAGACAGAAGCAGTCACCACAAGCCCTACATGTACTCCGCCCCCGGCTTAAAGCTGTGATTAGCTCTGTTTCCCCGTAAACCTTTTTTTATTTGGGTCACAATTCAAAAATGCACATAGTTTAGCTGAATAAAAAGCCATATATGAGAGAGGAATCTCTCCTGATGATATTAATGAAAAAGAAATTTTTAATGATAGCCATGTTCCAGAAAGTAAAAATTTTTAGGTTTACACATATGCATGTGGGCATACACACATACCTTGTGGACTGGACTAGAGGGCTATCTAGTAGTCATCAATAATGTTAGATCTCGGTGATTCAAATATAAATCTGTGTAAGTTAGGAGTCATATTTATGCCTTGAAGCTATTTAAATGCTTAATTCATTTTCAGTAGTATTTTGAAATGAAGATTCAATCCTATCTTTAGAAGCAGCGATAAATATAACAGCATGGAGATCAAAAGTCAGATTTCACATGTGGAATAGTTTTGTTTTTATTTACTAGCAGAAAGCTCTTTGACTTAATCACTCTGAATCCATGTTGGGCCTGGGTGTCACATCGTAACAGTCTATTGAACCCAGAAGTCTCCCTGCGTGACCCTGGGTTTCTACAGTTGGGGAGGCTCAACTCACAATGAACAAAGTGATGCCGCTCTGCAAAATAATGCCCTCATTTTAACAGTGTTTCTCAGGGAATTTTGAGTCCTAGTTTTCCTTTATTTCTCCAAGTCCTAACTTTCAATTTTGGCCTCTACTATACATGGAATTTCCCAGTCTTGAGCATTACCGAGTTGCCTCAACCCTCAAAGATCTACAGTTAGGCCCCACATATACCTGGCTACCCTTCCCAGCAAACTTCGTGGGTCACCACCATGTGCTGTCACCACTATCTAGCCATTCCCTCTCTGAAATCTGAAGCTCTTCTCAGCTTCATGCGTCCTTCACACTCAGTAAACACCCATATCTGGTTTAATTCCACTTCCTGCAACCCGCCTTTATTCTTTTCTTTCTTGGCTTTCTCCCTAAGCCTTGATTCAAGTTCTCACAATCAGTAACCCAACAATTATAACCACTAACCACAGAATTGTCTTCATAGCACTCATTCAGTACTTCCCAACCTGGTATCGATGCCTTCTTAACACAAACTTTCTATTAGACCTAAGATAACATATGCTGAGACACATCTAATAAGGGCATGGCACACAGTGCTATGTATGCAAATTTAATCAAGAAGTCTTTCCTCCATGGAATACTGCTATGTAATGGACATTCCCTGGGGAGATATGAACAAAAATCTACTTATGCCATGTAGTAGACCAACATAGTAATACCACTGAAGTCCAAATTGGTAAAACAAGGAGTCTGGTTGGAATTTATAGGCATGTGGGCAAAAGATTAATTATAGAAGTAGAAATTACTCAATGACAGCTGCATCATCAAAGTCCACTCCAGCATGGGTGACAGCTCAGCAATGCTACAAATCTATGTGCATACTGCACAGCCAGTAGTCATTTCAACAGGATGGAAAATATCCCTTCCAGCTCAGTGGGTCTGAACTTCCTCGAGGTTACTGGGCTGATCTCTATTTCCAGAAAGCTCAGTTTACTTGAAAACATCTCTTAGCAATCCTTACAACTATGTATGCTTGGAGGGGGAAGGAAGTTCTAATCAATCTGGTCAGTTTAGGTGACTTCCTGGGGCTTTTGAGTTGTTCATTTCCTAAGCATAACAGCGTTACTGCAGGATAGAATATTTCACCCCATCCCACACCCATTCCCATATCCACCCTTAGAGCATCCAACTGTTTTGCCTGTCTTTTAACTTCTTGTGTCTTAACAAGCTTCCCCCTAAAGTAGATAGTTTTATCTCAGAAGAAATTGTTACACATCAAATACCAATTGATATCTTATTGGGCAGTATTGTTTGAAACCTTTTGGCCTCTGTTGCCTAAGTAATTTCATACAAATTTCCTCATGTTATCCCTCTCTTTTAAAACCCCTTCTGATGATACCCCAGGGTTTTAGGATTATATTTCAAAAACTATATTTCACTATCGGGCCCTCATCTGACATTGAAGTCTCATGACCCCCATGCTTCATCCTCAGAACTACTTGGAGCTATGTGACCATGCCATAGCTGAGCATGATGTGGGTATAAGCCCACACGGTTAGATGCTGTCCCCATTCCTGTTTTCCTAGCTGACTATTTCATGTTGCCTCTTCCGCAGCACTAACCCCAACCTATCCATAATGATGCAGTCATACTAGTTAATGTAGTCTCTTTTTTGTAAAATTGATGATGTTTTTCGGTAGTTTTCTCCTTCACTAGATGACAGATCCCTATAGTATCATAGCCACGTATAGTCATCTAAAATCCTCAGCATCTAACATAGTGCCCAGTTGGTACCCAAATGCTTGGTAAAAGTATGACTGAGTAAAGAAAGGGATGAAATGAGTTATGAGCATCATAAGCAGCTCATACCATGTTAAACCTGGAAATCTGGTCCTGGAACTAGAACATAAACGTCACTTTGCATTAAGGGCAGTAATATAATTTGAAGCACCAAGGAAATGAACTCAACCCTAAATTAAACTACCAAATGAAACATTTTTAAAACTCAATGCAGGCAGAATTTATTGACATGCTAATCATGGGGAAATCTTTGAAAGTACAGGTCACATGAGCATATTTCTGAATAAAAATATAGCTTTTAAGTGGTCTCTTTATTGTATATTTCTTAAATTTCTTATAAAAATAATGAAGCCACAACCTCACCGTGAATCATGTATGGCAGCTAATATATGCAACATAAATGGTATCTTTATTATTTGTCTTTATTGCATATATTTTAAAATACCCCTTACCAGAGATTTACCTTTTCATACCAGAATGTGACCTTAAATGATGATTCATAAAGACAAATATTTTTCATTTAATTTTATTACATTTCCCTTGCTTTCTTTTCTCTGTATACATTTTTTTTTCTGCATGCTAACTCTCACTTAAAGAACTGAAGCTTCACCAGCATGGTCACAAAGTTACCACAAACTTTGAAGGCTTTCCTGATGTAAAATTTCATCTTCCATGATTTCTAGAAATCTATAAAGACAGTTTTCCATCTATGTAAACATACTGGAGAAATTTATTAAGCACATATGATACAAGCTTTAGAAATAGGATCTGGACATAAATAATAGCAGAACAGTAGATTAGATAGATAGGTAGATACATACATACATACATACATACATACATACATACATAGAGTTGTCATATAAGTAGATAATGAGAGAGAGATGGTAGACAGCTAGGTAGATGATAGATAGATAGATAGATAGATAGATAGATAGATAGATAGATAGAT
>JANHMN010000004.1:59550686-59580508 GCA_030674055.1 Rhabdomys pumilio | reverse complement strand
GTGTGTGTGTGTGTGTGTGTGTGTGTGTGTGTGTGTGTGTGTGTGTGGCATGCAGAGGCTCTAGGTTCAATCCCAGGGCTACTAAATCACTAGACAGCTAGGTGGATAGCTGGACAGGCAAATGGACAGATGGACACAGAGAGACACAGATGGACTCTGGTAAGGTCTACCCACTCTCTAGAATCCCAGTGAAGGGTCAAGAGTCACTTGTTGTAGGAACTTTTTAAGGGCAAAACCACAAGGCCAATGTATTTCCCATGCAGCTTTGTTATTTTTCAAGAACTACAACTCCCAGCATTCCAGGAAGTTAGCTTAAAGGCCATGCTTACAGGTTGACTTTGGCTCTTACAAGTGGGCAATGGCCAAAGGAACCATTACAAAGAAAAACACTCTCACTGTGTCAGAGTGACAATGGCCAGAAACCATTGTATCAACTTACATTTTTAGAGAAATTTTAATTTTCTGAAACCCCAGCAACATGGCTCAGCCTGTAAAAACCACTTGCTGACCTGAGTTTGATTTTAAGAAGCCACTTAAGGGTAGAAGAAGAGAACTGATTCTGTACAGCTTTCCTCTGATCTCAATATGTATACTATGGTATGTATACCTGCACACACACACACACACACACACACACACACACAAATAAATGTAAATAAATGCTATTTTAAAATTTCTAGAATTGACAGATTTCCAGAAGTTTGTTTTACTGTCCAGTAATTGACAAGCCTATTGGACTGACTTAATTCTTTCTCTTTCTTTTTTCTTTTTCTTTCTTTCTCTCTCTCTCTCTTTCCTTCCTTCTTTCTTTTTCTTTTATTTTTAAATTTTTTTATCATATGGGTGTTTTGCCTGCATGCTTGTTTGTATACTATCTACATGCAATGCCCAAGGAGACCAAAAGAGAATCTCACACCCTAGGATTGGACTTACAGACGGTTGTGAGCTGCCATGTAGGCACTAGGAATCAAACCCTAGGTCCTCTGTAAGAGCAGCCAGTGTTCTTAAACCCTGAGCCATCTCTCCACTCCCTTGACTTGGTTCTTATAAGAGAGGGCAACAGTATGAATTAATTTATCACCTCTCACTAGATAGTAATCTTATAAGGCTTCAGGCTACTGGAACCAGGTTTAGATAGTCATCATTAATAGCTTTCCTGGCAGGACTCAGGTCCAATTCCTCTGATCTACTAGAGTCCTACAGATCCTGTCCCTGGTTATATGAGCAGTGGACTGAGGTGAGAGCAGGGATATGCTTCAGCCCTAATATCTTATTAGCTACATAATAAGACTACCACCAAGGAGGGTGACATCTAGGGTGTTGGAGCTACTTTCCTTCAGTGCAAACTCCCAGTTTTGGACCTAGATCAAATATCTTAACAAGCCAAGGGCAGCAAGTGAATAACTAGAGATTGTTCCTAAGAAACCAGAGAGCTCCCTGAAATGTCTGTGATAACATGCACCAATCTAGCTAAGTCATGGTTTAGCATATGTGAACTAGGGTTGTATCAGACCAGAGTAACAGAAATCTCAGAATTATAGTGGCTTTGAAGACTAGAGTATTTTGCATAAGAAAAGGTATGCAGGGATTCTCAGTTAACAGTAAAACCTACTCCATCTTTTTTCGAATCACATGCACCCCATTTGCATATTGCATGCACGCCATGCCAATTCCTGCCAGCAAGGAGGAGGCATCAGTCTCTCTTTAGATGAGGTCTTTGAAATTGCATACATCCATCTGTTTATGTCCTGTGGGCCATCATTTAGTCCAGTGGCTATGCTTGCCTTCAAGGGAGCTTGCCAAATATAGCCTATACAGAAAAACCATGTACTCTGCTAAAAGCTGAGGACCCTTAAAAGGGAAGGGACAAATACTTGGAAAAGGCCAACAGTCTGTGCCCCAGGAGGCCTCCTCATTCCTGCCTCAAGCAGCCAGATTATAACTATTAAGTTCCATGTAAACAAAGTGTTTTACTGCGGTCCCTCTGAAAACCACTGACATGAGGCTATTTTTCTTGCATACCAGATTTCAGCGCCTCTGGCTCCATTGCCCTTAGAAATCACCAGTCCAGATGAGTTCTTTAGAAACCTGGCTCCTAAATCTTCCATCGCCCAGTGTGGTAGAATGAGTGCTTCCGTGTGAGGCAAGAGGACAGTCCTTTCTCTCTGCAAATTAATTTTTCTGGGTTGGTTCTGATGGCAGGAGGTCACCCTTCCTCGTGCTGGAAACTGCACAGATTATTTTCATTGGATCATAAATATGTTGAACACTTTATTATACTAACCTTTTAAACCAGTTTTCTTTAGTGGCTACAAATCACAGTTCAGGGGCAAATTTCTAAGATTCCAGGGCTCCCAAATTCCTGGATGCTCAAGTTAAATACCTGAGATTATAAGTGGGGAGTTACAAAATCTTTGCTACACAATTCACTGCAAAGACAAGAAGCAAAGCTCCTTGGCCTGACTCCTGGTTTGTCAAAAACAAAACAAACAAAAAAACCCACCTCCCTACTCAAGCAAGAATAAGGTAGTAATCAGGATCCTTGCCTGTGCTGACCCTTTTTGCTTTGCTTCCCCAGTGTTCCAGAACCTGTGGAGGGGGGATTCAGAAACGTGATGTTCTTTGCAAGCAGCGTATGGCTGATGGCAGCTTCCTGGAGCTTCCAGAGACCTTTTGTTCAGCCTCCAAACCAACCTCCCAGCAAGTGTGCAAGAAAGATGACTGCCCCAGTGAGTGGCTTCTCTCAGACTGGTCAGAGGTAGGTATGCTTCTCAAGATGAGAGAACATATAGGAGAAAAGAGAGGTCACCCCACATACATAGAAAAGAGACCAAAAAGCTCACCTAACAGTGTGGAGTGGCATCTTGTAATGCCATTGGCCTATATGGTAGGATGTATAAGAACTAGGCTGTGGACTTATTTTATTATGGGAACCTAAGCTATGCAGCCAGCTCTTACCTAACAGTTGAAAATCGGAAACCTGCGATTATAAATGGAATCTCCCTCAGACAAACCCAAAATACAGGGTTCTTCACCTCTCTTTCTGCACCTAGACCCTCCTCCCAACAGTCATGCTCGCATGTCCTACTCCCAGATCTTTCCAGTCTCTGCTCAGGAAGGGCAAGGCCTCTCTGGTTCTTCTCTTCCAAGTTTCTGGACAATAAAGGATATGATTTATTAGGAAAAGGAGGCCAAGGAAATCCTGCCTCTTTACTGTTAGTTTCCTGACTCTAAAACTTGAACAACTTCCCAGCAAGAGAACTTGATTTCCCTCATTGCTGTGCACTTGGGGAAGTGGTGGCTCAGCGTTCACAGCTCCAGATGGTGCCTGGAGTTAGGGATCCCAAACTTAACCTCCAACTAACCTGCTTCTCCAAGTATTTCTTATTCTGACATTGGCATGAATCCATTTACAGCCTGTTTCAAAGATTCATCCCGACTGCTTTCAGGCCCTAGAATCTCTCTTAGTTGCCTTTAACTACCCAGCTCCAAAGACCTGAGTGTCTTTCACAAAGAAGTCTAAAAATCATTGCTGTACAAGCAAACTCAGCAACTGGCAGAAAGGTTGGTACATCCAAATCATATCCAAGACCCTTCTCTTTCTTACCTTGGCTTTTTAGTGTACAACATGCAACTCACAGTTTGGAGCTGCTGATGGCTTAAATGTGTGTCACAGGGACACTTTCTTCCAGATGGAAAAGGAAGCCTGAGGAAATAAAGATGCCTGACTTCTCAGCATGGAATTCTAGCTTTGTACATTACCAGCCAGTTCATAATCCATCTGATAGTGCCTGCTAAGGGCACTAAGGTTGTAAAAGAATCTAAATTACCATCATAGTCTATTAGTAAAATTACCTCGGGCCATGTCTCACCCCAGATGTTTCAGAACAGAAAGGAGAATGGTTATTTTGGTATTTTAGAAACAGTTTGTATTTCAGCAGAACACAAGAATGGAAGGGCAGAGGAAGATATGCACATATTTAAATGTGTGTGTACACAGACATGTTGGTTGGTAGTTTTTAGTTGACCAAACTAAAACAGCCATGTTTTAAAGCTATCCGACTCCTTGTCCTTGGATTCTTGGATCTGGCATTGCCATATAGGTGTCAAGTAGAATCTGGAGTCTATAATCATCAGGCAACACAAGGAGAACAACAGAAAACTGTTGATTTGGGAGGCATTATACATGAAAAAATAATATTAAGAAATGCCTACACAGAAAAGAGCCCTGGTGTATGTGTCAAGTGGCTGTGGTAAAGTTCCTGGCAAAGTGTCTATTGGGTGATGGGATATCATAGATGAGCAGCAGAGAAAGGACTATATATGTATAATAACTGCCACCCCCTCCATCCTCTGACATTTGTGGCCTTTGGAGGATATAGAACACAGAACATTCATTAAAAAGTGATTTAAAAGAAGGTCCCTTGTGGCTTAAGCACTGAAGGAAGGAACCCACTGAACTGGATCATACTAAGCAAAGTAGACCATTAGAACAGGGTCTTATAGAGTTAAGAGTTCAGACACAAAGACAAGCAAACCTGGCTCCAGACTCTGACTCTCTTAGCAGCTGTACATGATGAAGCTCACTACTTAGTCTTTCTACCCCTTAGTCTGATTGTTTTCGAAAATGAAGATAACAGAATGTATCATGTAGGCAGAGTCTTGATTAAATGAGACATATAAAGTACTTGTGTCTAGTTTAACTTAGCCCTAGTTATGATGCTGGTTCTCTACCTTTTGGGGTCATTATCAGGAGAAAGAAAGAGCTAGGTAAACACTCCACTGCCCACAGTGGTTGGGCTCAGGGTCATAATCTAGGTCTACCTTGTGCTTTGCTCTTCTCCCTAGGAAAGTAAAAGGTCACATTTGGTAAAGTAGGAAGGGTTAACCCTTATCTAAAGTTCTGAGCTATCAGGGTTCATGAATGGACATTTCTGGCATTGAAGAGAGGCTGGAAATGGTGAGACACAATCACCCAATCACAGGAGCATATCTGGAGCTCACTGGTACTAGCCTAGCTTCTTGGGGCAGTGAGAGAGAAAGACTGTTTAAAGAGAGTTATGTGGAGAGTGACATACTATAACACTGCAATCATCTGCTGTACATGCAGTGAACAAATGAGCGTGTGTGCACACACATACCACGTACACACACATTTTAAAATCTAAAACAAAATGAGAACTGTGTGGTTAAAGCAGGAGTGGAGTGACAAGTCTCCAGTGGTGTGAGTCGCCACCACTGAGAAACAGCCCCTGCTTCACCTCCTCACCATGGTTACCAGACATGGCTTGAGAGACTTGACTTCAGCTTAGCTTCTCTACTTCAGAGATGTGAAGCTTGATGCTAGAGGAGGAACTACCAAAGTCCCAGCTGACCTTGGCCTGTAGTCTGGCTAGTGGTCTGTGTTTCCACTTGACCAAACTAAAACAGCCATGTTTTAAAGCTGTGTGACTTCTTGCCCCTTGGATTCTTGGATCTGGTACTGTCATTTATGGTCAAAAGGGTGTCAAGTAGAATCTGGAGTCCATAATCATCAGGCAACACAAGCAGAGGTTTATTCTCAACCTGCACTGGCCCTTGGCATCTTGAATTTCTATTGGGGTGGCAGCTGTCACAGTCTGTCCCATAGGGCAGTGTCGTTTCAATGTACTCACATACAAAACTTCAGAGTATAAGATACCTTTCAGCTGTTTTTACTGTCATTTTCTTCATTGGCATGCTGCCATGACCCAAGTTCGGGCCTTCATCATCTCAAGCAGAGGCTGTAGCACCCCCTCCATTCCATTCCGTCTCTCCTCCCCTCCCCTCCACTCTGCACAGTGTTGCCAGATTCACCTTCTCAAACACCTCTTCCATCATGTCACTCCCTCCTTCACGGCTTCCCATTGCTCTGTGGACCAATTCCAAACCTGTCTGAAAATGAAAGGTCTCCAAAGTCAGACCCCAAGTCCCTCTCACGATCCTGACAGCACTCACCTCGTCAGTAAAACTGCCTTGGGTTTGCCCCAAGCCCACAGTGCCTGCACTGGATTCTTCTACTTTGGAGAATTTCTCTGCTTGCCATGCTCACCTCTGTTGTGCTTGCTTATCCTACTCAGACCCTCCCCATCTTCAAGGTGTAGGTCAGGAAATCCCTGCTATACCATCAGCTCTGAATAACTATTAGCATTCATTTTATAGTTATCTCAAAACCCACCTTCTAATGTTATGCTTTTATTAAATTCTTTAACTACTGTTTCTTCTATAAACAACTTTATTGACATATAATTAAGCTATTATAAAATTCAATTTAGCTTAATATTCTTAAGGTGTGTCTATATTATAGCACATATAAGGATCGTGCTTCTTTGGCTGGAATGGGTTAAGTGCACATAGAAACCCTTACAATACAGAGTAATACAGGATGTGAGAGGGCACAGTGTGGCTGTGAGACAGATATTCTACATTGTTGGAAATATATTTTCAGTGACTGATACTTTTCCCAGTATATCATAGTGAATTTAAGGGACCATTCAGAACAACCATGAGACTCTACCTGGTTCAGTGGTTCTCAACCTTCCTAATCCTGCAACCCTTCAATGCAATTCCTCATGTTGTGGTGACCCTCCCAACCACAAATTTATTTTTGCTGCTATTTCATAACTGCGATTTTGCTACTATTATGAATTGTAATGTAAATATCTGATATACAGGACTATCTGATATCTCTGTGAAAGGGTGGTTTGACCCCAAAGGGACTGCGACCCACAGGTAGGGAACCAATGCTCTAGTGTATGGGAATTTCATATATTATCTTTTCTCCTCCACCAGTGCTCTGTGAGCTGTGGGGAGGGCACTCAGACTCGAAGTGCCATTTGCCAGAGGGTGCTGAAAACCGGGGTCTCCACTGTTGTCAATTCCACTCTGTGCCCTCCCCTGCCCTTCTCTTCCTCCATCAGACCCTGTATGCTGGCAACCTGTGCAAGTGAGTATGTCAGGGCTCTGGGGGTAGGAGGGATACAAACCCCATGGGGTGGGGGTGGGACAGCATCCATAGCCACCAGGCAAGGACCTTCTCTGAGCCCCAGAGCAGTGGGGCATTGTGGGGCAGCAGAGCCTAAAACCAGTTATGGCTGGAGTGCACAACTGGAGATGACAGGGGAATCTTAATCATTCAAGTGTCCAAGCTGAGTTCTCTTCTCCTCTGCAAAAGCAGCTTGCAAGGGTTGGACAAAGGTCACCTGTTGGCATACTAGATCTGGAAGCTGGATGCTGCTTACTCCTAATGAAGTCTAATGTTATCCAAACTGGGGTTTTTAATTGCTCTAAACACATTTGTTCTGTGTAATATAATCCCCAGAGTTATAACAAGCCTGGGCTTCCCCACTCTGTCTACCCTGGGCCCTGGTTCTTTGCGCGGCCCAGAAGGTGGACATTTAACAGAGAAATGTGTTCGTCTTTGTCCTCTGCCTGCCTCTCTTAACAGTGCACATTTCTTCTTTAAATGCTTTTAATGAGGATTGCCTTTCTCCGGAGCTCCAGGCACCTCCACCTCTTGGGTTCCTGTGGAGCTACCCCTCACCACACCTCATTAGTGCTCTGAGTTTTGAAGGTGGGGTAGTCAAAAGATCCACAGCTGCTTAGCCAGCTCCTTCCGGGTAAAAAAAGTAGTGGCAAATAGACAGCCCTGCCAAAATCAACAGTAGAATTCCCGTTTGTCCTTTTTGCCCTCTGACCTCTCTGGTGGCCCTATCTCACTCTGGTTTTTCCCTGCTCTTGGTTCTTCTTCGGTCTGGCATCCCTCTCAAACCAGGGCCTGGAAGGCCTTCCACCAAGCACAGCCCTCACATCGTAGCTGCACGAAACATATACATCCAGACCCGCAGGCAGAGGAAGCTGCACTTCGTTGTAGGAGGATTTGCTTACTTGCTTCCCAAGACTACCGTGGTGCTTCGGTGTCCAACCCGCAGATTCCGCAAGCCTCTCATCACCTGGGAGAAGGACGGCCAGCACAGCATCAGCTCCGCTCATGTCACCGTGGCCCCTTTTGGCTACCTGAAGATCCATCGCCTCAAGCCCTCAGATGCAGGCATCTACACCTGTTCTGCAGGGCCGGCCCGGGAGCAGTTTGTGATTAAGCTCATTGGAGGCAACCGCAAGCTCGTGGCCAGGCCCCTGAGCCTTTGGAGTGAGGAAGAGGAGGCCTTGCAGGTGAGGAAGGCTAATCCAAAGGAGGCCTTGCAAACCCACAAACACCAAAATGGCATCTTCTCCAACGGTAGCAAAGCTGAGAAGCGTGGCCTCACTGCAGATCCTGGAAACCGCTATGATGACATTGTGTCTAGGCTGTTGGAGCAGGGCGGCTGGCCAGGAGAGCTCCTGGCCTCGTGGGATGTACAGGACTCTGCAGAAAGGAACGCATCCTCAGAAGAGGATCCCAATGCTGAACAGGCCCTCCTGCATCTCCCCTTCACCATGGTCGCCGAGCAGAAGCGTCTGGATGACATCCTCAGGAACCTGTCCCAGCAGCCCGAGGAGCTACGGGACCTCTACAGCAAGCACCTGGTGGCCCAGCTGGCCCAAGACATCTTCCGAAGCCATCTGGAAAACCAGGATATGCTTCACAAGCCCTCTGAGCAGAGGTTTCCTCCCATGGCCATCCCACCTCACAAACATGTTTCTAGCTTCAGCAGCTCCCTAAGGAGCTCCTCTGGAGAGGCTGGGGGTGGCTCCCGCAGGCCTCATCGCAAGCCCACCATCTTGCGGAAGATCTCAGCAGCACAACAACTCTCAGCCTCCGAGGTAGTCACCCACCTAGGGCAGACTGTGGCTCTAGCCAGCGGAACCCTGAGTGTGCTTCTGCACTGTGAGGCGGTAGGCAACCCAAGACCCACCATCCACTGGACCAGGAACGGAGAAGCTGTTCGGTTCAGTGACAGGTGAGCCACATAGAACCCTGGTCTAAGAAGGGTTGGGGAGAGGAAAGGGGGGCACAGAAATAACTGCCCAACTTTCAGACCTGTTTCTGCTAGATAATATTGGAGTAAAACAAAGCACTTAATAATCTATGAACAGCATACTACCATCTCATAAGTGATCAGCACTGCATCACCATCCCACCCCATTAGGAGCCCGAAGATGAACAAGGTGCCCTCTGGATAGCTTTGAATGTTGGGTAGAAGGACACCATCCCAAGTCACAGCATTATTGCTTTTCGGACTCAGGGGGTGAGCCATTGAAAAGCTTGGACATGAGGACCATCTCTACATTTGTTTAGTCTCTCTGGGATGGAAAGAGGGCAGCTAACACCACCTACTCCCTGTAGGCCATCCTTCCTGTCGGCTCTGAACTAGGCTGTTTTTCTAGAAAGGTTACCTCAGTTAGACCTGTAATTATGTGTCCTAATGTCTCATGGTCTCTGTTCTCTGGTATGTTATTGTTGGGACGACAGCAAGTATTATTACTTGGCTCCTTGGACCAAGGCTATTGATAAAACTAAAATCAATAGTGGCAGTAGAAATAACAGTCACAATTTTGGGTACATACTACCTATGTACCAAGAACAGTGCTGCATTTTATAATTGTTCCCTTCAGTTTTATAGTGGCTGTAGTATAGTGGAGTACTGACAAGTTGCCAGGCAATCTCCAAGGTCACTGGAACCTCTTTCTCTCATTTATAAATGACCACAGAAGTGTAAAACCCAAATGCTGGTGAGACTAGGGGAGAGGCCTGAGCTCCAGGACTTCAGCACTGCCTGCACAAGTCACTGCTAAGTGCTCTACAGATCAGGGTTCAGTGGTCATATGAATCTGAAAAGTGCTCTGTTAAAGCTGAACACATGTGTTTACTGCCGCATTTTATATCTGTTTTTTAATATGTCACTTGATTTTTTTATTATAAGAGTAATAAAATGGCTATAAAGCAATTCAGATGATATCCAAATCTATAAAGTAAAAGTGCAACTTTCCTTCATCCGCAGAGACCATAACTTGTAATGATTTGGTACACATCCTTTTAGAGTTTTTCTGTGTTTTATTGTATTATGTAAAGCCATCTACACACTGAAGATTTGGGGTTTTAATGGGATGTTAGTCATGCTCAGAACCTTTGAGTAGGTTTTTATTTCATGTGTTTATAATAGTGTGTTGAGATCCATATCACCTTCTTAACAGCTGATTACCGTTCCTGAATGTACTTAACAATTCCCCAACTGGAAATTATTTGGGAGTTTTCACTTTTCTTAACCCTTTTAAGCATCCCAATGTGTGTTCTCACTTTCCAGGAAGACAATGTCATGTGCAATGCACTCAGAGTAGTATTGATCACACACATGCGCATTCTCACGCTCTCTCTCTTTCTCTCACTCTCTGTTTGCTTGCATATATATATATACTTATATGTGTATGTATATGTGTGTGTGTGTGTGTGTGTGTGTGTGTGTGTGTGTGTGTACACACTTTATGCAGTTTTTGCTACCATAAAGATTTTCTTTCCTAGATCCTCATCACTTTCTCATCATGGTTCAGAAATACTCATTTGGCTTCAAAGATGTGCTGAAATGTCCAGTACTAGACTTAGCTCAGTTAGTCTGTTTTTGCTTATTGCCCAGATCCACCTTACTAAGAGTCTGCAAAATCCAGCATCCTGTTGGTTTATTGGATTTTCCAGTTTATTAAAGTGTATAATAAATATCCTAGACTATCAAGAACCAGTCAAGGCAGAAAAAAATGAATAAAAATTCTGATACTATTGACCCATATTACATGTAAAAATTATTCTATGCAATGAATTTGCATGATTCATAGAAGCACATGTCAACTTCTCAGATGGTAGTTTCCAAGGTGTCCTGCATTTGTTGTGACAGCCTGGTTCACTCTGCTACTCATTCTCTTCTTCCAGCCCTACCACAGCAGATCTTGTGTTAGATACTGAGGGTGATGGGAAAGAGCACTCATAGCCTATTGACGGAACTCACAGTCTGTTCAGGAAACCAAAGGGATAAAGGCAGTATTGGTCATGCTAACAGAACAATATGCCCAACTATTTGTATATGTCAATTCAGTGGGAATAACTATGATGAAAGAAAAAGGAGTACATGCATTTAGAGTTCTAGTCCAATAACAGCTATCAGAGGGAGCATTCCTGATTGTGCCAGCTACAACAGGTCCCCCTCCCCAACTGTCCTCTTGCCCTTTAATTCTAGTATTTGACTTACAGGATTCTATGGTAATTTGATATATCATATATTCACTTATTAATTGTCTGTCCACAATGTCACAGCCCTTCTTTACCATTATAATTCTAATGCTCAGATGGTAACTGACACCAAACAGATACTAAATAGTAGGAAGAACGGCACAGGGGAAAGAGAGAGGGGGAAGATAAACACAGAACAGTAAACAAGAAACTATGGTAATAAGTTTTTTGGGGTACAAAAGTAAGATAAATATGTAATAGAGAAGACCTCAGTGACCACTCTGCACACAAACTCTAAGGTGATGCTCTGTAAGCCAAAATCCAAATGATGACGAGCGCTCAGGATGTGCTACCAAGAGAAAGAGGCTTTCTGGATGAAAGGAAAGTTATTCGAAAACTCAGGGGGAAAAATGAGTCTGTCGTGTTGTAGAATCCCAAAAGAAATTCATTCAGCTGCAGTGGGCAGTGAAATGAGGTCACAAGACTAAATAAAGTCCCAGGGAAGCTTTTTGGTCTCTAAGGATCAGGAGAACATTTAGGGGACTAGTAACCAAGACAGTAACTGGTACAGTCTAATTCCCAGTTTTACAGACTCACATGTATCATGGGAATTGTAACAAAGTGGGAGTGGGAGTTAGGAGCCTGGTGAGGGGTTCATTGTAACAATCATTTTAATGTCATTAAGTCCCTGCTGGGCAGTCAAATGAAAGGCCCTCAGTGGTGAGATGACAAATAGAACATAAGTGTAGCTTTCCAGAAATTACCATGCTAGTTTAAGTGCCAGTTTGTATGAAACTCCAATGGGCAGAAAACTTGTAACTCCTAAGCTTAGAAAAACTAGGCTGTCCTCCTGTGACCTGCATAAGTACGTGTAGCTTGTGCACCTCCACACACATGTGAATGAACCATTCACAAACACACGCACAAAATAAGGGTTATTAAAAGAGCTAATGAAATTGAGTACTGGGGTGTTAAACTAAGATGCACAAGATCTCATGCTTAGACACTGGGGGACCTGGGGTTTGAACACATGTTATGTAAAAAAATTACTTTAAAAATGGTTTGCACATTTTAATGGCATTACTCAAAACAAAAAGAAATTATAATGGATATATATACATATGTACTCTATACATACAATAAAAATATTCAAAATATTCAAAACAAAAAGAAATTATAATAGATATATATGTATATATGTATATATATGTGTGTATATATATATACAAGATAGTCAAAATATTCAAAACATTCAAAACAAAAAGAAATTGTAATGGATATATATACATATAAGATGTACTGTATACATACACACACACACACACACACACACACACACACACACACATGCCCACACATATTCTCAGTAGTTGTCCTTGAAGCCTCAGATGTTTACCTATCACTCCATATTTGTTCACCATGCTACATCTGAGGATGTTTCTGGCAAACCTGCCTGTGCTGTTCTGAGACTAAAACTCCTTCAGTAGCTTGTCATCACTTGAGGGTAAGCTCCAAATACCACTGCACAAAATACAGCACCTTTCATCTCTAACATCTGCCCATCCCCTCTAGCCTTATCTCTCACCAGATCACACCTTGAGGCACTGAACTCTGCCCATGAGCAACACCTAGTTACTTCCAGCTTATGAATTTGCATGAGAACTTCCTACTACTGTGTCTGGTTAATTCCTGTTCCTCCACAGAACTTCCTACCACTGTGTCTGGTTAATTCCTGTTCCTCCACAGAACTTCCTACCACTGTGTCTGGTTAATTCCTGTTCCTCCACAGAACTTCCTACCACTGTGTCTGGTTAATTCCTGTTCCTTCACAGAACTTCCTACCACTGTGTCTGATTAATTCCTGCTCCTCCACAGAAGAAGCCTACACCAAAGGCTAGGTAACATGACACTATACAGGGCCCCCATGTACTCCAGTCTGAAGTCTTTCTTACTTGCTACCGTTGTGCACCGGGATTAGCTTTCTGCGTTTCTATCTTACCTTCTGAATTGTGTTCATCTTCCTCAAAGGAAGATGTTTAAAAATATGTCTTATTTTTTCCAATTTCTAAGAACATTCTATGTACACAAAGGTGAAATGAACAGTGGAATCTCTAGTGGACACCAATGTATATAGAAGGAGGGCTTCTAATATCTGGGAGGTGTGGTCTCTGTGGCTTTTGTTCTGGATAAGCAGAAGTGGAGAAGGACACCTATTCCTAAAACAGTGGTTCTCAGTCTTCCTAATGCTGCAACCCTTTAACACAGTTCTTCAGGCTGTGATGACACCCCAACCATAAAATTATTTTGTTGCTACTTCACAGTTGTTTAACTGTTGTGAATCACAGTGTAAACAAATGATATGCAAGATATCTGATATGGGAACCCAAAAGGATTACAGCCCACAGGTTAAGAACCACTGTAGAGTGCCACATTGCTCTGTGTTTCTCTCCTCTAGACATTTCAGAAAGTCCTCAGGTTCTGTGGCACAGGACACATGACTTGAAAGCATTCATATAACCAAATAAAAATGAAGAGCATATATCTTCTGACCTCCTATGCTTCCATGGCATCTGGACCCATGGAGAAGTCTTTATGGTTATTATTGTCACAGCTAATATTTAGAGCTCTCCCATTGAGTTTTGGGCACTCATTAATCCTTACAATTACCCTTTCACATTACTATCCGACCTTCACAGATGTTGAAATTGCAGTAGAGAGATGTCACACGAGCTTTCTCAAAAAATCCCACAATACAGAACAGAGCTGGAGTTTGAAGCCAAAGCAATTTGAGTCCGTTTCTGACTTATGTTTGTCTTTATTGAATTTTGCTAGGTTAAATACATGGGCTTGCCATTGTTTTTAAGGAAGCCATTGGAGCCAACTAAACCTGATACAAATTATTACTCAGTATCCCAGCCAGCTGGCTTCCAATATTAGGCTTTTGTATTTCACTTGTATCCATCTGTCTTAGGGGAAACCTTTTCGTCTGGTCGTAAGTTCACCTTCACCTGTATGAAGCCAGCTACCAATATGCACAATGTGAGGCACACAGGGCACCCAATAAGCATTACAGTTGTCACCTGTATGTGCTGTCCTTGTATGTCTACAGAGTTGTATGCATGTATTCAAAGACAAAGACCATAAGTAAGAAGAAGCTAAATCACTTATTGTTTCTAAGTGCTCTTCAGAAATCATCACATTTTGAGTTGGAATTCACCTGTATTTTGTATGTGAGCGGGGCTCTTCTCCTCATCTGATTGCAAGAATGTTCATAACGTATACAAACAATTCAATATTCTTCAATCTGAATGCAACTGCAAAAGTATTACTTGTAATGACCACGCTTACTTCCTACATAAAGGAATGGCCACATTCTGCAAAATTGGCACTAGCAATGAACTTAACCAAATTGAGATAAAGTTTGCCTTCCAAAAATATCTAAATTTTACTGACCAAACGATAGCTTTGGGGACATTATTGCTCTGTTTAACATTTTTAGACCAAAAGTGAACCAGGGGCATCTACTACTTGTAGTTCAGCCAATAAAGCTCTCAAAGCATTTAAGCATGACTGCCCCTGAAGTTATAGAAGTTTTCAAAAGACCTTCAGGTGAGTGTGAGGAAGCTAGATGGTCTGGAAAAAAAATCTTATTTATTCTTAGGGCAGGAGGCAGCTCATAGTCATAATCTGCCTGGAAAATGATCTGGAGAGATGGAATGCTGGTGACTTCCTTTAAATCCCCAAGCCTGCCCCCTCCCTTTCTTTTCATATGTACACCCTATTCCCCCACTCCCTTTAAATCTACTTACAAAAGGCAATAATAGGCAGTCGAGCTGTATTCAGGGCAACTTGGACACAAATCCAGTTTTGCCACTTGATAAGTCAGCCTTAACCATTTAAATAAAAACCCGATTTTATTACTAGTAAAATCAAAATGATATCAATAAAACCAGATAGTAACTTTCATTTTATCTTTCAGAGTAGCAAGGGTACAGACAGGTTAACCTTTGATCACTGTGACAAAATTCCTCAGATGGACAACTTAAAAAACAGCAAAGGTTTATTTTGGCTCATGCTCTCAGAAGTCACAGAATCTGTCACTTATCCCTGTTGCTTTGGGCCTGTGTATATTGTGACAGAAGCACATGGCAGAGAAAGTTGTCCTCTCATGGTATCCAAGAAACAAAGAGCAGACTCAAGTCCCAGTAGCCCTTCAAGATCACTTTGCTATGACCTGATTTCTCATACCAGACTCCACCTCTTAAAAGAAACCACTATCTCTCAACATTGCCCGGGATAGTGACTAACTTTTAGCATATGAACCATGGAGGATATTTACCCAAACCCTAGCAGTAAAGAACCAAACAAATATCTGAAATATTCATGATACATAATAGATACCTATTTGTCAGTGTCTATAATCACTATCATTTGAATCTACAGCCATTGTCTCATGTGACCTTCTGGTATATCACAAAGTAAGAAGCTTCACTATTCTTTTTTAATTTGCTGAGATACTATATTATTTTATGAGAATTTCATACATGCATGTAATAAGTTTTGATCAAATCCATCCCCCTCCCCTATGAGCTTCTCCCTTATCCCCCACTGCTATTCCTATCCAATTTCATAAACCCAGTGAGCCCACTTGGTCTGCATGAGTGTAGGACAGTGTGCTGGAGCATGGGTAGCTTCTCAGGGTCACATCCATAAAGAAAATTGACTCTCGCTTTCTCTGTAGCTATCAACTGCCAGATAGCTCTATAGCTAATGACAGAGCTTCATGAGCCCCTCTCCCTTTCATGCTGGGAGTTTGGTTGCCCTGATCTTGTGTGAAGTCACATGTTTGTTCATGTATTGCATGAAGTCACAGTTGCTATGAATTCACATGGACAATGATCTGTCATATCTGAAAAATGCTGCTTCACTACAGATGTTCACTACCTCCAGCTCATAGCATGTTCCCACTCACTCTGCTGACATTGTCCCTGAGCCTTGGTGCTAGGGGTGTGATATAGCTGTCCCACCTAAAGCTGGGCACGCCACAGTATCTTTGCACATTGGCCAGTTGTCACAGTAAAAGTTGACTGACCTTTTACTGTAAAAAAGAAAGCTTCACTCTTTTTTTTTTTTTTTTTAGTATGGAATAGAATTTGTTTAGGGATGGGGAGGGGGTTTTGGAGGGAGTAGAGATATAGAAAGGCGGGGAGAGAGAGAGAGAGAGAGAGAGAAAGAGAGAGAGAAAGAGAGAGAGGAGGCTGGCCAGGATCACATGGAGAGAGATAGGGGAAGAGGAATAGGGAGAGAAGGGGCAGAAAGGGTAACAGAGTAGGAGAGTCAGAAAGTAAGAGCGTAGGAGCTAGAAGCTTCACTCTTAATGTGTCTGGGCAGTTGTCGAGGGGCCTTTGATAGAACGGAGTCTAATAACACAGTATAATGGAGAGGCATAAGAAGAGGATGTTCATGTCCTGCTAACATCCCCTGCCATCATTTCTGATCTAGCAGAAGAGAGAAATCTGCAAGCTCTCAGTGGTGTTCTGGCCAGAACACTTTGGACAATGTTCCAAAGTAGTGTTGAACAGGAGATGAATTAAGGAGTATTTGGAAAGCGTTAACTTGGGCAACATAGAGAATCCACAGATGGAAACTTCTCCAAATGGGAGAGAGAATGGGATGAAAAATTCCTCCAAGGTCAATTCAGAACCACAGTTGTGGATCATGCTATATGTAGAAGTCATAAGTCCATGAAATCTACTTTCCAAGTTTGTAGATAATATAAAAACTGGAGGCGGGAAGAGAGAAGAGGGGAAATCAACCAGTTTCAGTTTGGTTTGGCTTCCTTCCTTTACAGAACTAAAGGAAATGACAAATGTTTTTCCCAGTTGAAAAGTGTAGGAATAGCAAGTCAGAGAAGTAGGAACCATCCCAATAAATACTTCAGCTTCAGCAAAATAAAAACACCGAGGGAGAGTGGGGAGGTCAAAGAGATGACGCTCAGGAATCGAGTAGGCAGAGCAGGCCCATCAGGGGACACTCACAAGCACAAAGTCAGCTCTGGGTCTTCCTGCAAAGGCTAGGGAGAAGGTGTCTTCAGGTCCCACTTGTGTTTAGCTGACTCCTGCTAGAAGGGTAGCCCTTAGTAAATGGCAGGATTCTGAAAAACATGAAATACCGAAATACCATTTTGATAAATGAGGAAGTCACTGAGACACATAAAAATTGAAAATGCATGTTGAAAGTCAGCAAAAATTTCCTTGTAACAGGCCAAACAGTAAGCATTTGGGGTATAAGCTGTGTCAGCTACTCAGTTCTACTCCCATAGCCTGAGTACAGACAGCTATAGACAGTACCCACACTGGTATGCAATGTTCTGATGGGACTTTATTTACAAAAGCATATGCTGGCTAGAGTTGGGATACACCCCCTACCCACCAGTCAGAAAATTCAGTCAGGCACATTTCATGGACAGCTTACAGTTTGAAATGAATTACCCAGCAAGCAGAAAATAAAACTATCCACACCAGCAAATTCAAGATGTTATGAATTTCTAAAAAGAAAGAAGCCAAAATCTTTGGCAGGAAGCATAAGGACGGGGTTAAGAATGTGTGGTCAGGTGGCCTTTCCCATTCCAAAAATATTTTCTGTATTTCCATCTGAACAATTGGGAGACTTCAGCATTAAATAACTTCTAGTTGGCAAATGCATGTAAAACAATGAAGGTTGAAAAGTTGCCTTGGCCAAGTAGTGGTAGGAAACTCTTCATGAGTTTCAGTCAGTTCCATAAAATATCCTCACAATGTGAAGCTTTTCTGCAAGCCTCTAGGGCTACTCTGATTTTTGGTTTCACAAAAGAATTCTCACCCACAGAGGAGGTTGTCTTATGGGGGCATCTTTTTACCTTCAACTTCAAACTTCCTAAAAATCAGACTTTAAACACTGTAGCATCCATCTCTCTCAATAACTACAACGTTGGCACAAATTACCACCTGCCAAGAAGGTGGCCAGCCCACATACCTTCCTAGTTGGCCTCAGTAGATGACAGCATTTGGTCGAGTTTTAAAATAAAAATAAGGTTTTCCAAAGTCATTCCTCATTCCTGATCCCAGCGAGCAATACCTGAATCAATTTCTTATGTCTAATCCCCTGCCTCCTCTCAAAATGTAGAAAATAATACAAAGCCAGTAACATGGTGAGAGAATTAAATGATTTAAACCATGTGCACCTGTGTAATAAACATTGGCTCTCATTCCCCTTTGTGTTTTACCATAATCCCTAGAGCCTGTGAGCAGAAAAAGAAATGTTCACTTGGAGATAAGGAAAGGACCCAACCCCTACTCTACCCAGGACTCTTGAGTTCTTTGTGCATGCTCTTAAGTTTGTCCATTTGCTCCTAAATTCACTTCCTGTCAATTCTCATTCTCATTCTCATTGTTTTATAGTTTTCTAAAATTGCAGGATTCTGGCTGTTTTTCTTTAAATTGTTCATTTAGTGGTTAACAGTGCTAAAACAGTTATGGAAGAACCAATTGTCCTGTTTGCACCATTCCTGACTCAAGGATAGATCTGAGTCATTTGTTGCCAACCCAGTGTGGCCTGTGGCCATTGTCCCCTTCTCTCCTCCACTGCCTGACCCCTTACACAGCCAGCCCCTTGCTCTCTCCTCTGTGTGCTGAGTTTATGTTGTTACTTTAAAACTCCTTGTCTCTGATCCACTCACTCATCTCAAAAATGCTCCCCAGGCTGAATATGATGGTACAAGCCTGCCATCCAGCACTGGGAAGGAAGAGGCAGGAGCAATGCAAGTTCCAGGCAAACCTGAGATATATAGAAGACACTAAACATCATTAAAACAGTGCTGTGCAATATCCAGAATGTGTGGACCCAGGCATGAAAGAGGACCAGGAATTATGGTGATGAGTAACAAAACAGTCATGTCACGTCCATAGTGTATCACATTACCAGTCTTTCCTATGTGCTCCAAATGCAGGAATCCAGGAGGAATCAACACCCTATGTGGGTGCTGTAATTTTCAAGCATATAGGGACTGTCATTGAGAAGTTAAAAGAAATGACTCCTCCAAGGCCACAGAACAAATTCATGAGAGAGTTGACTTAGAATTCAGTCCTTAGAATTCTGGAATCTTGAGTTCTAGTCTGCTCTCCACCATGCATTGTTCTATGTGGGTTTGATCACCTTCAGCCCAGTTGCTTTGAAGGTAACTTAAACAAGAACTGATTTAACATGACAACACTTTGCTGAACATTAATGGTGAAATAATAAGAGTCCTCACCCTTGAGCTAATAACTTATAGTCTAACTTTTAAAAAAATGAAACACTGAAGATTGAAAAGATCTTTGTAGAACGAATAGGAGGTCACAAAAGGGAGACTTTGAGTGAACTGTGGAACCTTAATAGAATAGAACTCAATTGGTCCAGGGTCGGGGAGAATTTGGAAGAGTAGATAGGATGTGGAAGGATTTATCTTCTGTCCTGAGCTAATTGCACAGAGGTCAGTGCTCTTCATATAAGTTCAGACAAGCATAATAGCTCTATGGAAAAGTAACCTGAATGTGGAGATCTAATAAACTCAGAGAGATGTGACTCAATGTTATGTGACCCTTCTATTTCCTCAGTCCTATCACACACACACACAATCACACAATTACAAAGATCAAACATTACTAATTACTAACGATATACTGGGACTAAAAATACCAAACGGTGGTTTGGAAGTTCTCTGCATTATTCATTATAATAGCAGTCTCTCAGCTTAGCAAGAAACATACTAAATCTACATTTTAGTAGCTGATAGACGGCAATGTTAGAAAGTCAGTTTGTCCATAACTGGTTCTTAGATCCTAGCAAGGCCAACATAAGGTTCAAAAGAACAGTCTCCCAGCCTCCTGCTTCAAGTATTAAGGACTCCTTTCTGTGAGCAAAGGAGAAATGATGCTGGTTGTAAAGAGGCAAGCAAGCTAATGGATTTGAGGATTTAGTGAACTTTAACCCCTACCTTCTCAGAGTGGTGAAATTGAATATGATCTACTGTGTTCTATTTAAATTGATGCCGTCTGCTTTTGCTATTCTTATAAAGCAATTGTATGGAAGTGTGTGGGACATCATGAAGATTTAAACCATGATCCATTTTACTATTTTTTTTCCAATTTTTAAATCTAAAACAGCTTGAACACCTGAAGAGACTTAGCAATGCTGTTGCATTATGCTGCATTCGGTAAGATTCCTTTAGGAAGCAGTGACGCTGCTATCAAAGAAAGCTTACATAGCTATCTTTCTCTTATTAGCGTCTTTGAAGTACTATGGCATGAATACTTTGGCATGAAACTGTCTGACTTACAGAAAAAAAATATCCAAAGATTAATGAATGTGTGAGTGAATGAGTGGGTGAGTTGCCTCACAGTCTCCTGTTGCTTTCCTGTCATCCCCCATGCAGCTTCAGCGTCACTCAACGCTGCAAAACCATGGCCGTCCCCAGTACTATAGTGATACTCTAAAACAGAACTAAAGTAACTACAAACACCTCCCTTAGGCTGATGTGTTCTGTTCTGTTCTCAATTTTTTTAAATAACAGAACTGCCCATACATAGCTAGATTGAGGGATACAGTCCTACTCCTTCCCTCTAACAGAGGTAAAAATAGCAACACAATAACAGGTCCATGGCTGACAACAGAGCTAAGGAGACTCATTCTTTACAAGACTGCTCAACTACCTTAGAAAAACCAAGAGATGCCCAGCAGCGGTGCTGAACTGCAAAGCCATTGAGTCTAGAGGGACCCTGCAAAAGGCATACTAAAGAAAACAGAGTGGTTATCCAATTGGAGAATGTTGCTGAGGCAGGATACTCAGTTCCTGGCATTTAATTAACTGCCAAGCCTTAACAGTCCTCTTTCTTGAACAGGTGACCCACTGGGGCCTGCTTGATTCCCAGGGATGGATGTTGGTACTAAGTGGGTAGTTCTTTGAAACTATGAAATTGGAAAGGACTACAAAGATGGAAATAACTGGTCTAGAAATGTCACAAATACTTTCCTTTTTTAAGATTTATTTATTTTATGTATATGAGCACACTGTCACTGACATGCCAGAAGAGGGCATTGAATCACAATTGCAGATGCTGGGAATTGAACTCATGACCTCTGGAAGAACAGTCAGTTCTCTTAACCCCTGAGCCATCTCTCCAGCCCCACAAATACTTTTTTCCCCCTGTGGCATGAATGGTCTGTTCCACCTAAGACTTTCCTACTCCGTGCTCTGAATATTTTAGTTCCTATCCTGTCTCTCCAACTCTTCTAGATTCCTACCTCTACATACACTTTCTAGGTTTTGTCAGCCTGGATAAGTCACTGAACCATTGACTTGAAGGCACTATCATTAATTGCTAATCTGCCAAGATAGAGAATGCAGTTCTTAGAAATGGTATGAATATAGAAAGAGAAAGTCCATGGACAGAGACAGGAATTGAGTTCTGAAGTTGATTATAGGTACCCACAATTTAACTCTTGTGATTTTTTTTAGATAGACAAAAATATTTAAAGTATTACATGGCTGTTCTAGACTTGTCTCTCCACGACCTTGAAGGGCAAGTTTTGCTTCATTATACTGGGTGTCTTCTCTTAGAAGGCCCTCTATAATACTGTGGTATAAGAAAGCAATATGACCTGTGGTCTGCACCCATGTTTACAGGTTAATGGAAGCAATAGATGTTTATATTACTGCCTACAATTGAAAATATATAATTTCTTTCAGATAATAATCATTTTGTCAATAATTGTTTCATAACTCCTTCTTGTCTACTGTAATACCAGAATGGTACCTTCTTTCATATCTTAAAGCCCTGTGATCTTCCTACCATCCAACTAGAATCCACTCCTTCCTTGTAACTTTTCATTTTCCTCAATAAGCCTTTTCCCAAATGTGTGTGGCATTTTTTTAGCATCCTCTCTCATGATGTGTGTTATATGTATTTCATATAACAACTATTGTCTGTTCCAATTATTAACATTAGAGCAGGTAGTCAGCACACTTTTTTAAAAAAAAATCAAAACCCCTATCTGAGATCACCAATGTGCAAATCAAATCAATGAGGGAGCCTGGGTTACCTTGTCTTTCTGGGTTGTTAGAACATAGTTCTCAATACATCCCTACACATCTTCCCCATACTGAGTTCCAAAAGGAATCAGCCGACTTGACCAGGTCTACATTTCTTTTCTGTTGCTCCAGGATTCTTCTACAGCCAGATGATTCCTTACAGATCTTGGCACCAGTGGAAGCTGATGTGGGTTTCTATACTTGCAATGCCACAAATGCCTTGGGATATGACTCTGTCTCCATTGCTGTCACATTAGCAGGTAACCTGAAAACCCCTGTCCACTTCTATTCAGAAATCCTTATGACTAAATGCCTACAATATGTCACTCACACTTGGGATGCATAGATAAATGTAACCCAATCCCCAAACTGTAGTTTTAGTCAAATGTACCCCTGCCAATGCTTTCCCCATATCTATGCCCATTTAACAAAACTTTCTGCACATTGTACCAAAGATTAATGACACTAAGAGTACAATCCTTCCAAGGTTGTGGTGTCAAAGCAGTGTACTTTCATAAAACGTCTTAGCCTGGGACAAATCCTTGCCTTTGAAACCATAAGAGACCTTAGATACTGACTGGGCCAACACCTTGTTTCTTAGTGGCCAGGTAACCTGAAGTCACACTTCTGCATAGCTGATGTGAGAAACAAGAAGGTGCTGAGGTCTCCTAAAACTCAGCTTCCTTTACCTTCTCACCCCACTGATCCTATCAAGACAGAATCTTTTTTTCTTAGACACAGGCTAACAGCCATTGTGGTGGTGCATTGCATGTGTTTGTATTTATTCTTTTCAATTGCTGCTCCCATCAGATGATTCAGTAGATGCTAGGAAAGCCGACTTCACCCACACTGACCTCATCCATCCGTGCGGGGATTATGTTGTCACACTGTACTCCAGTCACACATGCTACTCCCTTTCATATCTGTTTTCACAACAGTGTTTCTGCCCCTATGACCTAAGGCTCATCTGGAAAGGGACCTGTAGTAGCTTTACAGGGAAGATGAAAGTGAATAATGAAGAAGGCAGACTAAGGTGCCCTGAGGTGAACTGTAGACCAGAGTGAATGTGAGTGTGCGTGTGAGTGTGAGTGTAAAGCATTTGCTTCTCCCTAATTGCATTCCTGTTCCAATCTTTAATCTTTTCTCTATACAGAATCCAGATGTTCAGCAACAATCTTCTAAAATCTCTTCTGCTGTCTACTCTCCAACCCACACCTACATGGGCACTGTTGACATACTTCCAATTGCTAGTCAATGGGGGATTAACTCTCTTGTTTATATTGAGCTAGATACAGTTCAGCTCTGCAACGGACTAAATACCCTCATTTGCTGGAATTTACTACAATGAAGAGAAACCTGGGGTTTAAGCAAAGCTATTGTAATATCAGGCTCATCTTCAGCTCTTTGAAGGCAAGCTGTTGGAAGCTGCCAAAAGTTTCAAAGCCAGAGAAGAGAAACAGAGGATCTAAAGAGGCACCAAGAGAGGAGCTGAGTGATGAAGTAAGATCATAGATACCATGCCCAGGACTTGGGAACAATGTACCCATTGTTCAGCTGCTGGGTTTGTTCATGTCTCCTGACAAATCTTTCAAGTGGCTCCTCTAAAAGCAAGGTGGAAAGTGTTGGTGTGCCTAAACATCATGCTTGCCATCTACACCTCTGCCAGTGTTGGGGAACATTCAGTTATAAAAGTCAAGGTTGGGTTTCTAGGTGCTTACAAATTAGGGAATGCAGTAGAACTGCCTACCTGAAATAGGGAAATAGCTAGGATCCTGCTCAAGTCAAGCATGGTAGTTCACATTTTTAATCACACTACTGGAGAAGCTGAGACAGGAAGATGAGTTCTGGGCCAGCCTGAACTACTTAGCAAACTCCAGGCTAGCAGAGATTCCCTAGTGGAACTCCATCTCAAAACAAAGATGCTGCTTCACAATGTATGTTCTGTGAGCTAAATGTACCCTGAGATTAGCGGTGGGAATGAATATTGAACACTTCTACATTTGGTTACCAATTATATTAGTTACATGATCTTAGGGGGAAAGGTGTACAATCTCAAAGTCTTGGGTATCAGTGAAATTAGTATTATTCACAGGGTGGTATGAGATTAAATAAGGCTGTAGTATACCTGACAAATGATGGGAATAGGAGAGGTGGTCTTCCCCAGAAAAGAGTATACCTAGAGCCAAATACTCAGCCATGAACACACACATACAAGTAACATCTATACCAAGGAAGTTATACTTAGGAATATATGTGAGTATACATGTACATATATGTATAAAATAACAATAACAGGCCATGAATTTGAAAGAGAGAAGAGAAATATGTGGGAGGGTTTGGAGGAAGGAAAGGGAAGGGAGAACTGTTGTAATTCTCTCTCTCTCTCTCTCTCTCTCTCTCTCTCTCTCTCTCTCTGTGTGTGTGTGTGTGTGTGTGTGTGTATGTGTGAATAAATGCACTTAGAGTGCTGGTAACATCATTCACAATCAGTAAATGTTAGTTTTCTTTCTCTAGCTCTTTTAAAATGAAAGTCCCTGAGAACAACTCCAAGACTGGAAAACATCATCCCAGCTTTGTGTACTCGCTGTTTTTAGCCTGAGTCTTCAACATCAACTTAGTTCACTTGTGGTCAGAATCTTGTAAATTCTGGTGCTACTGTAACTTGGAGAAATTGTTGTGTTCTTGGGTTGTTTGTTTGTTTGTTTGTTCTGGGCTTCAGTTTAAATATAAGTCAAATAGAGAGAAAATTGAGGTTCAAGATAAATAAGTGCCCTGATACTTTCATAAGAAAAGTAAAGGCTTTGGTCCTGTGTAGCTCCAAGGAGCAGCAGAGCATAGGTTTGCATCACACTTGGCCACTTCCTAAGAATCTATGCTGTTTCTGAACTTGATGACTTCATTTCTTCATCAGTCCAAACATGAGAATCACCAGTACCTCCCAGAAATAGTCTGTGATGA
The DNA here is from genome assembly GCA_030674055.1 of Rhabdomys pumilio. Taxonomy (NCBI): domain Eukaryota; kingdom Metazoa; phylum Chordata; class Mammalia; order Rodentia; family Muridae; genus Rhabdomys; species Rhabdomys pumilio. The sequence continues at coordinate 59,555,267 of JANHMN010000004.1, read as the reverse complement.
TTAAATTGACTCACTCACATAAAATGCTTAGAACAACCATGCCCAGCACACTTAAGTGCTCACTGCTTGTTAGACAGAATTACTATTTGTAATGTCAAACGAGAATCAACAATAGAGCATGGAGAAACCCTTTTTCAGAGACACAATGCTTACCAACACCTTGTAAAGGACATTTCTCTCAGTGTCTCTCAGGCAGCTAGAGAAGATAACTTAGCCAACTGTAAGCTGCTTAAGCATCTAGACTGAGGTGCCTTCTGATAAGAGCTGTTGTTTCCAGCAAGGGAGGTAGTTTCTGATGAGAACACAGGGAAACACCCAAGTCTCATTCTGAATACCACTTACTTAATGTGCAGGTATAACCATACTAGATAAAGAGAAGTTTTTAATTGGTACAGATATGAGCAAGAGATTGGAACACCATTTTGGCCAGTGAGATTCTGTGTTGAGTCACAATGTTAGGAAGCCTTTCCAACCAGAATAGCACTGGCAGTGTTTTGAAACAAAGCAGTAGTTTCCTGGTAAATTGCTTCCGTCTGGCTCGGTTAGCTCCATTTACCAATACAGATGAGAGCCTCTCCAGGTGTAGTCCGCTGCTGAAGTCATACCCAAAACGGAAGTGTTTCTGGTTGTCATTGATTTTATAAGATCACAAAAAGAAGATGCTATAAGGCCAGCTTGGCATCATCAATGGAAAATGAGAAGATGAGAGCTATAGGGTGGGTGTATCTGTCATAGAAAGGAGAAAGCTCAGATGAGTTCATTTCAGGTTTGCACGGGGAGCTAGAAAATGCTTCTCCTTTCCTGGCAAGTTTTCCTGTCTTTTTGTGAGTTGAGTAGCTGATACATTTTGTGTCTAATAAAGAGATCAGAGAGACCCTGCTAAGAAAATGAAACTAAAAGGTAGTTACTTTGAAATTCTTTCTCTGCCCCTCTTCATCATGATATAGTAGGTGCAATAAAAAGAAAAGAATTTGTGTAAGCTTTTCATAACATTAAGTCATTTCAAATTAGTAGTCCTCAAATTTTGAAACCAGCAGTTGTTAACCAGAGAGTTTTCTTCATCAAATTAGACTCAAAGAGGACCTTGTCACCAGTAGCAAAGTCTGAAGAAACTTTTCTCCAGCGACCAGATCAAAAAGAAAGCTAGACAAGTTTGACTGTCCCAGTGGTAGCCTGAGTCACATGGAGCTAGCCATTGACTTAGTCAACCTGCCATCAAAAGGACTTTATTACTGGCTAGAATGGTAAATGACCAATGCCTTAACTTCTTAAGTACAGAAGCATAAAAAAGTCCACCAAAGATCTGCACTTCTATAAAAATTAATTCTAACAATGAGAGTACAGCCAATTTACTTGGCTCCCAAGAAGACCTGTGGAAACAAAGATGGAACCAGAAAGTACTGCAGGCTCATCTCAACCATATAGAAAAAGAAAAACTTCCTCATGTGTCCAATAGGGTACAGAAGGATGGGTAGTTGTGCAGATAAGGGATGTAGCGTGCTTTTGTCATGGCTTTTAGGAAAGGCTACAATTGCCTAGATCCATGTCCATGATGCTTCCTTTGTCTAGAACTCTGCATGCAACAGGCAGACAAAATGGCAGAACTCTTTGCTGTCTGTTCTCCTGAGGTGTCAAGTTCAGTTGATTAATTAAAAGAAATAGTGGCAGGAACTCAAGGACCATGACACTCTGGCATGGGGAAAAAGAAATGCCTAAGGAGATTAGTAATAGAACCAAGGCAGCCAGGGCATGTTCAGGAAAGTACTGTGAGCCACACTCATGTCTTCTGATGCTCGGGACCCTGCAGGATTTATACCAAAACTACTGAGTAAACAGAATTTCAGGGGTAAAGAAATTCCCATTCTTTCTCATACTTGCTCAGGTTAACTAGTAGCCACAATGTGACCCCAATTGACTACAAAGGGTTTGGGGTTTATTTTTTTTTCAGATATCTTAAGATATGATTTATGTATTGCAGAATCTTTCCACCATGGGTGCATAGTTCAGATAATTATTCGACAAGCCTGTGTCTTTTTGTGACTATTCCCAAAAATGAGGGTTTCTTTCATTTTTAAAACTTTCATCAAGGTATTGTCCATACATAGCAGACAACTTCACCAAAGTTAATAGCATATGGTATACTCAGAGTTCTGCATCTGTCATCACATTCACCTTTAGATCACATTCTCATTTCTCTGGAAATCAACTTTACACCCCATAGTCATCACTCCCTAATCTCCCAGGCAAACTCCAAAACATTTTGCCTCTACAAAGCTGTCTATCCTGAACAGGTTTATGTATGATTACGTAAATGGAATCATATAGTATTTTGTCCTTAACTATTAATCTCTATTGGGCATAATAATAATGATGCTTTTATACCACCACCACCCCTTGTGGCATATGCCACATTCCTTTATGGCTAAATTATTTCTCTTTAAGGACTGTTATTCCTCAGGGCAGGATAATAGTCTGGTATATGAATAGACCACCTTTCACTTCCTCAGGTGGTAGAGTAGACATGTGTGTCATTTTGGGCTCTAATGAATAATGATGCTATAAAGATTCCTGTGCAACCTCGCATGTGGTAGCTGCAAGTTTCATCTCTTGGTTGGCTCATTTCTAAAAGTGTAAATATCCCCTTATGTAGAGCATTTACATTTACATTTTAATAGAACTGCCAACTTTGTTCCGAACAGTGGAACCATCTTACATCTCTGTTAGCAGTGTAAAGAACCCTAGGTTCTCCACACCCTCTCTGCTTGTTATTGTCTGTCACTTGTATTACAACAGTCCTCATGATTGGTGATGCTAAGTATCTTTTATTGTTTTAACTAGTGTAAAGGATACTCGTAACAAGTTTCCACATCTTCCCACCTTCTCTTCACCCAGTTAAGCATTATTTTGCGCCTCATGTTTTCTTTTTTGCAAGTATAATTTGGGCTTTATATATGATATAGAGATAGAGATATGAAGATGGGAGATAGGGAGATAGATGGAGAGATAAAGAGATAGAAATATATATATATAGTGTGTGTGTGTGTGTATTCATTTCTACTGCTACTGTTACAAGTTAGCGTGTATTTCAAGACTTAAACTAAATCAGATATTCTCATAGTTCAAACAGTCCTGTAGATAGAAAGACTGATGGTTGCTAAAATCAAAATGGCAATAGGCTCTCTTCTTCCCTAAAAAACTCTCAGGAGCATCCTTTCTTTCTCATTCAAATTGATAGAAGAATTTTATTTCATATGGTGTAGGACTATGGACCCCATTTTCTTGCCAGTTATAAACTAAACACCATTCTAGGTACTAGAAGCCATTGTAGTCTTTGGCTCTTGACTCCTTCCCTGTCAATGTTCTTCTGTCCCTTCTTCTCTGTCTAAGTGTTCATGGGATTAAATTGGAGCCACCCAGATGATGTAGGATCATCTCTCTGTTTTAAGTTCAGCAAGTTAGCAACCTTAATTCCCTTCTGCCACATCACGGGTTCCAGGGATTAAGACATCTTTGCAAGGTCATTATTTTGCCTGCTGTACAATGTCTGAGGACTCAGCTCATTTCCGTCAGATTGCTGCCAAAGAATAAAGTGCAAGTCAATGTTGCTAGACCTGATTTTCCCAAAAACGCCAAACCCAAAATACTTTTAAACATCACACTTTTTTTTTTAATATTTCCAGTTTTAGTTAAACCAATTCCAAATTTTAAAAATTCTTCCTGAGCTAAACAGGTTTGTGCTCTGATCCTAGCCTCTGGTTAAGTGATCTGTTTTCTATATTTCTGTTCATATGTACACCTTATTTCCTAAGGACAATGTTTGTAAATTGATTCTTGGTTTATTTAGCACATAACAGCAATGAAAGTCGTGCAGTGGTTTGGATAGAACAGCAGGATTTGCTTTTTAATCTTGCTAAAGACGGGAGGTTGCTGTAATAATGGAAGGCATTAGGGAATGCATCTGCTTCATTACCAAATTTAGAAGCAGATTCAGAACTATAAACCTGTTGCTTAATTGTAAACAGAGGATCTTTAAATAGATGTACTCTTGACTCTTTTAGATCCAAGAGTTCTGTAGCTGTCTTACAACAAAAGGACAAGAACAAAAAGGACAACAATGCCCACTAACTATTGCCAGCTCTGAGATCCCCTTACCTGCAGATCTAACAAGAAAAATTGACTCATTTTTTCCTTTGTGGAACAGAAGGAAGTAGTGTGAAGCTTTTACAGTAAAGTCTTAAAACATAGAAAATAAAATGAAACTGTCTCTAGAAGATGCTAAATGTCATCTCTACTAGAGCTCACGGACAAGGCTTCTCTCTCTCTCTCTCTCTCTCTCTCTCTCTCTCTCTCTCTCTCTCCCTCTCTCTCATTTTTGTTTGTTTGTTTGTTTGTTTGTTTGTTTTTTTGTTTTTTGTTTTTGAGACAGGGTTTCTCTGTGTAGCCCTGGCTGTCCTAGAACTTACTCTGTAGACCAGGCTGGCCTCAAACTCAGAAATCCGCCTCTGCCTCTCTGCCTCTCTGCCCCTCTCTGCCCCTCTCTGCCTCTCTCTGCCTCTCTCTGCCTCTCTCTGCCTCTCTCTG
>JANHMN010000004.1:59533402-59550676 GCA_030674055.1 Rhabdomys pumilio | reverse complement strand
CTCTCTGCCTCTCTCTGCCTCTCTCTGCCTCTCTCTGCCTCTCTCTGCCTCTCTCTGCCTCTCTCTGCCTCTCTCTGCCTCTCTCTGCCTCTCTGCCTCTCTCTCTCTGCCTCTCCCTCTGCCTCTCTCTGTGTGTCTCTCTCTCTCTGTGTGTGTGTCTCTCTCTGCCTCTCTGCCTCTCTGCCTCTCTGCCTCTCTGCCTCTCTGCCTCTCTGCCTCTCTGCCTCTCTGCCTCTCTGCTTCTCTGCCTCTGCCTCCCAAGTGCTAGGATTAAAGGCGTGTGCCACCACTGCCCTGCAGAAAGGACAAGTTATAGGGAACCTTCACAGACAGCAGGACAGCAAAGGGCTAGTTCCAAAACTACAAAATGTTGAAGGTTTTTGGAAGGAAAAATCAGACTGAGAAAGAAAAAGATCATGCATGTTATCTATGACAGAGCAATTCATGTTAAGTTGCTAAGAATATAATATATATAATATTACATATTAACTGAATATAATACAGCTATCATTAAATAAAATACATAGTAATACTTGTGAAATTATGTGGGTAGGCCCAGTTTAATCCCATGAATACTTAGAGAAGAAAGGACAAAGAATGTGTAGGTGACACATGTGAAAGGTCAAAGACATCACTGTTGGCTTTGAAGACAGGGAAGGAGTCAAGGTAATAATACTAAATAGAATATACAAGAATAAAATATATATAATATTACATTTATTAATGTTATATATATAATATATGTATATATAATATATGTGTGTGTGTGTGTATATATATATATATATATTTAAATATATATATATGCACAAAAACCTGGAATATTTCTGACCAGCAAGAAACAGCAAGTAGGCATTGATAGTGCCCATGACAACAAATATCAGTATAGGATGTTAGTGTTATTCATAAAGGTTTTCATAGGTTCTAGCCGATCTTGATCCTTTAAACCTAAGCTAGGAGCCTTAAATACGTTAACTAAAATTTCCCTTTCACTTTTTTTTTAAGTATAACTCCAATGATACTTGTAAGAGACTTGTGACAATTGCAGGGTAGGCAGAATCTGGTGTTTCTTGAGACAATGCTTTGATATACTCACTATGAGGTATTGTCTACTAAGTACATTTAGATTGAACATAATTGACTTAATTTCAGATATCAAACTGTATGAGATTCACAGTATTTCATTACTTTAGACTTTAATTTTGTAGTAAACTCGTGTTTCAGTAAATAGGTACCAGCACCTTCACCTTCTCTTGAACTGATATTTAGATCTTCCATGGACCTCACCGTGTCTTCTTGGACAGTCTCATAGAGACAGATGAGGGTCTGCCCAGCCTAGGTGGTTTCACATCTTCTCTGGAGATAGAGACTTTGGAGGTATCTCTAACAAGACCTCTGCAGATGACTTTTAAGTTTTTGGATCGACTCAGAACTGGCTAAAGTTTAGGAACAATCCATCATATTTAAATTATTTGTTTTTCTAATATATTAAAACTCATAATTTTTCAAAATAGAAGCAGTTTCGTCTCTTCAGTAACAGATTTGTCCTCTCTCCTCTTATACTACAACTACTGTTGTTGCTCCTTCTTCCTCCTCATTCCTTCCTGCTTTACCTCTTTTGCCTTCTTCTTTTTATTCCTCATCCTGTTAAGCTTTTATCCCCTGTATGTCTTGTACCAAAAGTTCCCAGCACCGCTCCTCACACTGCATCCTCACTGTGTTGTGCCAGTGATTTCATTGATCATGGTTACCAGTGTTGAAACTGTTAAACCTGAAAATGCTGATGAGAAAGACCAAATGTATGATCATCCAATCAAAGCAAGCTTTATTAAGTACTGGGAAGGAAGATGGACCCTGATCAGATCCATACCCAGAATTCCCTGAGAATGGCACTGAATTAGGTTAATGAGGCTAAAGTCTACAGTACTTCCTGCCTTTGTCTAATATATCCTGCCTATGTGTGATCAAGCACATCCTATGCAGTTGGGGCAACCAACCTTGTTTACTGAAGTGAGAACATGTGACTTGTTACCTAACATGAACAACAGTCCTGAGCATTCCAGGAAGTTATCTGTCCTTGGGCACATGGTGCTTACAGGTTAACTTTAGCCCTTACAGAAACCTCACAAGGTACAAAGACATTCTTATTCTAAGGCCCATTTCTCACCTAAATTTTTTAGTAATCACCTACATAGAAAATGGAGGTATACAGCAATTGTAGAGCTGACGAAGGTTGTGTGACGATGTAATGATGGAACCCAGATGTTCATTCAGCTCATACCCTAACCTGTTTTTCATGCCTATGCCACTTTGGGTAACACTGATCATCATTCATTTTTACTCTTAAGTCATTATTAATATGACCCAAAAATCCTAATCTGACCAGTACCCTTGTAAAATCCTGCCAACCACTAAATTTGGGTCCAAATTTTCTAAGCAACTTTATCCTTGATGTGTCCTTTCTAAACCTTGGGCGAATCCCAAGCCTGCTTCCTGGAATTTTTGTTTTCTTCATTGTTCCTTGGCCATAGTCATCAATGACAGGTTTCTGTTCTTAAGACTGACAGGTGTACTTGCTTACTCCCTGGCATAGATTGTTTCTAGCTGAACACTGAGAACCTACACTCTTTTTCTAACTCATTTTTAATGGTTAAGGATAGGGGAAATAACTTTCCACCAAAAGCTGTGACCCATGCTGAAGAATGAAAATAAGACTTCATTTCTTCCTTCCTTCCTTCCTTCCTTCCTTCCTTCCTTCCTTCCTTCTCTCATCCATTCAATGTGTTTGTAAATACTGATTAACACTTGCTAACTGCTTTGATAAACTTACAAATTATATGTTGTATGCAATATAATAGTTTCTTCTTTTTGTAAACATCTAAAACAAATACTTACCAAGAGTTTGTATAATTTGAGTTCAGAAGTGGCACACTTCTTTACCTGTTCCATCTGCTAGGACACCATCCTGTGTCTGTGCTCAACTGTGGAGAGATTGGAAAGGGACCGACCTGTGGGTCCAGGATAAAGGGGAAGTGGGTTTTGTCTCATTGACTTAGTCCCTGCCCTAACTTTTAAGGCAGCATAGTACTTCTAATAATGGCTCTACTGGTAGAGACTACAACACAGCTCTGAGAATATTTAACAGTGCTGTCTGTTTTTGACATCACTCAAAGAACACCCCTTTCTGGTTAGCTTTTTGCCAACTTTAACGCTAGCTAGAGTCATTTGAGAAGAAGGAACCTCAACTACGAAAATGCCCCCAGCAAACTGGCTTGTGGGTAAGCCTTTGGGGCATTTTCTTGATTAATAGTTAATGTGGAGGCTGCAGCCCACTGTGGGTGGTATCACACTCAGGGCAGTTAGTTCTGAGGTGTATAGGATGGAAGGATGAGTAAACCATGAGGAGTGGTGGTGTTTTACCTGAGCATTGTAAGATGAATTCAACCATTTCCTCCCCAAGTTGATTTTGGTCACAGTATTTCACCATCACAGCAACAGAGACTTTAACTACTATGCCTTCTCATCTCCTCTGGCTGTTGTGTCAGTCATGCTCACACTGGGCCAGAGAGTTTGTGAATGTATTCACTCCTGACTTTTCCCTAATTGATTTTGATTTGTACCTAGAGTCATATATGAAAAAAGAAAGTAGGAGCCCACCATGCACAGGACTGTTTTTTGGTTTTTTGATTTTTTTTTTGGAGGGGGGTTGAGCCTTTGCCTCTTTGGTTGTTCATCTGTCCCTGCCTGCCTCCAAAGAGACTCACTCTCCAGAATTAGGCTTCCTGGTTTGCTGAGCATCTCTGCTTAAAAACAGCAAAAGACCCCACCCATTCCGAGGTAAGCATCACATCCACGGACACTAGCTACAGTGTTAGCTGCACCTTGGGCTGTCCTGAAGCATGTCAGATTCAGATTAAAGAAAGAAGTAATGAGACTCAAGAGTACATATAAAGGCAGATGTAGTCGTACAAGCTTGTCATCCTAGTGCTCCTGGAGGCAGAGCCAATAAGACACTGTTTACATAGCAAGTTTACACAGCAAGAAACCAGCCTGGTTTACATAGCAAGTTCCAAACCACATGTAGAACTACATAGCAAGACTCCGTCTCATTTAAAAAAGAAAATTCAAAGTGTTGGAATTTTCAAAATATACATATAGATATTTTTGTAACTTTTGAGGGGGTCAATTAATTAAGAAAAATCATTCATTATAAACTTCTATTGATCATAAATGCTTGGGTGACTTTGCACTCTGCATTAAAAGTGGTTCCTGAAGGTGATGGGAGCATAGACGTAGTGATCTGCTAACAACAGCACCTCTACTGACAGTGGACAAAGTCATTATTTTTCAGCACAACCTCAGTATAATTAATTAAGGGCTGGATTTAATCCAGTGACATTTGAATTTTATAGCTATACACTTGCAGCTATAAAAACCACCTTTATTATTAAAATTCCTGTAGGAAAAATAACTTGGTAATTGTGGGTCTGCTCTGGTCCCTGGACTCATTTCCCCATTGGCACAGTGGTTTTTATAACACGGTGAGGCCGATCTTGTATTGGCGAAGGACAGGGTATGTCTTTAACAAGTGCCCTGGGGATTCTGCAGCAGCCAGCCTGCAGACCTGAATGTAGGGACCCTCCCTACCAAACGCTGGACTATAGGTCCAAGATCTGGTGTTCAGCTCAGCGTAATGACATATCAGCTCTATGGTCTTGGACAGATCCCTGGCTTATCAAAGGATAGTTTTACCTGTCTGCTTCTCAAAGCTATTTTTTTTTTACACTTAAGACATTTTTTTTGAGGACCTATTTTGTGCCAGGACTATATGGCAGGGAGATTACATGATGAGGCATGGTTGAAAGAGAAGGTATAAAGAACGTAATTTCTGATAGTCTTATGAAAAAGAGAAATTAAAATAAATGAGACTTATAATGCCTGTCTAGGGGTGATGGGGTGCATGCTTTAGATGGGGTAGCTGGAAATGGCCTCTCTAAGTTATTTTATGTACAAAAAGACCTAAAGGATGAGAAGAATATATCCATGTAGATATCTGTAGACATTGGGGATAGGGACCAGACAGGCCAGGGCTGCTGGGTAGAGGAATGAAAATCCAATAAACTAGAACAGAGTGGCTTATGGGAATTTCGGTCTCCATGAGGTAGGGGAGGCAGACCGTTGGTCATAACCGTGTAGAAGACAGTTAGTTGTGAAAAGAAGCCATACATTTTGTTTGGATTGTACTGAGAGAACAGAAATGTTACGTGGCAAACTACATGATCTGGTTGATATTCCAGAAAGAAAGACTCTGTCTTAGGAAGACACTGTAGTAAGGTCAGAGTGGAGGCAAGGAGTTCACCCTACCCCTGGAGGCTGTACAGTCGCCCTGACATAAAGACAGCATTTAGTTATAGCCACAGAGAAGTCTATTAGGGTTGGGCAGGATTTGGAGTTGGAGTTGATATTTATTAATATCAGTGTTATTCCATATTTTGCCTGCATTTACATGTCAGCCCATCATTATAGTACTTTATAACGTCTCTTCACCAGGTCATACATGATCTTAAGTGAAAGGTAGGTGGGAACAGCCCTGCGCAGTCATAGAAAACATGGAAAGCCTACACTCATTCTCACCTGCATCAAGTTTCCACTCCTAAATACAGTTCCAATGAGCCTATTCACTCCTGCCCAGAGGGCAAGTGAAACAGAAGAGGACAATAAAGAGGCCAACTTCAGGTATGAAGCTGAGTGGCCGTGCATGAGGCATAAAAGAGAATATATAAATTATGAAATGCTGGTGTCAGACTCAAAAGATTTTCTTCAGCTAATGACAGACAAGAAGAGTGACTGGCGATCTGGAATGTCCTGCCTTTAAATGGTTAAAACAAAATCAAATCCATTTGACTTACAAAAGATTAAGCTTTAGGTATATGAAATGACCTCATGCGGGCCCTTATTTCCCCACAGTGCTTAATAAATGAATCTTTGCATTGTATTTTATGGTCATGTGCATACAGTGCTGTATTTTTTCCCCAGATGATAAAAAGCCTGTTAAAGCATAGCATACAAAGAATTTCCACTTCCGGAAAGAAAGCGTAGGAGACATGGTTGTACTGTTCCCTATTCCTCTTGCTCAGTGCAGTTAAAAACCCTGACCACAGTGTGTGCAAACACAAGCTTGAAAAGTGGAAAGAAGAAAGGTGACTGGCTAGAGACCTTGGAAACTGAGGGACAGTTCAGCTCGCACAATTGTGAATTTATTGGGCTTCTTCTTTGCCTCATAAACTCTAAACTTGGAGCTGAAGAAGGGGGCCACAAGGAAATACCAATGAGTGTGTCACACACACACACACACACACACACACACACACACACACACTAAAAGCTTGTTCTCTCTAGCAAAAGGAACAGGAAAGAGACAGCATAGCAAGACATATGTTTGGAAACTATTGCTGAGCTTTGAGCAAATATCACAGAAATACTGTGATGGATCCATACACGCAGTGCTGGTTAAGGAACCTAGACTCACCTTCCTTCATGGACAATATAAAAGAATGTACCTACCTCAACATACCCATGGGGTGCGATCATAGAAAATGAGGTGTTTCATACCTACTGGGAGCTAATGAGAACATTCGGGGAGCCTAGACCTCTACCTTCACCCCATAGAATTCTTGTTCCCACACCTACTTAAGAATCAGACCCTTACAACATTAACAGTGAGTCCAGAGGAAGGCTTTGCCATCCCTCTGAGCCTCTCCCCAGGGGAAAGCTTTGCCATTTCCCCATGGGTCTGAGACACTGACATCCTTGACATAGCCATGGTCATGTTAAACAGTACACATTCAGTCAGGACTTCATCCATCCATTACATGTTCTCCTAGGACTTTCTCAAAGAATGGCAAGGAAAAAGTAAAGCTTGTCCTTTTCTTCAGAAGGACCGATTGTCTACATTAAAAGTCTTAAAGAACCTATAAAAAGGGCTTTGGACCAACATGTGCATGCATTTTCACATACCAGAAATAAATGATGAAATATGAAGCACAGGATTAGCCATTCCTGAAAAGAAATAACTAGGTAAAAAACCAACAGAACATATCAACATTTGCATCCTAGAATTTCCAAAACACTGGTAAAGATAAGTGGGGCTATATGACTGATATAATTCCTATCAAAATCTTAGCAGGACTCCATAAATGTGGACAAATGGGTCTGAAATGACTGTTAAAAGAAGCCATAGAATAAGCAGCAAAAGAGAATAAAGCAGGAAGCACCGCTTGCCAGACTGTGATCATATAGTTACAGTAGTTGTGGCTGTGTATTATTAGAAGGAGAAAGATGAAAAATGGGACAGAAATTCCAGAAGCAGATCATCACAAACATGCTCAACTCATCTTGACAATGATAAGGAAGCCATCCAAGATAGAAAAGATAGCCTGCTGAGAAAGGGTATCAGAAGAGCTAGGTAGCCATAGGCTATAAACAAGGGACCTTAGCTGAGTACCATACCTTATACAAAAATTAATTCATGGACGAATAACACTGGCCAGGATTTTTTAAATAGCTATTTTCACTCAGTACAATTTTATCTTAAATGGAATGCCAATAGTTTGATTTTTTTTAAATGGTATTAATTTATTTTAAAATTACCCATTATGAACTTCAAATTTCAAAAATCAATAAATAATTGGTTTCCTGATATAAAAATAAGCTTGAGGAAATAATCCATAAATATAAAAATTAATTCAATGTATCAATAAGCTGAATGTAAAACTTAAACCATAAAGCTTTTAGGAAAAAAACATAGGAAGTTATCTTTAGAATATAGATCTATGTAAGTAGCTCCTAGACTTGATATAAAAAGCATAATCCATAAAAATGATAAATTGAATGTTATCAAATTTAAACACTTAGGTCTGTGAAAGGCCCTGTTAAGGTGGAAAGGAAAGCTACAGACTGGGCAAGCATTTATAATATATATATATATATATATATATATATATATATATATATATATATGTGTGTGTGTGCAAATATACATATATTTATGTGTGTGTGTGTGTGTGTGTGTGTGTGTGTGTGTGTGTGTGTGTGTCTGACAAATGACTGTGTCTAGACTATAAAGACCACTTAAGATTCTATGGCAAAATAAGTAGTGACTGCACATTTTGGATGAAAGAAGACAGCCACAGATGTGTCACTCTGGAAGTGGGAAAAATGCCCCACCAAAGTGCATGATTATGTCCTGGAGATGACCCATCCACCCTTGCTGCAGTATAAGTTGCTGGAGTCAGCTCTGCTTCTGGGCAAGGACATCCAGGTCTATGTGAAGACGGCAGCCATACGGCCCAGATTTGTGCTATTTGACTGTTTGAAGCCTTGGTAGCCTATCACCAGAAATATGGTGATGAGGCATTGTAGGAGATTAGTCATCCTGATCCCAGATGACCACCGCCTGTTGGTAGCTTTGTTGCAAATCAAGAAAGTCTGGAGACCCTGGTACCTGCCAGTGCTTGCTGCCAGAAACCCTACTGATAAGCCCGAGAGTCAGTATCACTTTGCAATATGTATTGTGAGATTTTAATGTTTAAACAAGAAGAGAGCCAATGATAAAATAATCCACTTACAAAATGCTCAAGTAGAATATGGTGATTGACCCTGCAGCTTCCAGCTGGTGCCTGTCCCTTCTGCAGAGGAGTGCATCCCAGCTGCAGCAGAAATCACTTCATCTCAGCTGTGGGATGACATCCCCTTCAGAGAGGTGATGCCTGCACCCAGGGTGTCTCTTAGACACCTGCCTCTGTGAAAGTCTTTTTCTGATGGCGTTTCTCCCCGCTTTTATCCAAACTCTTCGAAGGGAACTTGCCCAGTTCGTTTGTGTTATAGTTATTGTTTGTCTACTTGAGTCTAAGCTCCCTGGGGCCCAAATTATGCCTTTTTAAGTCTCCGTTTTCCCACTTCCACCAACAAGATTTACCTGGCAAAAGCATCTGTAAATGTGCTAACATCTGGTAAATGTGTGAATGCTTTTAGAATTTTGCCCATAAAGAAGCAGGGCTGAGAAGCTTATGGAAGTGACCACCACACAAAGCAACCGTGCCTACAGAACAGTGGTCCTCGACCTGTGGGTTGCAACCCCTCAGGCAAGCCTCTGTCTCCAAAAGGATTTACATTACGATCTGTAATAATAGAAAAATTACAGTTATAAAGTAGCAACAAAAATAATTTTATGGTTGGGGTCACCACAACATGAGGAACTGCATTAGAGGGTCACAGCCTTAGGAAGGTTGAGAACTGCTGCTTTAGAAAGAAGGGAAATGGATGTAGAGACACTTGGCCTCTGATGAAATGGGATATGTTACTGTGGGTGATAACCATGTGACAGTATAACTGAACATTTAATGAGGCCATAGAAGCCACCTATGAGACTCGAAGAAATGGCAAATCTCCAGACCAGTTATTTTATTCTCAGTTGACAAGAATTCTTGAAGGTGACAGTTGTATTAATCTAGACCAAGAGGAGGGAACAGCATATAATGGGAGAAGAAAAACAAAACCAGGCAAAGCCTTTATCCCTAGTAATAAGAGAAAAATACACGTGGGTGAGGAGGCTACCATAGAGGACCAGTGGGCCTATGCCATGCCGCTGTGTACACTCCAGGAAAGATTTGAGGCATCCAAAAGGAACTTATATACCAACCAGGCAGAGGGAGCCAGCTATGGCTGTGCAGTGTTACTGTAAGTGATGGCATCCACACATTCTGCCCATTTCTATAATACAAAAAACCTGTCACAGGAAGACAGGAAAGAATGCCATTACTCAGAGTCACCTTTCAAATATTCACCCACTCACAAAAATATGGTAATGGTAATCCTTACTTCATAAAGAAATCTTTACCCTCAGTTGTAAAAGAGGAAATGAAAGAATTAGTTCGAAAGATTTCTGCTCCCACATCTCCTGGTAAAAAGGGTACTAAATATAAAGAACAAGCCTGCTTCAACACAGATGCTTAGGGGACAACTCCTTTGCTAGATCTGATTACCAGAAGTTTGAACACGTGGTGTTATACAGCAGATAGCACAAGCATTGAAAAGAAATTCAAACCAGTGGCTGTCTTTTTTTCTGTTTTAATACTACTACTGCTTCCTAAACTTCTGGCTAATAATTTCCAAATGCTCAAATAGCGTGAATAGACATTTCGCCAAAAAAAAAAAAAAATGTGCATGTGGTAAATACGCAGGTGAGAAATAGTTGACAGCATCAGCCATTAGGGAGAGGCAACTTAAACCACAATAAGATGTCACTGTGCAACTATCCAGTGAAAGAAATAAAAAGTAGCGGGGAAGAAGGGAGGGGGAGTTGCCATGTGACAGTTAAACTGCATTCCTCCACATTTATGCCAAAGAAACGAAGACAAATGTCCCCAGAGCTACCTGTGCCAGAGTGTTTATGACAGCTTTATCAGAATCTGGAAATAACCCTGCTATCCTACAGCAGCTGAACAGCTATGCAAACTGCGGTTTTTCCCATGTCATAGAATACTACTCTGCAATAAAAAGGACCACACCATTAAAAAATGCAACCATAATATGATATAAAAGCTGGAAGAATCTCTGGAGAATTCTGAGAGCTGGCATGGAACCAAACATGAAAGATTCCCAACCATTGGAAGGTTAGAGAGGGGACCTTAATTCTGTTTGCACAACAGATTGCTGAAAGCAAAAAAAATGAATGCTAATGGTGTCCAAAGCATTTTAGGGGTCCAGGATTATAGATATCATGAGGAATGCTTCTAAGGGCAGATGGTCTGTGGCTTAGCCATGTGGATGTCCACACTGAGACCGTGAAATTGTGCTGTAGTTTCATAACATGATTGCATTATGGGAAAACTTGATACAGACTGCTCTGGGTTACTTTTTCCAACTGTACATGAATCTAGAACTGTCCCAAAGTAAAAATTAAGCCCTTAAATATTGTCTTTTATATTTAATGACTAGAATGTGTATGTTATCCTCATTGAGCACCACGTTATTATCTTCAAAGTCTTCAACCTTGTTCTTTTCCTGTTAAGTCTATGGTAGGTACATGAGTAGACAGGAAACAGGTTCTAGGTTTCCCCTGCCCCCAGGCAAAACATGGTGGGGTATGTTCAAGAAGAACATGTGTCCTCTGTTGATCTCCTGGTGTTTTAGCACCCCAGTCCACAACACTAATGGTGAAAGCTCACTTTCTTTCTCATCTCCAGGAAAGCCACTAGTGAAAACATCCCGACTGACTGTGCTCAACACCGAGAAGCCTACAGTCACGGTGGACATTGGCAGCACCATCAGAACCATTAGAGGAGTGAATGTGACAATTCACTGCCAAGTAGCAGGTGAGAAGCCCGTTCTCATATTGACCTGTTCTAATATTAATGGAGCTTTGGCTGGGGGGTTACAAATGTAAATTAGACACAAATTCTCTCAAGGACTCCAGAATGGCAACACATACCTCATTCAGAAAGTAAGGGTGCATTGGGAAGTTAGAGCAGGCAGGTTAACTCTGCTTAAGCCTCGTGGACTAAAAGAGACATTAGAGTTTTTAATCATTCGTGTTAGACAAATCATAGTTGTGCACGTTTGTGGGGTACAGTGTGATATAGCATAGAATGAGTACGTCAAGCTAATCAGCATTCATTTGTGTTTCTGCTCATTGCAGTAGTGTTTGTGTTTGGTGGCTAAAGAAGCTGTGTACAGAATGAGGCTGGCTTAGACCTCACTGTGTAGTTCAGGCTTCAAATCCATGGCTTTTCTACAACAGCCTTTTAACTGCTAGGATTGCAGCTGGGTGACAATCTGAACTTCTTTGTTTTGTCTTCATCTTAATTTTCCATATTAAGAGGATGTGAGCATGTAAGAATTAGAGCAAGAGTATTACAGGTAGAAAAAGAAGGAGTGTGGAAATGTTCCTGAAAGCTGGTACTGTCCAGGGAATACTATGAGCTTAAGTCTGAATATGGAGGGCCTAAATCTTTACAAGGTGGGTGGCAGATAGACCATGAGTGACATTGGCTGAATGACCAAGAGGCCCAGACAAAGGAAAGGAAAAAAACATGATGCTTCAGAGTTGGGGAGATGGCTCAGTGGGTAAGAAAAAATGCCTGATATGCAAACAAGAAGACTTGAGTGTGAGTCTCCAACACCCATGTAAAACTCAGGCATGGCTGTACATACCCAGTACTAAGAGATTGAGACAAGTGGATTCTAACAACTCACCACCCAATACATCTATCCAGAGTGGTACTGGATACTGAAGTTTCAGCTTCAGTAATAGACAGGGTCTCAAGAAATAAGAAAGAGAGCAGTAGAAGACACCTGATGCCCTCCTCTGGCCTCTACATGCATGCACCTTCACACACATGTGCATACAGAGAGAGGGAGGGAGGGGAGGAGGGGAGAGGAGAGGAAGGGAGGGGAGGGAAGGGGAGAGGAGAGGAGAGGAGAGGAGAGGAGAGGAGAGGAGAGGAGAGGAAAGGAGAGGAGAGGAGAGGAGAGGAAAGGAAAGGAAAGGGGAAAGAGAGGAAAGGGAGACTTCCAAAGGAAGGAAGGAGGGAGGGAGGGAAGGAAGGAAGGAATTGAGGGAGACACTAAGAAATAGAAGGATTACCCACATTCATATCAGAAGAATTGATGTTATAAAAACAGCCATCTGTCAAAAGCAATCTAAAAATTCAAACCAAAAATCCCAATCAAGCTGGGCGGTGGTGGCGCATGCCTTTAATCCAGCACTTGGGAGGCAGAGGCAGGCGGATTTCTGAGTTCAAGTCCAGCCTGGTCTACAGAGTGAGTTCCAGGACAGCCAGGGCTACACAGAGAAACCTTGTCTCGAAAAAAAAAAATCCCAATCAAAATTTCAGAACCATTCTTCACAGAATTCTTCATAGCAAAACCAAAACCCTAAAATCTATATAAAGGCATAAAGACCAAAGGTAGTCAAAAACATACTGAACAACAACAACTATATATATTGCTAGTAGCATCATCATGCCTGATTTTAAGTTATACTGAAGAGTCATAGTAATAAAAAATAGTGGGTACCAGCACAGAAAGAGACACACTGATCAATAGAATAGAATCAAGGGCCCAGATATAAGCCCACACTCCTACGGACATCTGATTATTGAAAAAGAGCTCAAAAATACACAGTGGAAAAGGAAAGTATCCTCAACAAATGGTGCTGGGGAAATTGGCTACCAACATGGAGAAGAATAAAACTAGATTCTTTCCTCTCACTCCACATAAAACTCAACTTCAGATAGTTCAAGGACCTCAGCATAAGGCCTGATGCCCTGACACTGACCGAGGAGAAAATAAGGAGTAGTGCACTTCAGCAGATGGAAGGACTTGCCAGTTACTCGGGAAATAAGACCAACAACTGAGAAACAGGATGTCAGGAAACCAAAAAGCCATGTGCAGCCAAACAAACCATCCATCGAGTGAAGAGGCAGACATAGAATGGGAGGAAATGTTTGCCAGCTTTGTCTCCCCTAGAAGATTGATACTAGATTATACAAAGAGCTCATAAAACCTAAACATTAAGAAAACAAAGTCAGTCAAAATATGGACTATAGCTCTTAACAGAGAGTTCTCAAAAGAAGCACGGGTGTCTAATAAACATTTTTGAGGTGTGACACATCATTGTTCATCAAATTAGAACTATTTTGTTCTAATAGTTCTGACTCATCCCGGTCAGAATGGCAATCATCAAGAAAATAAATGACAACAAATGGAGGTTGAAGGTGCCGAATAAGAGGGACCTTTGTTCATTGTTGGTGGAACCTAAACTTGTACAGCCACTATGGGAGTCAGTATGGAGCTTCCTCAGAAAATACGAGATCTACTACTACCTAGCTGCCACTGGTGGGCATGTACAGGAACTCTGTTATCTTACTGCACAGCTAATTACCCGAGCACTTCATTGCTGCTTTGTTCACAAGAGTCAGAAAAGGAAACAAGCCTGGATTCCCTTCAGCTGATGGATAACAAAATGTTGGCACATAGACACAATAAGATTTTCTATAGCTGTAAAGAAAAATAAAAGTATAAAAATTTTCAGGTAAATGGATGAAGCTAGAAAATATATATATATTGAGCCATATAACCCAGACCCAAATAGATAAATATTATATGTTCTGTCTCATGCATGGATCTTTAGATTTGCATGCTAACCTGGAGTGCCTTATAAGTAAGGAAATTGGGGAGAAGGCACAGGGGTGAGGGATGTCTTAAAGTAGTAGCTGGAATAGCAGAACATAGATGCTGTGACAGCAGGGGAAGCATGAGGGGTAGAGAGCCTATGCAGAGATAGGGGAGGCAGAGGAAGAAGGAAGGAGGGTTGATCAAAGCTATGATTGTCTGGAAAGGCAATATGGAAACTCACTATTGTGTAAGCCAACTCAACAAATGTGTGTCAAGAGGGAGGGAGAGAGTTACATGGGGTGGGGGGGGGGCATTTCTAGATGATGCTGTTTCTGAGAGCCCAAAGTTACTAAATAAAATCCTCAGGGAAACACCAGGGGAAGGTTAAAGATACCTCCTTCCATCAGTCAGGGAAGCTCCAGTCCCCCCCGCCCTGCCCAAACCAGACAGGCTGTTGTTATTCTTCCTGGTTGCCCACTGGAACTAATTAATAAGACTCTGTTGCTAAAAACACTACATACCTAGGTTGCAGTTAGTAGAGAAATCATGCGGAAATTTTAGAACTAAAACCTTTCATGTCTGTGCCCCAAGATGGGTAAGAAGCCTTGGCAGGGAT
Source organism: Rhabdomys pumilio (assembly GCA_030674055.1). Taxonomy (NCBI): domain Eukaryota; kingdom Metazoa; phylum Chordata; class Mammalia; order Rodentia; family Muridae; genus Rhabdomys; species Rhabdomys pumilio. The sequence goes on along the minus strand of JANHMN010000004.1, from coordinate 59,535,882 downwards.
TCCCTCCACACAGGCACTGACTGGTCTTTACGCAGACAGTGACTTCCCACCTGATCACTGTGAACAAAGGCCTCAGAGAAAAGACTGATCCTGTGTGCTTCTACTGAGCATCAGGGTTGCTAAGAGAGGAGACTGGCAGAGGAATAGACAGCAAAACAAGGAATTAGACTAATGGTTCCCTATGGGCTGTGACCCCTTTAGGGGTCAAGAGACCATCTGCATATAAGATCTTTACAGTACCATTCATAACAGTAGCAAAATTACAGTTATGAAGTAGCAATGAAATAATTTTATGATTGGGGGTCACCATAACTGTATTAAAGGGAAACACAGCATTAGGAAGGTTGAGAACCACTGAATTAAACATTTGAAAGAAATTGTGAAAGCCAGATGCCAAGTCAGGAAAGAAAATGGTGGCGCACGCCTTTGATCCCAGCACTTAGGAGGCAGAGGCAGGCGGATTTCTGAGTTCGAGGCCAGCCTGGTCTACAGAGTGAGTTCCAGGACAGCCAGGGCTACACAGAGAAACCCTGTCTCGAAAAACGGGGGAAAAAAGAAAAGAAAAGAAAATGGAGAACCTAAGATGTAAAAACAATGTTTTGGCCCGTTGTAGTGGCAACCAAGACTGGGTTGCCTGGACCTCATACAGAAGTTCACTTGATGGCCATCGCCTAACTATGAGGTTATAGTTGGGTGTGGGTTGGAGTTTTGTTGTGGGGAAAAACACACATATGTGAAAGCCAGCCAAAAGCTGACATCTTTTGATCATCCTCCACCTTAACTGTTAAAGCAGCGTCACTAAACCTTAAGCTCTGTGTTTGCCTACAGATCCCTGGAGCTCAGTGGCCAGCCAGTATAGCTGAAACATTACAGATTTTTGTTTTGTTTTTTTACTCACAGAACAATATGTATTAATCCTAATTAAAACTGTGTGTGTTGTTGAATCATATAGTTAACCAAAGTGGTTGATGGAAATCCCAGTTTTGATGAAACTAACTGGATGTGCAGGGAAATGGTCCTCACTGAATCTCTAGCCAGTGTTCTGACACTGCTAAATGTGGCATGGCTCAGGAACTGCTTTCATCTAGATACCTTAATGCTCCTCTGTCCCTCTCCTCTCCTTATCATCTCCACTGGGAGCTTAGCTGCCTTCTGCCTGGTTGGGTAAGATTCTCTAAGCCCTAGTAACATCACCCTGTAAAAGGCAGAAGAGTGGCTCCATTAAGGCTGCTTAAAGGAAGGCTGTCTGTCAAGTTCACTTGCTTTACTCATTGACAGTATCCTACTGAATACCTAACCAAGGTTAGATCAGAGAGGTCTCCTAATCTAAGAGCACACAGATTGGTAAGGTTAACCAGGAATCTCACCATCTGGGGAGAAGAGAGGTTCGGAAACACATAGTAATACAGCACCATCCACAGGGATAGTCATTATATCCTTATTCTAGAGTAGCAGGGTGGTTTTGATACTTCAGGAAATACAGACGATGAGGCTGTGCTCACAGTCCCCCCTCCAACCTTCCCACAGTAAATGTTCTAACAGAGTTCCCTCCTCGCTGCAGCCTCCCCTTCCCTATCCGATCCCTAATTAACATGTGTCTGTCGTGAGCTTCATTCTAAAAGATATATAAAAGTCTATTTAAGGAACATCTCATACCTCGCCTAGGCTGCCCGACATCCTCACATGTTTGAGCCATTAGCAGTTTCTCATTAAAGAGTGTCTCCCACACTTGTGCTCTCCACGTGTAAAATGCAGCCCCACACACTCTTCCCAACCCTTCAGCATAGAGAACATTAATCAGAGAGAGGGAGGGGCTTTTTCTTTAAAAGGGATCCAATCCACTCTCTCATTCTTATGACATTCTCTCTGTGGTTAGAGTTCAGAAAACTAAGGAAACAATCAAAGACCAATGGAGGAAATTGTGTGCAAATGCCCTGTGGCACGCTGCATCTGACAAACTGAACTGGAGCCGGTGTGTAAGATATGACTGGTCTATGAACTGTGGCCGGCAGTGGCAGAAATAAAAAAGGCACATGAGGCTGGGAAGTAAAGAAGTGGGCAGGGACTAGATTATAAGTGCCCATAGATTATACTACAGTTTAGATTTTTATCCTAAGAGCAAGGGATGCTTCTGAAGGGTTTTGATGATGTAGTAGGACTGGTGGTATAGACATGAGTGGTTCAGGGGCCAAGGAGGAATGCATCAGTTAAGGTAGGTTAGAGTCTAGTATAAAGTAAATCCTACTATCCCCCAGTGCACAATGCTTCAGATACAATAGATTATCAGGGCTTTCTTAAGAATTCACAGTGCTCAGCTGGACTGCATCTGCCCTCACTAAATCATTCAGGGTTATAGGGTGCAGGAGCCTTCATTCTGTTGAATTTCTAAGGTCTCCCTGGGCCCCCCTCCCTCCTTCCTTCCCTCCCTCCTTCTCTCTCTCTCTCTCTCTCTCTCTCTCTCTCTCTCTCTCTCTCTCTCT
>JANHMN010000004.1:59513397-59533392 GCA_030674055.1 Rhabdomys pumilio | reverse complement strand
TCTCTCTCTCTCTCTCTCTCTCTCTCTCTCTCTCTCTCTCTCTCTCTTTCTTTCTCTCTCTCTCTCAGCTGAGAAAGCTCTCAGAGCCATAACAAAGGAGCCACTTAATGCTTCTCACATACCTCAGGCCATGCCCACTTATAACTCAGAGAGATACTGGGACCTATCCTCCGGCAGTACTCATGAAAAAGAATACAAAGGTTTTAGGAATGACCGCCAAGTGTCTGCCACAGTTCCCAAGGAGAAACCGAAAAAGAAAGCCGCAAGCCTTTTGTCAAGGCTACCATGGTTCCTTAGACTAGTCACCAAAGCTGATATTTAAATCACTGTATCCATTGTCTTTTCTTGTACCAAGTCAAGCACCACCCCCACTACACACACACACACACACACTAAGAAACTTCAAGAACATATCATATAAAAGTATACCTTTAGACACCCCACTTCAAGGTGCTGACAAGCTGCCATGGTACAAGCAGCCCTCCAAGTATAACAAATGGCCCAGTTAGCAAGAATATCCTGTCTAGGATATTAAAGAAAAAAGGGATATTATAGCTTCATGCTTCCTGGCAGCTCAGCAGAGATTAAAGGCACTAATCCTTGTAATCGGGTCCCGTTACCAGTCATTCTGACTAGACCCATTTATTGGTCCTTCCAAGGGAGAACACTGTGTTGCTGTTAAGAAATGCCACAGGGGGATAAAGCAGACACAGGTTGGTTTGCATCCCCTTCATAGACACAAATAATACCCAGGAGTTCAGCATGGAGCCTGGACAAGTGATTGGTGGACACCAGTAAAGTTCCAGACTGTGCTTTGCTGCAGAATGTTTTTTGCCATTTCTCAGACAACACTCTATGTAGAGTGTGCTGGCATGTTATAATAGATGAAGGAGAGAACATTTCCAAAACATGACAGAACTTTCCAACAACAGATAGCTAACTCAGCTAGCTCTTGTAGCTTCTAGAGGCCCCCTTCCTCGAAACAGCTTTGGTGCTGCAGTGGCCACAAAAAAAAAAAAGATAAGATATGATCATACTTAATGATTTAATGGCTTAGAAATCACAGCAAGAGGTTGGGGATTTAGCTCAGTGGTAGAGCGCTTGCCTAGCAAACCTGGGTTTGGTCCTCAGCTCTGGAGTGAGAAAAAAAAAGGCAACTAGAAATCGCAGCAAGGCACAACAGAAACTGTCCTGTAAAGAGACAGTCTAGCATGACAGCAGGCTGTGAAGTGTGTTTGTTGAGAACGGAGTTCCTGACACTGAAGGTGTCTCCACGTTAGTGACTGGCCCAGCAACAACAAGCTGCAGGGTCCAGTGACTATAGGTACCTTTTTTTTTTCTTTTGAGTGTATATGTTTATGAGGTGGCTGTATTTGTTTATGCATGTATACATGTATGAGTTTATATTAGGAGGTCAGAGTTTGATGCTGGGTGGATTCCTTAATCAGTCCTTTGCCATTATACATGGAGGTAGAATCTCTCCCTAAACCTGGAGCTCAATAATTTGACTAGAGCAGCTGGCCAGATTGCTCTGAAGATCCTCTGTCTCCACTTCCTAAGCTCTGGAATTACACACAGGCTGCCACACATACCCTGTCATTTACTTGAGTATTGGGGATGCCAACTCTAGTTCTTAAGCTGCACAAGCACTTTACCCACTGAGCTATTTCTCTAGATTTCTTAGTCTGAGACCCATTTTTCTCCTTTATATTATGGAGTTGATATTAGTACATGGCCTGTTGAGATCATTATGGAAAATAAGTGTTTACATCTCTGTAATGTTTGGCTAATAGTAAATGCTTAGTTAATATTATTTTTAATGATGTCATTGGGCTATTTCTGCACAGCTCGTTACACTCCTGGTGTCAAGGTATTCTGAACATCAGGATTAGGCTAGAATGTCTGGTGCCTTTCCAAGTATGTGTTGGCACATCAAGAGGCTAATGAGAGTCTCTAAAGCATAGCATCCATCCCTTGAGAGAGAAAGGGGACTAGTTCTCTAGTGCCTTGCTCATTTTCTTCATTCCATATTCTTTATTCACAATGTCAGAGCCAGTCATGGAAGGGCTGGTTGTCACTCCAGTTATCTCTATAGTGTCCTTTTCTGCTCTGAGGTCCACAGTTCCAAATAAGAAGTCCCTGAACTGTGGCAACAGCGATTGTCAAGCTTACAACACAGTTCTCTTCAAGGATGAGCCCGAGGAATGTTTGCCACTAAAGAGGCCAGAGAAGAGTTTCCGTATAATCTTCTTCTCCTTGATATTATCATGAAGTACTGTAAAGAGTGTTATAAACCCCTTCCCATTGCTATCCTGAACATTTCCATTTCTCCCATGAAGCCTAATCTGATCTCACCAGAGAAACATCCCTTCCAGGGTATACCTAATCTTGCCCTCACTGAGAATCATCTTGACTTTATGGGTCACAAGGCAAGGAATAACACAGGAAACAGGAAAATTTCAATCAGTTCCTGGAGAAGTAAGAAATAGCTCTGTGAGCGCTCTGACCCCTGGCTTCTTTCCCTTTCCCTCTGTTCCCTCCTTCCCCTGCCATACATCTGTTCTCTCCTCTGCATCTCTTAGCTGATGACATAACACCACAGAAGTGTCTATATACACACATACAGGGCTGTAACTGTTGCCTCTAGGAACATAAGCTCCAGGTCCCAACAAGGCAGTCATGGGGGTACTCACTCCTCTGTTTACCTAAGCAGTGTTCTTTCTGCATCAAACAAAAGGCTCCTGTCATCTGATTCCCTTGCCCCTCTTATTTTTCTCAAAAACAGCCTTTTGCTCCCATTGGGGACTAAAAGGAAGATGCCCCAACTAAATGCTATATGGAAGTAAATCAAGGCAGGAGGAAAGAACCCTCGAAGCCATAATTTATAAGAACCCATTGTCTACTATGCTTCTGAGAGAGAAATAACTTGATTTTTTTTCTTCAACTCCTTTTCAATAACAAAAATTTTGTAAAAATAATAACAAAAATTAATAACAAAAAAATTAATGTAAAAATTTGAGTTCAAGGTTCAAAGGCCTAGCTAGCGTGGGCAGACGTCATGATGCGCTTGCTCTCCCTAGTGGTGCTACAATGGAAACTCGGCTCTCCTGCCTCTCACCTGCATCTCTTCTCAAGGTGTGCCTAGAGATACTGGCAGCCTCTCTCTTGTGGAGTCAGGCTTTGTATCATCGAGATGAATCACTGGATGTCTCTTCCTGGGGTGACAAGGCTTCAATATCCAAGTTGGAATTTTCTCCTCTTAACCTGACTCTTCCTGAGCGATTAAGGCAAATAGTAGGTGCACAGGTAATTCCTTGGGGAGGTCAGCTCCCCTAGTTGTAAGTTGTCTGCTTGGGACAACTTTACATTGTCTGAGGACAAAATATAGCCCCAGCTCTGGGAAATCATTAGACTAAAAGTCTAGGTCTTTGGCTTTTTTTGGCGTCGGCCCCAGTTTCCAGTATTTGACATTCTAAACATTACTTGCATGCTTGCTGCAAAATTCTGTGGGCAAACCAGGCTGGGTGGTATAAGAGATGAAGCTTCTGCTGCCTAGAAGCCTGGGAGTCAGCACACCAAATCTTCAATCCTCCAGCTCCCTCAGAGCCTGTCCTCTTGTGGAGCCTCTTCAGAAGACCACCTAGGAGCTCTTGTCACAGTCTGTAAACTGCTTACCTGTCAACTTCGAGGAAATTTCCTGGGGATCCCAGGTTGTTCCTAGATTACAGAATCTGGCTACCAAGGATGGGCACCTATCACATGACTATACACAATTTCCTTGATGCTCACAGACAAAATATAAGAATACATGGTGGAAGGGCAGAGGTCTATTTTTTGGTCCATTTTCTCTCCTGCTGATGTCACTACTTTGTGTTCTCTTGTTTTGAGAAGATGCCTTTGTCTGGGTCACCCTTCTGACATTGTAACAGTACACCCAAGACACCAACTCATAAAGAAAAAATTTCTACTGACTCACGGTGTTGAACGCAGCAGTCAATTATCAGCTGGCATGCTACTTTGACTCAGTAGTTACATTATAGATCACCAGATAGGTATGTAGAAGAAAATCATACACCACAGGGCCAGGGAGCAAAAGAGTAAAGAGTGGCCTGGGATCCCATGACCTGTCCTCAAAGGTATTCCTCCCAGAGACCATCACTGGGCCCCACTTCTTAGAAGTTCTGCCAACCAGAAGATTGTGCCTGGGGAAACATGGGACTTGTGAGGACACAAAATCCAAATGAGAGAGGCTAGAAAGATGGCTCAATGTCTAAGATTGTATGCTACTCTCACGGAGGATATGAGTTAGGTTCCCAGAGCCCACATTAGGGAGCTCATAACCACCTGTTACCCAAATTCCAACAGATTTGATGCCTCTGGCCTCCCTCTGTAGGCACCTGCATTGACATGCTTATTCTCACACACAGATGAACATGCATGTATATAATCCTTTTTATCAAAACCATGGCACCTTTAAAAACAGAATCATGTTTCTTAGCAGTTTTTAATTTTTCTGAATCAAATATGTATCTTGATGTTTTATATCTTTGGGCCTTATTTTTAATATACCATCTATATTTTAAAAAGTGTATTTATCAAAAAGATGCCAAGTGAACACTCCACAACTGGCCATTTTCAGGTGAAGAACTGGCATTGGCAAAGACCCAGCCTCTGTTTCCTTTTCTGTGTCACAGATGCCCTGTGTTCATTCCATGCCTCAAACGAACAACTCCTCTTCCTGCCTGTTAACAACATAAACTAATGCTGCTTGGTTTTCTGTTTTGTTTTTTAATTAAAATATAGTTTTATAACTTCCCCTTCCATCTCCTCCCTCCAATCCTTTCCATGTGCCTCTCCCACCTTCCACTATCCTGCTACCCTCTCTCAAATTAACAGCCTCCATAAATATAGCCTACTCTATCCATACAGTGCTGCTTGTATGTATAAGACTCCTGGGCTGCCCAGTGATATTACATAGCAATTTGGGCAAGCTTCCCTAGGGAAGATTGTTTCTCCTGCTCTCAGCATTCCCTAGTTACCTGTAGTTCTTTCTCTAGAGTTGAAGCCCCATGAAGTTCTGTTTTCCATGTTAGCATGTGTATTGGTGTGGTTCTTGCTCCGGTCTTGGTAAGCAGCCATGTTGGTGAAACTTTACAGGTGCATTATGCCACCAGTTTTTGTATATCACTTACAGACATGAAATCAGGTAGTATATATTTCTATACCTGGAATTTTTTTTTTTACTGAGCACTATGTTTGCCTCATGTAGTTGTAGGATTTTCATTTTTATGAAGTATATATTTAGTTTTTCTACTTCATGATGTTTTCTCCAAAGAACTTGAACATTCTTATAACTTGGCAAGTGCCACTGTTTCCTCCCAATTTAACTGGCCTCCCCTTTCCTACCTCATCTCTAGAAGTCTTAAAAAAAACAAAAGCTCTAGAGACAGTGAGAAGTCCAAGGTGATATTTGGTTTGGCTGAAGTATGTTTGAAGATGCCCAGACAGATGCTTCCTGCAGAGCGGGCTGGCTGGCCAGAGCCTCTAAATGTCCTGGGTTCACCTGAACGTTTGCTTGATACTCCTATTTTTGTCTTCCTAGGTGTACCTGAAGCTGAAGTCACTTGGTTCAGAAATAAAAGCAAATTGAGTTCCTCCCAGCATCTGCATGAGGGCTCCTTGCTGCTCACAAATGTGTCCTTCTCTGACCAAGGCCTGTATTCCTGCAGGGCAGCCAATCTTCACGGAGAACAGACAGAGAGTACACAGCTCCTGATTCTAGGTAAAAAGCTTCTTAAAATTACACCTTCAGTTGGACCGTGGGTGGTGACTGACCATCTCCCCCCCCCCTTTTCCCCCTCACTGAATTAAGACCGTAAAATAGAGGCAGTGTCCCTTTATCCATTCATCCTGCAGTCAGCCTTTCCAACAGAAGTAGTGTGTAGAGCCAGCCAAAGCTGAGTGAGAACTGGCTCTACCTATTGTTACTTATCCTTTGTGGCACTGGACAAGTTATTCACCTTCTTAAATCTTACACACTGTTCTCTATGGGAAACCTGACAATTGGGGATTTCCCATACTGCTACGGAACGAGTGTCATCAGCTAGGGCTGGCAGAAAAAAATAATTTTTAATTCCCATGCTAGGCTTTTCTTTGAAGAGCAAATGAGAAACATGAATTAAAAAAATGTCATATATGTTAAACTTTTCTCATCCATTTCCAGGTAGGTTTTTAATCTGCATAAAATTTTTGCATGCATGTTGTCCCAAGCATAAGAACTCCTTATTATAGAGTCTGTCACAGGTCCTTGTGTAAAATAACCATTTACAAGTAAGAACAGTCCCTGGCCACTGGCCACCACAATGTTTCCCCAGGACAGAGTTTGACCATCTTGGAAGCTACAGCCTGCTTTGCTCAGCTTCTGTTTCTTTTTTTACTGAATCTGGGGGTGAGTGGGGGACATCAAACAGAAGCTTCTAGATGGGCTCTTACCCTTTAAAACTAGAACAATAATTAGAGCCCATATCCTGACTCTCTCACAGAGAGAGAGCTTTCTTTCTAATGTGAGGGGGTGAAATGTGAGAAATTATAATTACATCCACACATGTATACATCAACATACCCTGTTCACACCCACTGTTGCTGATGTACCCTCACCCCCACCCACTCAGATTCCAGGGGCCCAACTGCAGTTTCATCTCACTGGTGGCTGCATAAACCTCCAGACTTCATAAGAAGCCTAGAAAATTGGCTCTGAGAAAAAAAGGATGTCATTTGTTTTCCACTGGGTTTCATCAGCTGAGCTGTTATTCTGGGGTCATGCTGAGTGATCATGCCCACTGGTGGGATTTTTCTTCCCAGTAAAGGTGACTCTTTCTTGTGATCTCTGATAACAAAGATGGGCACTTAGGAGCACTGCTGTGGCATCAGCAATGAAGTATTTTCTCCGAGCCAATTCTTCCTGCATTCTAAATAGAGCATGGCCATGAATACAGTGGACAAGCATAATTCCTTCCCCATTATAATCAAACCTCCCAGAAGAAAACGATCTCTGTTCAGATGCTTTGATGGACTTTTCTTTATTAGGAGTGTAATTAACAAATGTCAATATGAAAATATTTCTTTTTTTAGAAGTGATAGTATAGCTTAATTATTAAAGGAGAAATTCTGTTTATCAAAATGAAAGTTCTTGTCAAGTACTGTGACTTAACATCTAGCTCAGCACGGAAGGATGTGGCACTAGTTTTTCTTCATTCATGTAACCAGTGGACAGACGTCTGGACTGTTACCTCAGCCCAAGTTAATTGGACACTCATAAGGTTTTAGGGGGAAAATGAAGGGGAATCTACCCCTGAAGATCTTACATTTCCACTGGAAAGATGCAATAGGCACACACATACACACAAAGACTTGCCATAGAGGCTGTAAGAACATACGTAGAAGCTGACATTTGGCCCAAGGAAAATAGATTATTTCTCAGACAAGACTAGCTTCCCTTTCGGTTTGTAATAAATGAATAAGGGAGGAGGAGAGGAATAAAGACACTTTGACGGTGGCTATTTACTCAAGAAGATGTTTATAATGAAGCAGCTAAGGCCCAGTAGACTGTGTACTCACCTAAGTATGACAGCTCAGCCAAAGTTCCAAATGTGGACTAAGCACACATTTTCCCTATAAAAAGGGTTGCGTGCTCTCTGTTTCTTAAGTAGATACATGATTCACAGTTCACCCTTGTGTTTTCTCTGGGATGGTCTTTGGCAAAGCCATGAAGATAAAAATGTTCTTCCTGAAGTAGACACCATCAACAAGTATTTGTGTTCATGGCTAACATGTGCTAACAAGATGCCAAGCACTTGGTAGGGGCCTGTCCAAAGTCACCACTGAGGACTTCAGTCCTGACTCCTGGGAAGATTTTGCGTGACACCCCATAGTAACTTTTTCCTGCCCTTTTTATACGCTTGGCCTGCTTGGCCATAAGAATTAGACTACAAAGCAAATCAGCCTCACAACTAGATTGTCTCTCACTGAAAAGGGTGCTTGTACAAATCCTTTTAAATAAATTCTTGAATAGTATTCTATCTGTGGGGACAGTTACAAATTGCCTCATTCCTAAGGATATTATGAGTTGAGTAAAAAAAAAAATGGTTAAAACTATTTATCTCACAACTTGGCATATAGTAAATGCTAAAATTGTCCTTTAAAAAAAATAGCATCTTTGTAACATGTTTCAATTTATCTACATTTTTAGAAAGACCCAGTGGTGGTGTGCTGTAAAGCAGTATAAAGTGAGAACTCCTGAGATTCCCAGGCCTGGTTCTTATTACAGACCTTGTTATTTCAGGCATCAAATATTAAGTTTGAAACTCACCTTCATAGGTATACCTTCTCTATAGGAAAAATGAGGTTGCAAGTCCATTGCAGCAATGCCTGTCATACACACACAGGGGTGTTTGCCTTTCCTCTCTTGGCCTGAACATAGCATATATGTTCTAACCTCCTGATCCACCATCTGTCTTCTCCCAGATCCCCCCCAAGTCCCCACACAGTTGGAAGACATCAGGGCCTTGCTCTTAGCCACTGGACCGAACCTTCCTTCGGTGCTTATGTCCCCTCTGGGAACACAGCTGGTCCTGGATCCTGGGAATTCCGCTCTCCTTGGTGAGTCCAATCCTCTAAAACATTGGGCAAAAATCCAGGGCTGGACAGGATTTATGGATGGGTGACTGCCTGCAGGTGGGAGGGAGGCAGCAGTGGGGGGTGGCCAACAGGAAATCACTAAATTGCCTACAGAATCCAGACTCACCAGTGGAAACTTGGCTGACTTTCCACACGAGGTGAGTGCGGCTCTTAGTCTGGACTCTATAGTTTGTCTGGATTCCAATATGGCCCCTCTTGGGCTGATGCCATGGCCCAGACCCTCTCCTTCAGGGGCACTCACTGAACTCTGAGAAACGGGTAGCAATGAACAACCCTTTCTGTGTCTCCTCCACACCATGAGCCCTCTAACCTCTTACTCTGAAACAGCTAGAATCAGTTTTTAAGGGCAAAGCTATAATGTTTGCAGTCTAGAGGCCAGAAATTCTGTCTCTGTCTAGGCCATCTCTCCCTCTACAGAGTCTACAGCCAACCCAGATAGAATTCCCAGGGTAAAACCTCCCTCCAATCAAACACTGGGGACCAAGCTATTGCCTACATAACTGGTAGCAACATCTAGAGTAGCAGTCTTTTGCTTGCATCTAAGTTCTGAGTTCTGAGCTCTGGAATCATGGGAAAGACAGAGCTGTGCATATAAGAGAACAGGGAATCTATGGGAAATCTGTATGCCTTCCATTTGACAGTGCTGTGGGCCCAGGACTTACGCTGGTTAGAGAGAAAAACAAAACCTTTTAATGACTTTTTTAAGCCATGAAAATGGAGAAATTCTCCACACTATGTGCTCGTGAATGTGATAACAGTAGATAGAATTATTTATTCTTTTGGCTCAAAATTTAAAGTTCCTTTGTTATCCCACCCAAAGTTTTACCAGTCATACTGATATCAGAGTGGTCAAGAGCTTCAGTGGGATTACAATTAGAACACAAAAATTTTCTTCCATTTCAATTTCCATTATTATCTGAAATTAGTGGGGAGCCCTTATATCTTATCAGCAGATGGGAACACTTGTGTCTTCTCTCTTCTGGTCAACAAGTGGCCCTCCTCTGTTTACCACCACACGAGGAGCTTGGCACTGTTTTTTCATATTCTACTGATCAGGAGCCACACAAGCTTCAAATTTCAGTTCCTTGGCTTACCAATGATAATCTTACTCCAAATTAAATATGGACATTGTAAACACCTTTGTTTTAGACTCCCCTTCTCCTGTTAGTTAGAGCCCAGTAACTAACAAAGCTCATAGCAGTTGCTAATCTTCAAGCTGAATGACTCTTTTGGGTCACTCAGGTACCATTCCACAAGCAGGAAAGGTCCATGGGCTTGTAGACTTCCATGATGACTGTAGTTTCTTTCTCCCTTATTCTGAAATAATATTTTTGTCTCATTTTAGCCATGGGCAATAAGGATTTATTGTGCTTGCTGCTGCATTCCATTGCTGGTTTATGATGCTTTGTTACCTTAGACTGGTATTTAAATCTAACAGTTAAGACACCTTAATATTCCAGACTGCTCCATTTGAAGGAGACAGTGAGCCAGTGTTCATAAAGTCCCTGGGTGTAACAGCCAGGACAAAAATCAGCCCTGCCCCAGCACTGTAGACCTAAGGGAGCTCTGTGCGAAACTGTGGAGATAAATTAGGGTTAGGAAATTGTGTCAAATATCAGGACTCTGAAAACTGGGTTTCCACAGACAAGACCCTCCATGATGCTATGGAAATGGGTGCAAAAAAACTGTGAGTAGCTTTCAAATCGGCAGACTGTAAGAGAAATGGACAGTCAGGATTAGAACAAGAAAAGAAAATGATGCTATGGATTCTGAGATGAACTGTGCAAAATATTTGTCAGGGATCTTTCTAGAAATAACTGTGCAATACTTTTGCTTTGAGCCTGATGAGGGGCAGCTAGACTGAAATCGAGATTAGCAAGGCTCAGCCAGAGTTCACCTCAACCACCCTGATGCCCTCTGTCCCCCTTGATCTTCTCCTGCTATTGACTCATCCAGATTAGTTCACCCGTTTGCTCCCAGTTGGACAGATTCTGGTCCTCTGGCTGGGCCCTCTGTTACAAGAAATGGGCCAGGAAGGCAGTTTCACACTGAGTTTTCCACTGAGAAATTTAAACAGTAAAGAGCATCAAATCAAGGAGTCTTTGAATTCTGGATATTAGAAAAAGCAGGAGTAACTATGATAGGATGCTAAGATGAATACTTAGGGATTTTTAACTTTTGTATTATATGTGTGTGGTCGTTTGTGTATGTGCATGAGTGCAGTCAGATCCCTTGGAGCTGGAAGTTGTAACTCACCAGACATGAATGCTTAGAATCAAACTCAGATCTTTTGTAAGAGCAGTGACCATGCTGAACCACTGAGCCATCTGCCCAGCTCTTAGCTTTTCTTTACAAAAAGATGATGTAGTAAAATAAATACTCAAGGCAAATCCATCTAGCACTGTGAATGATCAATCTTATTCTAAGAGTAACATATTCTAGACCAAGGTGGAAATATGTATCTTCAGCCACTCAGGACAGGTACTACCTTGGAACTCGTTAATATCCACACCTGATCTACTTGATTTCTTGGATGAAAGCCATTTGCCAGCCCTGATGGAGCCAGCAAGTGGTTAGACTCAAGTATTTCTTGGTGTTTGGGGCTAACTGCCTGTAATCTAATTATGCACTGCGGTCCCATGTGGTTTCAAGGCACAGGAGCAGTGGCTCCTGGGCCGGCCGTGGTTCTGCTGTTTCACTAAAGGAAGGGGAAAAGGGAAAATTGGAGTCTTAAAAGCCATGCCTCAGAGCTAGCTCTTATTCACCGAGACTTGAGTGTTGAGATTCCAGGGAGGGAGTGAGTCTATTTCCAGAAATGGCTGAATTAGTTATACGACATATTAACATTGATTCCCCTTCAAGCCACAACTGCACCTGATGGAATAGCACTTGAGTGGGCTCCTTGGGCCTCACTTTCCATGAGAGTAACACAGAAAATTAGGACTAAGTCTCTTGAAGCTCTTCACTCTTGACTATGTGGGTTCCATTAGGAAATGCCCACTGGAGTCTGCGGTACAGAGGGTCCAGCCTACCTGCTCCATCGTCCTGACCAACACAAGTACCACTTCTTTGGAACTTGGTGATAGTTGTCCTTTCTGCAGGAGGCTCAAGAGTATACCCGCTTCTCTAGAAGGAATAATGAGTCCTCCATTGTTCCAGCCCTAACACAGTACCCTACAATCTCCATTTTCAGAACAGAAGCATTGCAGACCTCCCCAGGGTATCTAAACCTTCTTGTAACTTTGAGTGCAATGTTTTTAGAAGGACAACCAGGACCAATAGTACTCATTTATAGGGTAGAATCATAGATTTTTCTTAAATAACTTTAACTGGAGTTGTAATTGTCGTAGCAATATATCTACATTTATGACAAGTAGAAATCAAATTTAAAAAAAAAAAAGAAAAGGAAAAAATATCTAATGATTCAACCCTGAAGTAGTAAATGCAAATACCTTAAACATCAGTCTAAATCCCTTCGTGGTTAAACATATGATATATATATATATATATATATATATTACCTAAAGTAACTATGTTCTGAACACTGACTTTAAGGATTTTATCACTTAGTGATAATCAACAAACATCTTTCTATGTCTCTAAAACTTTTCTATAATTTCAGTTTTCATGGCTGCCTTGGCACAAGATATTGTGTCTTACTCAGTCAGTCCTCTGGTGGATTTTGTGTTCTTTTTAGTCTTTTCACTATTTTTAAAAATAAGCATGTTGACTTTTTTCTATGTCTTCCTGTGACCCCTGTTTACTTGGGGTAAATTCCTAATGGTAGATTCATTGTGTCAAAGCTTCATACTGTTTGGGGTTTTACTATGTATTATCTTATTTTCCCCCAGAAAAATTATATCCCTCTTATATAACCACAAGAACTGAGTGAGAGGTCCCACGTCCCAAAAGTGTTATCTACATGGGTTGTAGTCAAGAGTTTTTACATTCACCACTGTAATTGTAATGCACAATGCTGTAAGATACAAGAAACATTATAAGTATATTCTTATTTTTATTCCTTTTGCAATTTAATAAATTTTTCAGTCTCCTAATTTCATTTAGGAATTGCTCATTCATGTCATCTCTTCATTTATGACAACTAGTTATACTTTTTATTGATTTATGAGACATATATTTATACATGCTTAGTTAACCATTTGGTAGTTGACAGGAAACAAATCACACATAATCTAATATAGAAATTGCCCCTACAGCCAACAGACTGAACATACAGCATTTTCAAGGTTGCCTTTCACACCTTTGGTTTTGTTTGTTGTGTGCCTTCCTGGCTTGATCTTCTCTTTTCCTTCCACTCCTTCACAAAATCATTCCTTGAAACCTTACTCTCTCCCACCCCTCCCACCTCAGCTAACCACTGATGGATCTGCTCTCTATCAAAGTAGGCAATCTCGCTGTGCACAGTGTTACATAAAGGGAACAACACCATTGAAGATTTGACTTCTTTTATATATCTTTTTTATTTTTGGGAGTGTCTCTCTCTCCCTCTCTCTCTCTCTCTCTCTCTCTCTCTCTCTCTCTCTCTCTCTCTCTCTCACAGACACACACACACACACACACACTTCCCTCTTCCCATCCTGCTCACCCCTTCTTGTCAGCCAGGACTTCCTTATAACATCATTTAGCCTCATCTATGTTACCACATTTGCATTAGAGCACGTCTCCTCTTGCTGCCTAGCACATCATGGATGGATATATTACAGTCTGCTGAGTCATTTACCAATTGAGAAACAAAGTGGTCACTTCAGGTTCTAGTTATTAAAAAGGCAGCTGGCATAAAAATTCATGCATTAGTCCTTGAATGGACATATGCTTTCATTTCTCCTCACTAAACACCTAGGGGAGACGTGGCTGTATTACATGGCAGGTGTGTGGGTAGGACTTTAATAAATGGTCACACTGCTTTTCACAGTGGTCCGTTACTTCATATCCACGTCAGCACTTTGTGACGTTCTAGATTCTCTGAGTCTCCAGCAAAGCTTGCTCTCCTTGCTGTCCTAGTTTTAGGAAGTCTACTGGGTGTGTAGTAATCTTGGTCTGGTTCACATTTGCATTTTTCTGATACCCAGTAATGTTCAGCACTACTGAAGACTAATTACCTATTTCCCTATTTACCATCCTAATTCCTTAGGCAAAACACCAGTTCAGTTGTTTTATCAATCTTTTAAAGTAGGGTGTTTCTTCACTTAGATTTGGATCTTCAAAAATCTTTATATAATTTAAAAGCCTACTGTTAGACACATGATTTTCAGATATTTTGTACCGTGGCTGTCATTTCATTCTCTTAGTGATGTCTCTGAAGAGTGGAAAACAGAGACCTTGGTATGGTTCTGCTTCCTATTTTTGTTCTGTTATACATTATTCTTATATTTAAGAAATCTAGAACAGACCCAGAGTCTTGAACATACTTGATGGGGGTTCGTTGCAGAGTTCCAAAGACTACTCATTTGTAAAGTTCTGTTTGTAAGCAGAACTTTATTGTTATGTTACATTCGTTCACTGACCTGTCGTTGGCTGCAGTAGCATCCACACCACAGAACAGAGCTGAGTACCCACAACTGAGGCCCTGAGGCCCCTGCACCTAAGATATCCTTCATCTGGCCCTATGCAGAAAACATTTGTGACACATTGTTGACTACAGTGCTGAGTTCTATAATGGAAATCACAAATCCTGCTTCAAAGCCATACTCTTTCCACTGTCATTGTGCCCTATCCTTGAGTTAGGCATTCTTCCTGAGATTTAAGATCCTGGAAGGCTTAGAACATCCTACTGATTAGGAAAGAAGAAAGCCCTGTTCTATAGGCCCCGGATTTTTCCCCAGTGACTGCAGCAACAATATATGCAGACAGCTGTCTGTGGCTGTGGAGTTGGCTCAGGCAGTAAAGTGTTGTTCTGCCACCATGAGGACCTGAGTCTGGATACCCAGCATCCATGTAAAATGCCAGTTGTCGGGGAGATGGATCCTTGGGGTTGGCTGGCTAGCTAATGTGGCCAGATTAGTGAGTTCCAGGTTCACTGAAACTCTGTCTCAGAAAATAAGATAAGTTCTGAGAAATGCAGCCACATACCATCCTCTGGTTACACACACACACACACACACACACACACACACACACAGAAGTTCTCAACCTTCTAACGTGCAACGCTTTAATACAGTTAAACTCATGTTGTAGTGACCCCCCAACCATAAAATTATTTTCATTGCTACTTCATAACTGTAAATGTTGCTACTATTATGAATCATAATATAAATATCTGTGTTTTCCAATAGTTTGAGATGACCCCTGTAAAAGGGTCATTTCCAAAAAGTGTTTGCAACCTACAAGTTGAGAACTGCTGTTCTTAGAACACTCTCTCCTTTGTGAGTGAACAAATTCAACTCCACAGACCTTACAAGCATCCCTGCTAGAGGCATGTGGCCCAGCCCCACAGGAGCCATTTTCTCATGCCCAATGATTTTACAAAGAGCAGGGAGAGTCTGTGACTAGTTCATCCTCAGTGTTCCTGGCCCTTCTCCCCTGCAGTGCTCCAGCACACAACCAGCTCAGACCACAGCCTCACAGTAGCATTAGCATGCTCTCTGCATCTCAGAGCCCATCAGGCACCAGGGCCAAGGCTCACACTGTGCTCACACAGTTGTGTTTCCACACTGACCTCCTGACCACACTTGCACAGTTTCTGGACATTCATTTCTCTGCAGACAACTGCAAAGCTCAACTGGTCCAAGTCCTCTGTTTAGAGCAGTGATGTTCCATAATCTCATCCTAAAAGGTGAACATTTCTTCCTCTGGCACCATATTAGAACTGGGTCATTCCAATGAAGAATGTTACACTGGTGGGCAATCCAAGCCCGCCATGCATGGAACAGACAAAACCCAGAGCTGGAATCTACAGATGGAGTTCACAGTGTTAGTGTGTAAACACCTGAAAGTAGAAAGGCACATCAGGGAACAGTTCAGTATGTGGGAAAGAGGTCGCCTTTACAACCAGAGGAACTCTTAAGACCGTGATCCGTGAGCATTGATGTGCAGTAATCTACTGAACATGGCTCATGACTGCTGGAAGAAATGCTAGGTGCATTCCCAGCACAGGAGGATGTGATTCATGTACTCCAAGAACAACAAAGAGGCCACGATGACTGGAGTGGAGTCACAGAGAGAAGAGATGAAGGCTGGGGAGTCGACCAGATAGGCAAGAAGGCAGAGGGCAAATTTTGTAAGGCCTTGTAAATGATCACATTAAAACAACAGAGGAAAAAAACTCTTTAAATGTCCAATGTTTAAACTGACTCAATATTGAGTTGAGCATCATGAGCTCAGCTTTCCAGGACTAGGCAAAGGCAGGCAGAAGTGATTTCTTTTATTAGAAGCCATGTGGCCAACTGCATGCTGTATAGCTGACTCTAGTAAACCAGAGGCTTATCAAGCTGGCTCCGGTACAAGCCAATATTGCTGATTTAATTTGACTCACATGTGTTGGGCACCTGCTAGCCTACCTGGCCTGAAGCTTCAGCAGGCACGTGCCTAACCATTTCCTCCCTCTAGCAAGAAGGGCCCAAATGGATAATCGAACCACCTGGGAAATTTAAAACTATTCCAACAAAGACCAATTAAGCTAGAATTTCTGGGGGTGGAGCTAAGCATCAGTACTTTTAAAGAAATTATTCTCGGGGTCGAGTGGATTTCCAAAGTCTCCTCCCTCTTCCTTACTACATGTTCCGAATGAAAAAATGGAATACGTCATCATTTAGAATAGTCTAACTTAGCACACAACTTCTTTGCTGCTCAAATCTAGCACTGCATGTATCCCTCTCCCCACCCAACACCCGGTCTTGTCTCATACAATAACTCCTTTTCTGTCCAAATTCTCCCTGGTCTTTGTCATTGTCTTGAGCTTTCTGTGACTTCTTTGCCCAAAGACCCTCTCTTGACCTCAAACTAAATCCTAGAGGTCTTTGTCCCAGCCTGGAGTGATCACTCTCCAGTGATGCCCTAAGCACCTGCTCTACATCAGGGCTAGGCAAGCTTTTTCTGTAAGGAGATAAATAGGAGCTATTTTCATCACTGTGCATTGTACCTGACCCTGTTGTGCCTACTCTATAGAGTCATTTTTGCTGTCCTATGCAGCAAGTATACTAAGGGATATGGTTGTGTCCCATAATAGTAAAACTATATTTCCCAAAGCAAAAGTCAACGCTATAGACAACCTTCTCTAAGTCACTGATAGGACTTAGTATTCCTAGAGACATTTCACATCTGTATCATGTCTCTCAGCTTGCTTCCAGATCCTAGGGAGAAAGGGAGCTCCTCCATTTTCCAGCAGCTTAAAACAGAGGTTGGTAGCAGGGCCTTGAGTCACTCCATTTCTGATTTCTATTTTAATTACAGCTTTTTCATCTGTCCCACACATCTCCACCCTCACCCTTAGAAGCACACTTCCTGATTCCCCTGGTATAGGCTACATCAGGCACTTCCTCCCATCAGTTCTGAGGAAATGCACGCTATGACATCAATGGTGTCCTAGGCCACATCTGTTAGGAAACCAGTTTCTCATGATCCTTTGGAAGATCCTTTAGAAGACTGAAATCATCACTACTTCCTCTCCAAAGATAGTTGCAAGAACAACAAGACCTGAAGGCCAAAGGTTAGGTACAAAGTAGTTCACAATAGGGACCCACCCAGAGGTGTCAGGGAAAGTGATGCAGAGGAAGGGCAAGGCAACCTGAAGGGCAGGACCAGCATCCTTGATGAGGAAAGTCAGTGCAAAAAGACATTTACCCTGACCCTCTTCAAAGAACAGTTGGCATCTGTTTCCTCATTTATATTGGGAGGCTATTTCATGCCACAAGGAAATCAAGTTTTGTTTCCTGAAGTGTTGCCCACAAGGAGAATATACTTTGCCACGAAGAAGAAAGACCAGTATTCTGTGATTGTTCACAGCCCGTGATTATTTACTTTGGTCTCTTTTCTTAAGGTAAAATTTGAAGTGGATAACAGAGCCCAGTAGGGACTAGATGAAGCTCAGCAGCAGACTGTGTAAAACGAAATCAATATTTCAAAGGGTGTTTATGGGGAAGCCATGGGAAGAAGTACGGCAGTTCTTCAGACTGGAGTACACATCCATAAATATAAAAAGACACCAAAGCATAAGTGACATTTAAAATAGCTGGGCAGAGAGAGCACGGCAGTAAATCTCCCCCACTTGCCACTGTTCCAGGCCATAGCAAGTAACCAGGCATGGACTTATTTTAAGATTCTAGATAATCAGGAAATGGAGACCTTGAGAAAATTCACTCACACTTGCTCCTACCCTTTCTTGGCACCAAGACAGAATTCCCAGGCCACTGCCCTTCCTAGCATACCCAATAGGAATGATGTGAATGAGTCTGGTGTCCCCAAAATAGACAGGTATTGAAAGGCCATCGGTGGGAAAATGAGGAACTCTACACTTGCCCTAATAAATCCTTCCTCACCATGAAATGGCTCTTGAAAACACCCCCTCATGTTCCGTGCCCCCTCTGTGTTTGTACGATGCTAGACTGGCAGGTTTACAGCAGCTGCAGGGCCCAAAGGCAAACTATAAAAGAGAAAGGACAGGATTGTGTCCCAGGGTTTGTTAGGAACTGTGAAAGGAGAGACAGACCCTCCTGCCTCAGTTCTCAGCCAGCTTTATAGAGGAAAGGCGCCTCAGTTGGAAGAGCCATTTCCAAGTGCACAGCATCTAGTTCCTCACTGATACATAACCCAGCCCACAGAATTGGGCTTGTGAGACTTAAATGAGAAGCTCTGTGCCTAGTTTACTGTTCAGTACAAAAGTAAAAGCTAACATGTGTTCATTTTTTGCCCTTTGTACTTCCGTTGTTATAAACTCTTAAGTCTATTCTCTTCTTTGCTGTAGCCTACACTAAGCTCTTCCTTGGATTCTAGGGACAGTTGCTGGCTGTCATGTCAAGTGTTAAGAAGTAGCTCAGAAGATGGGTGCCTTATTGGAGTGTCCATGTGGTCCATGTGTGGTACCTTCTGGGTAGGAGCACAGAGGTGCTGGCCCATGTTTGCCTTTGACATGAAGGGACTCCTTAAGTAAAAAGATCAGCCCATGAGCAATAAGGAGAGAGAATTGTAATAGAAGGAGACGTGAGAGTGAAGCAGCCGCTCTGGAAACTAATAAAAGACCAAGCCTGCAAGGTACGGCCCTCTCATGGAAGACCTTTTCCCTTCCATCGTCTAATGTCCATGTTACCTAATGGGGCTCTTCCCCTGCATTTTAGAATGTGGCACAGTGATTAGAGCAGGCTCTAGAACCACTAGACTTGGCTATGCTACCTACTGACAGCCGAATAACCTTGGGCAAATGATTCAAGCTCTCCTGCCTTAGCCTGTAAAGTGAAGATGAATGGCTGCATAACTTTTCGGAGCTCTTGAAAGGAGTAAATACAGTAAAGTGTTGAAGTGGTGTCTCTGCACATGGTGTGTGCGCAGTTCCTATAGGCTCCCACTTGCCCCAGCCCTTCCCTTCTTGGAGCAGCAGAGTGAAGAAAGTTGAGTTACCTTGGTAGCCAAGTCCTAGTAGCAGGGATAAAGAAGATGGTAGATTGATTCAGGCCTCAGTCAGCCTAGTTTTTCATTAACTTACACATTTTACACTTTCTTAGTTCTGTAACTCTTTGTTAAATTCATTTATTTTAGTCAAGTTCTCTTTAAGAGTTCCAGCTCATCTCAGATAAATTAAGCAGAAAGTCCAGCCCACTACTGAGCCAAAGGGTAAAGCAAACACGAACTTTGGGATAGTTCTCTGGTTGAGTCACATAGCATTCTGAGTCTTCCTTTCCTAGTAGTCAAATGGGCCGATAGCCTCCATCTCAGAATTGGTTTGAGAACCAACCCAGATAAAATAGAGTAAATATATTTGTGCAAGCTCCAATCCAGTTTAGTAGCTACCTTTTAAGAGGAAAGAATGATCACAAAGTAGGAATCCTAGAACCTCAAGAAAAAGGCCAAACTCAGGAGAGATTGCAAACCACTTATGAAGCTCTCCTGGCTAAGAACAGTTTCTTTCCTCTCAGTCCTTGCTTCACACTGGAGTGCAGAGTGTTCTCTATAAGGGAAATAGGATGCAGCCTGCCCTAGAGAACAGCATCCGAGAAGACTTTGGGAAGAAATATAAACTGTACAGCATCATAAAGGATCTATAAGATTAGATGGGCCAAGAAAGCACAGGTGGGAATTGGAAACACACACACACACACACACACACACACACACACACACACACACACA
>JANHMN010000004.1:59500626-59513387 GCA_030674055.1 Rhabdomys pumilio | reverse complement strand
ACACACACACACACACACACACACACACACACACACACACACACACACACTCTTCTGGAGAGCCATGAAGAAGCAAAGAAAGCAAGGAACATGTTCCTGTTTTAAGTTCTACACTGGGTCTCTGGAGCCTTGATTCCTCTGTGTGTGTGTGTGTGTGCAAGTAATTGACGTCTATGGAAGCATGACTCAGCAAAGTCTGATCCTCAGTGAAGTCCATCTTATCCCCCTGGGGAGAAGGAATAGCAAGGTTTCTATGTGCTGTGTTTAGTTAGAGTTTAGAGAGGTAGATTTGGCTACTATTGTAGAAATGGGGT
Organism: Rhabdomys pumilio; assembly: GCA_030674055.1. NCBI lineage: Eukaryota > Metazoa > Chordata > Mammalia > Rodentia > Muridae > Rhabdomys > Rhabdomys pumilio. The sequence continues at coordinate 59,513,073 of JANHMN010000004.1, read as the reverse complement.
GAGTTTCATCTCTTACATGATTAACTTCTGTCTTTTGTACAGTGGGAGAACTGCTACCCAGCTTCCATCTTAGCTACACTCCTTTACAGCTTCTGGGTAAATGTTTGGAAATCATCTCACTACACATATACTTCGAACTTCTTCTTCTGCCATCACTGGACCTATAATCCTGAGAGCCTCCTCAAATCTTAAGGTCCCTGGAGTTTAAAATGTATTGTATAAAAGGGCTGAAGTTATAGTTTAACTTTACTATTTTTATTTCAAAGAGGTACTTTACAGGTACATACAAAACTGGCAAGACTGACTGTAAGTAAGCAGGCAGTTGAGAGAAAGGCATAGGGAAGAATTTCCATCTCCTCTGCTACTGATAAAATTTCAACCCAAGCATGCGTATGGAATATGCAAAATCAAATGACTAAAACCTAGAAATCTGGTTCAGTTGCACAGATGTCTTTCGTACATACCTGTGTACCAAGAAGGTTATACTATCTCGACCCTCACCAGAGTGTATGATTTGGGTGTCCAACTCTGCAGAGTCCCAGAAACAGAAGCTAGCTTTGAATGCCTCTCCCTTGTGTGCCTAGAAAGGAGGCAAAGGGATTAAGCCAGAAGAACATTTTGACATCATTAAGATCACAGCACACAGTACAGCAGTGTAGTTCATCTTTGTTTTCATATGGCTGCTTTCATGTTAATTGTACAAGGTAGAAGAGACATTTTGCCAGGAAATAACTATGCAAGGGTTATGGGTTACATTCCTAAATTAGAAAAGGACTGTCACTCTTCTTGAAAAAATTTATCATTCAAAAGGTAGTCTGCTGATGACTGTGGCTACTCCTCACCTGTGCTAGCCTAGCAGCACAAACCCTAGGAGATGCATTGGGCCAAAAAGGATCAGATGATGATTGCAGCAGCTGAACTATCAGCTGTGAAATGGGACCTTGTAATAATACATCCACATCTCATGAGTGGCTCAAATTCCTTTACCTTCACTTCTAACCCCTTATCTCTGAATGGTATGTGAATGACAAGTTCAACCTCAAGATCACCGTTCTACCAAGAACTTTTTAATGTGAAAATCCACTGTAATTATGGAATTCCTTACGTCTCTCTTGGCTGGACAGCTCAGAAATAGTGAGCTCCCTGTACACTTTGTTTCCAAGGAGATACAACCAGAAATTCATTCAAGGCCCTTCTGGACCCTGTCAGTGTGTGCAGTGTGTGACTCTTTGAAGTGGTATCAAGACAGATAAATCAGCACAAGTCTTCGCGTCTGTTGTCCTGCCAGCTTCCTGAGCCCAGTAAAGGGACTTGGACCCAGCAGAAGGTGGCCATGGCGCTCTTATATGCACAACAAATACTGTACATCCTCTTAATTCCTACCCTATAATCTTGTTCTCAACCCTAAGAAACCTTCCTAGCCTCTCAAATCCTCCGACAGTTAGTTCACGGTGATATAATGGAGATTCTGGGTATAGTGAAGATTCACAGGGTTATAGTGAAGTGCTTCTGCTAAGGACACTGAAATCATCCCAATGACGGTACAACAGCAGAGAGGGAAAATGATACAAAAAAAAACAGGTGGATGAAAAGCCAAGGAATCAAAGCTTTGACTAAGCAACTATCACAGAGCTTTTTACTTTTAGAACCTAACCATGCTCCATACAAAACTTGATTCAATTATAAAATGATATGTTTTGGTCTCTGTATCCATATGTTCCATAATCAAGGATTTGACCAGGGACAATCAACGTAGATCAAACGTAGTCAGGAAAAAGGAACCCATGTCTACTCAACACACAGTCTCTATGTGTTGCTTCTCCCTAAATAATATTGCATTTATATAGCATTTGCATAACTAGATATGGTTGGAAGCACACAGAAGCATGTGTGCACATTATATGTCGATACTATGCCACTTCATACAGAGCCTTAGACATTTTCTGCCTTTAACACCTAAAGGGGTCCAGAGCTGTCCTCCCAGACATACCAAGGGGTAAGTGTTCCATTTAGAGGTAGACATAAAATTTGTTTATATTTCCATAATCCATGGATTCCTGCCATCCATAGAGCTGCCTTTGCTCTTTTGTTTCTTTTGATGCTAGAGAAAAAAGTTAATCCCAGGTACAGCCAGTAATTCCTAGATCCCTGTCACTTCCATGTCTTGATCATTGCTTCCTGGCACAAGAAATTATTCAAGGCTCATCATGAACTTGCCCTGCTCTAGACCTAGAGAGTAGAACGTTCGTTGTTCATTCCGACAGTTAACAATTTGGCTGTTTGCACTTTGCTCCAAAGAACTTGTAGTTTTGTGATCAACAGAGCCATCACATGAGAAACTACTTCTGTTCAACTTTAAGAAAGACCTGTTGAAGTTGAGAAGGAAGTCATCAGTATCTGAGTAAAATAAAGGCATTCTCTCCCAGACACTGGACTGTCTGTAAGGTCTTGAGGGACAGAAGAGACACCTGTCTTCAGAGCAAACCCTGGGTAGAGAGAGAAGGGACCATGTTGGGAAATCATGCATGTGTGCGTGTGTGCACCATGAACACTAAGCCCATAGCCTGGTTTTGAGATGTCAGCAGCTGTGGCTCGGTGTCTGTGTTCTGCAGCAGCCAGCACTCACACCAACATCAAAGATCTGGGCAGACACGGCTGACTTTATGCTCCCCTTCCACGTGTTCTTATGCATTGATTTTATATAACACATTTTTCTTTAATGGGCTTTTGTCATGAAACAGTCTCAATTTTATACAAATCTTGACAGGATAATACTAATTTTTCTACCTGGTCCATTTGAGACCTCAGTTTCTGACCCTATTACCCAGTGCATTTTCCTCTGAGGTCTGCTAGCTGTGCCAGTAGCATCCTTATAGGAAAAGCACCGAACCTTGGATCACTGCTAGCTCTTAATTAGGTGGACTTCCTTGACTTCTAAAGGGCATAGGCTTAGTGCCCTTTAGAGGCTTGGATTCAAGTGTGTCTGATGTCAGGATGTCACCTCATGATTAGATTCAGGCTGTGAATGTTTGGCAGGAACAAAACAAGTACCTGGCACTGGGCACTGGGTTCATTTCCTTGCACCCAGTCATGTGATTATGACAGCCGTGATGGCCTCACAGTTGATGTGAATCCCAGTCACTTGATAAAGTGTCTGCTGGGTTTTCCTTTGTAAACTTATTCAATTTCTTTTGTCACTGATGATATGTATCGGGAGGTACTTTAAAGTGGTAGCAAATATTCTGTTCTAGGATGGAGTTAAAAGTAATTTATATTTGTATAACTCACGGATGGATTCCTGCCATCCAGAGAGCTATCATCTTTCATCTTTTGCTATCCTTTTTATTTTGACATAAAAGAAATTCCAAAATGCAGTCAGTGAGACTTTAAAATGGTGACTGTGTCTTTTTGACACTGCAGTATCCTTCTCTGAGAACTTCATTATGTCGTAGCCCAGGAAGATGGGATAGGCTCATCCTAAACTTTCTCTGCTTCTGACCTAGAGAATAGTTCTGGAAGTGGCTGCTGGGTGTCACTATTGGCCATGTACATAAGCATACATATGCACACTGTTTCTATATTTATCTATACATTAAACCATGAGTTCTCCTTCATATCTCTAATTCTGACATAACACTATAGAATTAGCCTGTATTTCTTCTTTCTGTATTTGCATGTCTATGGCCTCTACTGTTCTTAACATATTTACTAATTTGATAAACCCTGTCTCCATGGGCAATCTCCTGTCACTGCTGTCTTGTTCTCACACGGACACCACCCTCATTCCATTTGCATCCTCTCAGCATCCTCCATACAACCATCATGAGGAGCTTAGTCTGGAGAGAGAGAGAGAGAGAGAGAGAGAGAGAGAGAGAGAGATCAGTAATTCTGATTTGGAAGACTTTTTGGGTAAGAGAGATGACAACCTGAGAGCACAGCATGTGCATCTTCTTAGCTCTTGATAGGATATCTTTCTGCTTCAGCAGAAGGTTGAGCTAACGAGCAGAAAAGATACCAGACTCTTACTTCTAAGTTACTCCTGTGAGAAAACACTAATACGTATATGAGGATTCTGTTCTTCTGATTCTAACACCCACTAGGCTTCACCTCCAAATCCATATGTTCAAGCATGTGAGTCAAACCATAGCTTTGTGTGACTTCCATCTTCACTGTTCAGATTCAGTGCCCCATCCTCAACTATTGTGCCTCCTCTCCTCTCTGCTTGGCTTCAATTAACCTCACATACTGAGTTTAGATGGATTTGTTTAAGAAGGAAAGGGAAAATGTTGAGAAACTTCTGATGCAAGACAGAAAACAGATTTGACTCCAGACCTGGGAGCTAGAAAGTAAAACAGTAGACAGCAAGGAGAGTGGAGATGCCCGGCCTCTGTAACCCCTGGGCAGGCGGCATCTTAGCCAGTATCACCTAGGAAGTACTCCTTCTAACTCTGAGTAAGAGACTGTTGGTGATGTTGCCCTTTCCACTGCTGCTGTCTACATGGGAATTCTTAGCCTAGGACCAGGAGTTTGAGGCACTTTTGAAGCCCCAAGTAAACATGTAAATGTGTTTTCTTTCTCATAAAAGAGTATATATTTCTTAAGAATCTGAGAGATCTGTGATCCATCAACATTTACTGACTGACTTGCAGAAAGGGTTAACAGAAGACCCAATCTTCTTGATATCAAAATAAAGCAGATAAAAGAGGAGTATTATGTGTCAGGTAGGAAATTTATAAAGATGAAAAACACAAATTTTATATTAATTGACAATTGATGCCATAACAAAATACCACTGGCTTAATGGCATAACAACACAACTGTAGCTTTAGTTGTGGAGGTCAGAATTTCAAAATAGACGTAAATAGGCTGAAATCAAGGTTGTTCCAGAAGCTTCTAAAAGCTCTAAAGGGACATGTCTTCCCTTGACTTTACCAGCTTCTAGAAGCTACGTCTGTTCTTGACTGTGACACTTGCTCAATCTTTAAGGATGACAGAGAGCATCACAAATTCTCTAACACTACCTCTGTGTCCCTTCTTTTAAGTACCCCTTTAGTTGTATGATATTTTAGAATAACCTCTTCAGTTGAGATTCTTTCTCAATCATATCCATAAGTTACAATTACCCCCATAAAGTAGCATGTTGATAGGTTGCCAGGACTGGGATATGAACTTTCAAAGATGGAAGCCATTGTTTTGTCTACTGACTATAGTATTCAAGAATGGAGAAGACTAGCTACCAACCATCATGCTTTGTTGCCCAAGACATACATTAGCATCACATTTCTGGGTGACAAGTTGTCAATGCATATCAATATTCTTAAGTGATGTTCGTTCACCCAGCACTTCTCCTTCAGTGGATGATGTAAGAGCTGTCATTATACATGGACAAAACTGCTAGAAATTACCCTTAGCATAGTTTGTGTGACAAACTGGAGATTATGTAATTAACTGTACAGATACCAGGAATAAAAATCCAGATACATTTACATTTAGACTCTTTGGCAACAATTCTGAGGAATGGGGTAGATCTCTTATGTATTAATGGGAAGACTCTGAGGAGTTAGAAGGGACAGTATACAGAGGCACCCATTTCCAAGTAGTGGGAATCCAGGAGTTCCTTAATTGTTAGATTTTTTTTTTTGAACTTTTAATCCATAAAGAACTTTCACTGGTATTTTTTTAAAGCAGCAAAATGAAACTTTTAACTAGGAAAAGAAGTATCAAATTCTTTCTCTGGTAAAAATGGCTGTTTTCTTTGGAGGTAAGAATGTGTACTGCACAGGCATTTAGTGGTTTTACTGGACCATTTGTTCTCAGCGTATAGAAACCCTAATGATCTCATGTCCTAGACTACAGCTTCTAGGCTGCCACCTCTTTAGAAATAAAGCTGTATTTGGGTGCAGCCCGGCTGATTCACTTAAATGTTGCCTTTGGTTGCTTTCAAGCTACAGTGAGAGCAATGATGAAGATGATATGGCCAGGTCTAAACATTCATTATCTGCCCTTCACTGATAAAAAGCCCCTCCTACTCTTGGCTTTCTTACCAGCAGCTGTGACACTAATCTACTCCTCAGTTTTTAATCATGGTTTTTGGCAGTCAGATTACAATATATAAACATCTTATTGTAAACACTTGTCATTCCAGAACCTTGCCCTTCACCCTTTTCCCCACCATCATAACCAAAAATACATTTGGGGAGGGGAAATCTCTTAACCATAGGAAAAGGTGGTTTTCCTGTATATATTATCTGGGATTTCCCATATTTGGTCTTTAGAGAGATTTAGTAGTAAAATGTTAAGAAAATTATAAATCTATATATATATTAAAAGTAGAATATAAAAATCCAAACTAAGGGCCCCTGTCCTGTCTAATCCTAGACGTGTAGGTTTCCATGTCTTTAGCATATTTAAGCATCTTTGGGAACCTCTGTGGGAACATTCAGTCTCCCTTCTGTGTAAACTGGTCTCCTGGCCATTCCGAGGTATGGTTAAGGAGAACATTTTTATTGTAGATATGAGGAAGAGTCCAGCCAGAGACATCTGAGAGAGTCCAGAGCAGAAAGAGAATGTAGCAGGTTGAACATGGCCACAGACTGGGCCTGGCCAGGAGAAGAGATCAGGGGCTTGGGGAGCAGCAAGAGATGGAGACAAAGAAAGGACGAAGAAAGGAAGGTAAGAGAGGGAGCCAAAAAGAGAGGATAGCTGAAATAGCAAGGTAGTAAAAAGAAATGAGTAGCTTAGGGGCAGGAAGCTCCTGCGCTGGGGAGGTTTACAGGAGAGGAGGAGGTGGGAAGACTTAAATACTTGTGATAGCTGAGAAAGCCTAGAGGACAACATGCACCTTGGTGTGCCAATAGTCACCACAAATAGCCATTCCCAGCTCCTGCCAGTGAAAGGGAACTGGCTTCACAGGCTCCAGAGGAATACTGGCTGCTGTCTCCCCACCAGAATCTGAACCTGACACCACCATCATTTACCCAGAGACCAGGTACTTTTTAAAATAAATATCCCACTCCAGACCTCAGCCTCATGTTGAGAATGCTCCAGAGAACAAAGACTCTGGAAGGAAGTAAACTTAACCCAAAAGTTACCTGTTTCCATCTATATAGTACATGTTTTGCCTCTCCCAAGCCAAGAGTGCCCCAAAGTTCATATTCTAAAGTAGCATTGGTTCTAGGGCCTCTAAATCTAAGTGGTTCTTTCAAACTTCTGAATTTGCCCAGAGGATCTGAACTATGCTCTATGTCCTTATGCCTCCAGAAAGTCTGCTAAATGCCCCAAGGGAATCTATTGATTATATAGATTCATGGGAGATCCAAAAGCGTATCTAAAGTGGCTCAGAAGCCAGAGCAGCACTAGAAATATAGAGAGCAAGCAGAACAGCCACCATCAGCTCTTCACAGGCCTATCCAGTGGCTGCCATAGACTTCCCAATAGGAACTGTGGGTTTCTGACCTTAAGATATCTCTATTTACGGGTCCCTGAAAACCCACACACAAGCTTGGCTGCCAGAGGCCAGACATCACCTGCCAGATGTGTTACTATCCAGCAGCAGTCAGCCAGCAGCATCCTTGCACACAGTCGCCTCAGACCTCTACCCTCTTCTATCCGAAACGTCCCATGGCTCTCATCCCTCCTCCAGCTTGCCCGTTTAACTCTCATCTTTATTCTCTCCGTTCACATTGTTTATTATTTTCTTTACTTTGTTGAGAAGGTCCTGGAGCCTCAGGACCCAGGAGGCTCATGTGCAAATAATAAATTCAGCGAAGGTCTTCACGTTGCCCCAGCAGCCCCGCCCCTCCACCGCACTCTGGAATTTCTCCTCAGCAGTTGCTCCTTCCTGTGCCCTGCCAGTGAACCCCAGTGCAGCCTCTCAGGATACCTGCTATGAATATTAGCTATCCTTCATCTCTGCTGCTGTTCTGTGGCTTTGGTTCAATAGAAATTAATCGAAATGGGGTGTATACAGGGCTCTAAGCGAAGGTTCCTTTTGTGTATGCGCGCATACAGGTTTTTCTTCCTTTCTTTTGCAAGGGTTCTTTTGCAAGGTACACAGAGCCAAACCTAACCTAAGTTCATGAAGGCACGTTAGCTCTGGGAAGCAGCAAGCTTGCTGTTTACTCCCCATAGCCTAACCTGGGTATTTTCTAGCTTACCTTCCCATTGGCTAGAATGTGTGTGCGCACAGCTACTTTGCTCAGGAGAAGTATGCCCACTGCCTAGGGTTCATAGCTTTTACCTGTCAGGGCAGTTACACTTCTGTGGTACTCCCAAGGTCCTGAAGTAACGATTCATTTCCAATCATACATGAAACCCCAACCTCCTTCCCTACAGCATATGACTTGGGAATGACAGATGTAGACAGAAGAGCTCTCTGACTTGAGTGTCGTGGCCCACCCCATGTGATCCACATCTGTCTGGGGACTCGTGGACAGGCATCTGGTCAGTGGACTGAGACTCCTCCCTAGGCCCCACACAGCTGGCAGCCAGGTCTCCCTGGAGCCATCCTGCCCTTCCCTCCTGCAGGCTGGGTAGCACCTGCCAGCAGCCTGAAGGTAAAGTCAACCAGGGATTTATAAACCCAGAAAGTTGAAACTTTTTAAAAATGCTGATGTGATTTGTAAGAGGTGAGCTTTGTGCCAAGAGCCTACTGGCAGAGAGGGACCCAGGGGGATTCTGTGTATTATCCACTTGTGATAAGTTAAATCCCAAACAATTTTTACTGTGAATTTTAAAAATGGAGCCGATTTTCTTGACTTTGTGTTCCCCTATACTCTCCCAGCTCCCCTTTCTGAAGTGAGGTCCAGGCAGCTGTGAATTGCTATGAATTGGTGTTCATCACCACCAGACTCCACCTTAAACAGTGAAATCCTGTTTTCATTGTCAAGATTGAGTATCCCTGTGTCTCAGACACTGGCATGTCACCTTCTTTACCTGTAAGGAAATATCATAAGGACAGTCAAGCAGCAGGACCTAAACCATCATAGAGAAGGCAAGGCCTCAATCAAGTCATAGATCTGGACAGAGCTACTTTTCATGCTAAGAAATATATCAAGTTCTTCCTCCAGATGCCCAAGAGTATGAGAGACATTCGTACACCCCCTGCCAATGGAAACCCAAAGCTTGCCCTTAGGGGTAGAAAGACATTTGGGGAATGGAAAATGGCCTTGTGTAGTTCCATTTTTCCAGGAATGTTTTAAAGTTCGTTTTCTTTGGGCAAGTGTGCATGGGAATAGTCTTAGCCTGGTTATTTGACCAGCTTATTGGGAGGTCCCAGAAATCTGAGTGAAAATTAAAGTTGCTTGTCTTCTTCCATGGCCTTCTGGGGTCCAGCTGACAAATGGGGAGTCAGGAACTGGGGTTTTCCAATATAAATTAATCATTTCTCCCAGCCCACTGCCTGGTGCCAGTTCCTACTTACTCTCTGCTATTTTAGAGACCATACTTCTTGCCCAGGGGACCCAAGCTGAAAAAAAAGAGCAGGGACTAGAAGAGGCCGTGGAGAAGCTTGCCTGCTTTAGTTGGTCACCCCATGGCCCTAGCTTGGGCTCCCATACCAGCTCAGACCACTGGCAGACCAGAGAGGCTTCTATAAATTTTAAAGTACAGAGCAAGTGTTTTCCAGTTTTGTAAAATTAAATTAAGGAAAAGACTTCCAGACTGACTATACCAAGTGCCAAGTTTCATCCCAACACACATCATTTTTATAGTAACGTTTTAACTCCGTGAAAAACACAGGATTATAATGAAAATGCTGACAGGCCTGGAGCCAGCTCATGAAGTAATAATGCCACGTCTTTAATATTTTTACACAGCATGTCCCAACCTGCCACAGCCATCCTTTCCTTCAGATTGCAGTGAAATAAGTGAAATTTCCCAAAGCAGTTTTCTCTTTCCCTTCCCCTCCTCCTCCCCCTCTCCCTTCCCTTCCCCCTCCCCCTCTCCTTGCCCCTCCCCCTTCCCACCTCCTCCTCTTCTTCCTCCTCCATACTGCAGATTCCCACTTTTAAAGCTTTCCTCCTCGTGAGCTCCTGAAGCCCAGGCATGGTTGATTAATAGATCAACCCAAGCTACATCGTTTTTTTTTTTTCTTTTTTTAACTTTTTTATCTGGAGAAGGGGAGACAGGGATGTGTGCTCTGAAACCTTCTCATTAAGGCTCAGAACTCAACAAAAATGAACTCCGGATATATGGCTCACTCAAGTGACAGACAGCTAATGAATCTGGAGTTGGCTTGATCTGACCTACAAAGGAGCCCACAAACCAAGCTGCTTGCCAAAGCTCCTGGTGGTTTTCAGCCCATTCAATCAACAGCAACAACAAAAATCTACCGACTCCTGATCGGTGTGAGTTCAGCCCCTCAGGCAGCCTTAGCACATGGCCTTGAAGGTCCCCTAGCATCTCCTGTAAATACAGCATCCAAGGAAGCTGGAAGCCAGGGCCGCCAGGCCAACCCAGTTCTCCATCCTGGTGTTTCCCTCACCTGACAAACCTGAGCTGTCTCCCTGAGACAGGCTACTATCGTTCTAAAAGCCAGTGTAAAAATCAGGATGCAGAGCTAATGAGAGACAGTGGGCTAGAGTGTGAGCTAGATGGAATTCCTGAGCTCGCTGGAGCCCACTGACTGCCATGGGTGGAGAAAATGATGTGGAAGCCCTTGGACTTTGACACATGCTTCCTAAACCCAGATACTCTTTGTACTCTTCCCTGCTTCCTGTTGTGCATACAATGTTACAGGCATTATTAGGAGGAGACATGGGTGTGCCTACACTTGAGGATTATCAGAAATAAGGATTTTTTTAATATATATAATCTTTCACTCTAAGCATTGTTAACTGCACAGTGTGTTGGAGGAGGAAGAGGGTGATGATGGTGATGGTGATGGTGATGGTGATGGTGATGGTGATGGTGATGATGATGATGATGATGATGATGATGATGATGATAAAATTGGAAGAGCAAAATATTACCTGGCCTTGACTCAACTGAGAGCCACAATGGGCCTCAGAATAAAGCCTAAAGTCAGAGTTTTCTTTCTCTGGTTAAGAGTTGATAAAGGGAGGCTTTCTGATGCCAGAACTCTTGTTAACTAGGCAGCTTTCCCAAACACTGCTTCCCCTTAGCCATCTCATAACCCTGGCTCTGTAAGAGCTGAGGCCTGCAGAGTGACTGTCAGTCCCTCTGACTGTTCATTTCCTCTGGAAGGCACTGGGGCTTGAAGGATGCAGAAGACTGGCACTTAGAGAGCTGAAAAGAGTGCAGGGAAGGGAGGTGCCCAGCCTTCTTCACACCCCCTGCAGTAAATACTCCTAACTTCTCACCAATGCAGGAATTGGGATTTGGAGGTTATGGTTGGCCTGGCTGGAGGCATGGAATATGTCGCACAGTTTTGTTTGTCCTTGTACATGGCACAGAGAGAGTGTGCTCAACTTCAAAAACAAGTGATTGATATGTCTTCTACCTTAACAAATGAGAAATATCCGTGACAGAAGGAAGCCCTGTTACAAGCCAGGTTTTCTCATTAGCAAGGAAACATGGGTAATTATTCACTGGGAACATGCGCAGTGGGAATTCATGTTAGAGCCTTATTTTGACTATTGCTGCCGGCCGTCCTCAGAGACCACGGTACACACACACAGACACACACATAAACATGGACATAAAAGCTCAGGGGCCTTCACTACATGTGCGCTTAGAACACTACTCCTGGGTACAGAGGACATTTTAAGGAGATATCTGTATATACAGTCAAAAGCTCTGAAAGATGGCAAAGGGAGGAGATGGGCAATGTTTATTTACTTTGGTTAGAATGCATCGGGTTTTTTTGGCTTTTGCCTTTGAAAAGTAGACCAAAGATAAACTTTCCTAAAAGAGTTTTTCAATTCAAGATGAATAATCTCACACATTAAAAGTACGCTCTCTGTGGTCACTATCCTGATGTGGAAGAAATACCATCATCTCTGTGGCAAATGCACATGGTTTTCGGAGGGTAAGGGTACTTTAGGGATGTTTTAGTTAGGGTGTATATCCAACAATCTGTAACTAAGACCTCCAACACCCACACCACTGCTGTGCCCGTCTGGGACTCCTCACAGTCCAATCTGAATTTCAGAAACAGATTCCCAGGGCCAGTCAATCAACTGCTTAAGCCCAGGGACCAGGTCCATATAAAACAGACACCTAGAGTTAGTCCCCTTCACTGTGCACTCGCCTATGAAATTAACCCAGAAGCACATTCGTGTTTCGAGTGCTAGTATACAGGAAGACAGTCCAGCCTGGTCTGGCAGCATTCCATGCTTGCTAGGCTCATGCTTGCTTCAAACTTCTATGGCACTGGCATCCCTTAAGTGTTCTTCTCCTTTTCTTCCCGACACAGAAAGCCAAAAGAATGGCTGGCTGGCTGGCTGGCTGGCTGGCTGGCTGGCTGGCTGGCTGGCTGGCTGGCTG
>JANHMN010000004.1:59432696-59500616 GCA_030674055.1 Rhabdomys pumilio | reverse complement strand
CTGGCTGGCTGGCTGGCTGGCTGGCTGGCTGGCTGGCTGGCTGGCTGTACATACCCTCATTAGCAGGATGGAGGGGGAAGGGGAGGAACAGACTTTTTTGTTCTGTGCCTCCCCGGTCTCCTTTCTATTATTCCCTGAATGTAAATAGAAGCTCTTATGCCTGTGACCCAAGCAGTGTTCCATCTGTAATTTGGAACTCAAGTTGCTCTGAGGAACAGACAGACAGACAGACAGACAGACAGACAGACAGACAGACAGACAGGAGAGGGTACCCAGTGTGTCTCTAAGAGAGTAGTCAAGATTCTCAGAATCAGTAACAGTGAAAGTGATCGCTGACTCAGCAGAGCTGAGTGAGAGAAGGGGAACCACCAAGAACTTTTAAGTAAACTGTGAGTCATTTAGATAAAGGGCTGAGGAGATGGCTCAGTGATTGAGAGCACTGACTACTCTCACCGAGGTTTATTCCCAGCATCCACACAGGGGCTACCATCCATCCATTACTCCACTTCCAGGGAATTGGCCACCCTCTTCCAACCTCTGCAGGTACATTTGGTATGCATGCATCTATGCAGGCAAAACTCTCATACTCATGATAAAGAAATATTAAAAACCATTTAGAAGACACTTGCAAAAAATGAACTGGTCCAGCAATTACGTTTAACTTGTTGAGAAGAGTCAAATAAACAGACTTAGGAAAAGTGACTGAAATAAGGAAAATTATTTAGACACTGAGTTATTCCTGAAATATGATGAATTAATTAATAAAAGCATGGATTGTGGATGATTGTGGATGCATATTAAGTAAATAAAACTGCCCATGAATTTCCCCACTTTGCCACGCAGCTACACTAAACACCATTCTGCCATGCCAGCATTTGTGCTCCTACCTGCTACTCCCTCTACCTCTACCCAGCTATTCTTTTAGATAAGATTTATAGGCATTAAAATATTCTAACGGTGATACTTCTGTGGACAATTAGTCAAATCTCAGTTTGCAGAATAATTGTGTGTGTGTGTGTGTCACTGCACTTGGCTCTTATCTGCCCCCACACTATCTTCTCAATCCCCCCTCCCCGCATCTGGACACACTGGTCACCTTCCTACATCCAAATAGTCACCCTGTTACTTTGTCTTTTTAATTCCATGTAAGCTTGGATCTTCTTGGAAGAGAGGAAATGGTCCCAACTACCTTCACAATCCCCAGAAGTGTAGGTGCCAAGCAGATAGTCTCTAACTGAACTGAAGGAAAGCCTCAGTTTCTCTACACTTTAGTGACTTGGCATGCATGCACTGTGAGATTCCAAGTAACTCAGATTCTAAGCCATCGGGGTTACAATGCAAATGCAGCATGTACTCCAAATTCAGAAGGAAATGTCTTTTCCTCACAATGGCAACCTATCTCAGCAGTTTCACAACATGTGCTAAGTTTAATATGTTAGAATTCTAATATATCAAGCTATATTGTAACTACATAGAGTAGGGTTACACATCCAATCCATGCTTGGTTAAGAGTTATCAAAAGATCAAGGTTCTTCATTTGTGGGTAAGTGAGGCCAATGCATTAAATTACATTCTTGGTGTCTGCTGAAAATGTGTTACTTCAAAAATAATACGAAGTAACGTGACAACAGGAATTAGATTTTAATTGGTAAAAAAATTGATTCTTAAGTCTTATCTAAGAATAATGTGAAGTTTTTTTCACAACATTTGAAGAAAAACTTCCTTCATAAATGAATCTGTAAATCAGTGGAAAAGCTAATGGGAAGAAACTTTTCAATGAATTAGTACCAATTGTGCCATTGTTTTAGAAGATAGCATAGAGGCAGGAATAGAAATAGTCCCTTTGTGTTTTTAAAGCATTTTTATTGAACCAAATGAAGAATAGTCGCCCTCCCAGAAGTCCAGAGAGTGAAAACACCCCATTTCCTTGGGAAAAGCAAGCATAATAAAAATGCTATCAGTAAGGCCATGACATGTGTACAATTCCCAGCACCATGGAAACACTCACGAGCTCACCAGGAATGTGGGGGGCTGGTTTTTTTTTTTTTTTTTTGGCTGCACCAATTACTGTCTTCTTTCTTCTAGGCTGCCCCATCAAAGGTCACCCCACCCCCAATATCACCTGGTTCCAAAATGGCCAACCAATTGCCACTGCCCCAGAGCTGACTCACCACATCTGGGGAGCTGGACAGATCCTCCGTGTTGCCAATCTCAGTGGAGGACCTCAAGGGGAGTTCAGCTGCCTGGCTCAGAATGAAGCAGGGACACTCGTGCAGAAAGCATCTTTGGTGATCCAAGGTGAGAAATGGCTGCTTTGAGCAGCAGACTTACTTGGGAATTCATTCCCTAGTAGGATGTAGTGACATAGTCTCAGTGGGTAATGTTTCCATATTGTGAAACCTTACTTCTGATACCACCGTCTTCAGTGGGACTGAACCTGGAAAAGTCGGTATGGAGCAGGAATCACTGTTTATCAGAGTTACACGTGTTCCCTTTGAGTTGATTTAACTAGGAAAGACCACACATGGCACATTTTTTAAAGCCCACATCTTCTCTGCTGATTCTGCTTTAAAAGCAGGTCTTGATCTAAGCAGCTTGGTCACTTGCCATCTCCCTGCAGAGAGCAGTGCAGGACTCACATTCCAGGGTGTTTGGCCCTAAGTCATAGGCATAGGGCTTTCCAGGTGCCTCTCCTTTGGTGCTGTCAAAAAAAAACAAAAAACAAAAAACAAAAAAAAAACCATATACAAACACCTGGTAGAGCAGCCTGTCTGCATGGCTCAGGAGGGAGCCTTCCAGGAATATAAGCAGATGAGCAAGTCCATATCACTGCACCAGCCAAAGTTGCTAAGGAACTGAATTAGTAGGAAGAGAGGCTGAGCAGGCCTCTCTATGGATAGTGTGGGAGGCTGCTTCCCATAGGCTGATTACTGTGCTGTAAGTGACTCTATTTTTAACAAAAGACAATGCAATGGAGTGTCCTCTGAAACTGAGGCCTCTGTGGGAGGATGGCTGTTCTTACTAATACTACAGGGAAGGAGGGAGATTTTTCAAAGCACACACGTCTTCTGCTGGAGCAACTCCACTTGCCTCTTGGCTCTTCAAATAGGAAAGCAAATGTCCCCTCTTCTCCTTGCCTTTCTTCAACATCTGTAACTAGCAATGTGTCTCCCAAATATACCAGTGCACATTTATTCTAACAGGCTATCCCACCCCAGTACATCACAATTCCCCAAGGAACTGGACTTTTCAACTCACGTCACTGTTTCATGTAAACGAGAACTCTGTGGATAAATTGAGTTTTGTAAGATTAACAAAATCCAACTCGGATCCATGCTTTTAAATATGATTAAGTACTTTGGAATATGTATACCTCTCTGTAGAAAAATAAAGTCACTGTCTGGTGAACCAAAATTTTAGAAAAGTACTTGAGCAAGTATGTTTAAAATTAATAAGTACTAGGGCTGTTGATTAAATACTGTGTGCTGGGTACTTATAGAGCTGAGTCCTTTCCTCCCCTTGCTCAAGCCTCAGTCATGAAGTCATGAAGTGACAGACACTGTGTTCATTTTCTAGATGAGTTGACTGAGGCTCCTGGAGTACATTGGCCTTGCCCAAGTTTGTTGGAATGTGGCTACCCTAACCCCCAGGCAAATGACTTCTTTTTATAATAGCACCTCTCAGCTCTCTCTTCTGTCTCACTCCCAATCTACCTTCCACATGCCCAGAAGGACTGGTGTGGGCAGTAACACCGTCCCCTCTTCCCCTCTGATCCTGTGACAGATTACTGGTGGTCTGTGGATAGACTGACAACCTGCTCAGCATCCTGTGGTAACAGAGGTGTTCACCAGCCACGCCTCAGGTGCTTACTGAACAACACAGAGGTTGACCCTGAGCACTGTGCAGGAAAGCCTCGGCCCGCTGTGCAGCCTGTCGCCTGCAACCGGAGAGACTGTCCTTCTCGGTAAGTACATGTAGGTATTGGCTTCTGGAATCACTGGGGGTTCCCCCAGGCAGGAATTTAGGCATGGTGGCAGCTCACTAAAGTCCTCTCCACTGTTCCTCACTGCATGGCCCCAATGACACGAGAAAGTCCATGGGTTTTTATAGGCTTTAATATCATGGTGGATGGTGGTTGGATCTGGATGAACATCCCCCCACCCCAAACCCAGGGCAGACCTGAGTTAAATAGGGAGGGAGAGGGGGAGGGACTGGGGAAGAATGCTTAATTGGCTCCACCCTCTGGCCTTCAGGTATCTCATTAGTATGTAAATCTCTCTAGGACCTGAGGCCTGTTCCTCATGACTGTTGGCCATAGACTTCTCTGTGGGAGTGGTTGTTGGAGGGCTGAAGCTAAATGAAAAGAACCAGGGCCTGGGAGTAGAGCTGAACTCCTGCCATCTAGTAAGGTTTCAGGGTCCCAAGCTCGTGCTTGACCAAGCACCCAGCTGCTTCTCACAGCCCACCGCCCCACAAGTACACCCTTCCTACCCCCAACCACTGGCCCTGCCTTTAGTTCATCATCTAGTGCTGTGCAGGAAGAGATGAAATTCCAGGAGCTATTCCTACCCATAGGCACCTGTCCACCATGTTGGCAATATCCTCAGAGTGGGCCTCTGCTCTCAGCCTGCTTTATCTCCTCACCACTCAGCCAGCTGATGGCTACCTGGACTTAAGTTCTGAGAGCCTGATCAGTAAAGAAATTACTTCCCCTTGGTCCTGTGGAGGCTCGATGCCCCAGTATAAGGGAATTCTAGGGTGGTGAGTTGGGACTGGGTGGGGGAGCTCTCTCATAGAAGCAGGGGGTAAGGGGGATGGGATAGGGGGTTGCAGAGGGGAAACTGGGAAGGACAATAATATTTAAATATTTTTTTAAAAAGAAAGGAAGAAAGAAAGAGGGAGAAGAAAGAAAGAAAGAAAGAAAGAAAGAAAGAAAGAAAGAAAGAACGAACTTCCCAGGGTGAGGCCAAAGGCCACAATAGTAACCTGACTCTGCATTGTTTAAAACATTTTGTATTGAAATGTTGAAAGGACTACTGGGCTGTACCCCAACTTTTCTCTTTCTGTCTAACCAAATACTTCTGCCAGTTAGTACTCAGGTTTAGTTAGAAAAACTTACCTTTTCAGAGATAGTTGGCATCTCACTAAAGTTGGAATACATCTGCATTTTTCCTTAGCTCCTTTAGATGTATAGTCTCTGCATTTGAGATCCGTATTTAGGCTACACTGACACCCACCATCTCTTCCTCTCACACATAACTCTGATTCAAGAAGCCACAAGTCCCACTCAGCTCATATCACCCAGTCTTCAGCCAGTAGCTAAAGGATAATGGATGGGTTTGGAGTTGGCACCAGCATGGCGCTCTGCACCCTGGGAGACTTGGCTAGGATCTGAAATGCCCCTTTATGACCTATCTGTAGGACTTTCCTATACTACGCAGGCAACTGCTTTGTATTTTGCCAGCTGAGTCACAGGGAGCAGCTGAGACTAGGAGAGACTCCATGAAATATGAAACACACTCATTAATATCAGCAGTTTGACTTGCTGACGGGAAGGTTTCCACGGGAATGATTAATGTCCTTTTATACCCTTCCTGAACAGTAACATGGCCCATAGCTCTCCTTTCTCAAAACCCCCACCTCAGCTCCTGAAAACATCACTGAAATGTATATTTAGAAATCAAAGTTGATTGAAACGCAGGCCTGACATTCACCAGGGACAGAAGGCTCTGGAAGACTGCCCTTGCCAAGCTGCATGAAATGAAGAAGAGATCTTTTACATGCCAGGAACTCTGTGATTTGATTTGGTGATGGTCAGAGTTAATCAGCCTAATTTACTTCAGCAACTGAAATAGCAATGGCCGGCTCATCTTTGGTTTCAATGCTTCCAGATACTTTAAAACACCTTGCCCCTGCTTCCTAAACACAATGTTTCCTTAATGTAGAAATCCACATAAAGTCATCCTCCCTAGACGACGGAGTACAGAAACTGTCACAAACTAAGTCATTGGCAGATCCTGCTGCAGAAAGGAACCTGTTCTCTCCACACACTTCTTTCGAAAGTCGAACGTGACCACACTTGCCAGGGAAGTCCCTGTTTCCATTTGACTTGAGGCCCACGTTAGCATCCGTTGTACATATAGGCATTGCTCTGAGCATCTTCCAAAGTCTGTTTTCATTCAGGTAGCTGTTCTATCTGCTTTACAGTTCTATTCCCAAACTCCAAGTAACCAGACTAATGGTATGTTCCTAGATTATATAAAATTGGCTGAAAAGTGCCATGCCTCTGAATGCTTCTCACTCTTTGAGAATTATTTTTACACGTACAGAAGAGGGCTCCTGCATGGTTACTAAGGACCTCACAGTGTCCCCAGATTATAGAATGGCTTTATGAGAAAAGCCCATTTGTCATAGTCTTGGTCAGCTTTACTTCTAGGGACTTTATAATTATAGTTAAGAGTGGATTTTATAGTATACATATTAACCCTCCAAGACAGATGATGTCTACACTAACTGACTAGGAATTACCTGAGAAATCTAGGTCGATGTTGCTTTCTGAAAGAACCATAGACATTGGATGGAGTGTTAAAGTGATCAGAGAATTTCCAGACAAAACCTTGACCTCAGTGAAACCCAGATAATCTCCCAGGGCAAGAGGTAACAGGCTTTGGATCTGGCTTTCCTAGGAAAGTGTCCTGCCCTGACTCCCTGCAGTGTGTGTTACTAACTAAAAGCTTTCTATCTGCAACTATACTTGTTTGGGACAACTTTAAGCCAACAACCCTCAAAATGTTATTTTCTTCTCAATGTCCACATTTTATCAATCTCTTGGGGCTGCAAGAAAAAATATGTCCAAGTGGCATCATAAAACTCCATTTTGAAAGCCAGAAATCAAGGCATCCACAGAGCCACATGCCCTCTGTGAAGACTCTGAGTGAGTTTGCTCCTTGCCAGTTCTAAAAGTACCTGCTTTGTGGCAACCTAGAACTACAGCTCCTGTTCTCTGGTCATACTGCCAACCCTCCGCAATATGTATGTCCCTCTGATATGGGTATGTAGGGGTCTACTCATGTAATCTCATCTCAAAATCCTAACTATGGTATGTGCCTATAACTCCAGTACTCAAGGCAGGAGCATCACAAGTTCAGAGCAACACTGTGTTATATTATGAGACTTTATCTCACAAGCAAGCAAGCAAGTTAACATTCACAGGTTCTAATGACACTGTCTGGATGCTTTCCACTTTTCTGAGTAAATCTTGGGTAAAGCAAGGTTCATCCCCCTCCCCCCAGCCTCACCATCTGCAGTTGCCCTCATGCTCCTTCTTCTCCTCAGATGGATGGTGACATCCTGGTCCGCCTGTACCCGGAGTTGCGGTGGAGGTGTTCAGACCCGCAGGGTGACCTGTCAGAAGTTGAAAGCTTCTGGTATTTCCACCCCAGTGTCCAATGACATGTGCACCCAACTGGCCAAACGGCCTGTGGACACCCAAGCCTGCAATCAGCAGCTGTGTGTGGAATGGGCTTTCTCCAGCTGGGGCCAGGTAAGGACGTTTTTGTTTGGTAGGCTGGTTGTTTTGTTTTGTTGTTTTGTTTTTGAGGGGACATCATCAGATAAAAACCTTGCCGCCATGGGAAGAGAAATTCATTGCCACATCTTTCACTAACCCCTCCCATTGTCACTCCTGTGTCCCTGTCCTAATGGGTGTAGGCTATTCTGAGGCATTAACATGCTCCTCAGGCTGTTTGTTTTTCCTTCTGATATTGTGACCCCAAACACTACCTTCCGACCAACATTCCCCAAGACCACCTCCTATAACTGTGTTAGGGATAGTTCTGGAAACTTCCGAGGAGAACCTCCTAGAGACTGCACTGTTGCTCTGGTCCAGGGTTCTCAATCAGTTCCATAGAACAAAAAGTTCACTGGGAAAAGCTTTTAAAATAACTGTTGTCCAGAATGTACCTCCCAAAGGTCTAAGTCAACTACACTGCAGGTTCTAGAAATTGTCCTTGTGGTTCTGATCTGCAACTTAGGGTAGAAAACCATCCTTCCAAACCAGGAAAAGGTGAAGCCTAGAAACCTAGGCCCAAATGAGATTGTGAGGGGTCTGGAGTTATTCAGGAATTCTGTTCATGAATAAGTTTTAAGCAAAGAAGAAGCTTTATTCGGATATTGGCCCCAGGTCTATACTTGAGATGCCCAAGGTGAAGTTCTAAAACACATTGGTCAGGGGCTTATAAAGGCAAATCTCACAAGGCTGAATATCTACTTCCTTTGTGCAATCAGGAGCAAGACACATCCTGACATACTTCTTGCCTACATATAACTGAGCACACATTCCCACCCACCTGGAGCCAAGCACACATCCTCTTGATGTGCCATTCATTATAGGCAAGCAAGCATGTTTAAAGAAGCAAAAAAAAAAAACCACCTGGTTTGTTAGTTCACGTGAGCAACAGATTCATTAAAATTATACAAGACAAGGAAATGACGAGAAAAGCTTCCAGAATTCTGGGACATTATCTGTCCTTGGGCAAGTGAGGCTTACGGGTTAGAGTATTTTTGTTTTATATATCTCTTAAGCACAGTAATTTAAACTTAAAACATAATGTTAGCAGCTATCACCAAGATCAACAGAGTGGTCCTCATTTGACTAGAATCTGCAGATGGAGCCTCCTTTAGATATAATGGAGGCATTATAGCAACTTTATGCACTAAGAAAAAGTATTATTTTTAGTTGTGATTTTTAAAAAGAGACCAACCCAAAAGATTCTTGGAGAGGAAGGAAGTCAAGGGGAGTGTGGTAACGGTTGTACTTTGTCTAGTCCAGGTGAGACTATGCACCTGTCAGAACATTTTTCCTGATACAGACCTATGTTAGATATTAATAATCACCTACTTGTATATCTAATTCACCAAATGGCCTGCAGCCAGCCTCTACAATTTTACATTGTTGTTCACACACACAAGAATCGGGTGTTTTTATGAACTAATATCCTTGTATGTTGATTCCCAAAATCTGTGTTCAAAAAACACTGGGGATCTATCATGGGTGTAGGAGATACCAGCAGACTGATGTTCAGGTATTACCCAACAACACAGCATCTGTCTGGCTATTGTTGGTTTGTCTGGGACAGCACTAATTGGCAGTGAGTTTTCTGACTGGCCATGTGTAGTTCTAGATGTTTTGGGACAAATAGAAAATTGAAACTTGGAATTTTAGCTATCTACACATTTCTGTTCAGCATGTAATATAATACACATTTAAGAGCTTTTTTAAAAAGCTGGCGATAAGCTTTCACATACATGACAAAGAGATTTCAACGGAGTGCCAAGACCATTTTAGTAGAGAAAGAATCATTTCTCAACATTTGATGTTGAATAATGTTAAAAACAAAGATAGTTCCTTGCACCAGATAAACTTCATTTAAAAATAAAATTCTTAGAAGAAAACAAGACATCGAGCTTGGCAATAGTTTCTCACAGTTCATTTTTGTTGCTGTAACAAAATTCCACATATGGATAAGTTATAAAGAAAATATATGTATTTCTTATAGTTCTTGAAACTGTGAATTTACCAAGCAAGGAGTTGTGCCTAGATGGTAAAATATATGCCTATATCACGAGCCTTCCTACCATGTCAGGAACCACATAGTGTGAAAGCAAGCACGCAGGCTCAAGTCTTACAAAGCCACACCTCACCCAGCCTTATCAGTCTTATCTCCCACAGTGCCACTCAACCCCTCCAAATACTATTAACATATGAAACTGGGAGTTAAATTTCAAACATAGAAACTTAAAATTTATTCAAACCATACGAGATAACAAAAATACATCAAAATTAAGGGGTTTTGCACACCAACGATATACTACCCAGTATGCCAACCAACTCTCAAAAGTTCAAGTTCACACTGAGCTACATAATAGAAAAATGCTTTCTTAAAATGAAAGAAAGAGCTGGGAGGTGGTGGTGCACACCTTTAGTCCCAGCACTTAGGAGGCAGAGTCAGGTGGATCTCTGAGTTCAAAACCAGCCTGCTCTACAAAGTGGCTTCCAATACAGACAGGGTTACACAGAGAAACCCTGTCTGGAGGAGGAGGAGAAGGAATCCCACATGTATTATTATTTTATACTCATCAAGATGACTTTATCAAGTAGGGAGTTTGGTGTTGGCTAGAGTACAGCAGAGCACTCACCAAGTATCACAAGGCCTGCATTTGATCCTCTGCACTGGGAGAAAAATTTAGTGAAGATAAAAAAGTTGAATTTCTATTGAGTGGCCATAGGAAATAAAATATAGTTTAACTACTGTGGAGAACAGTGTCAGTTCCTTAAAAGTTTAAAAAGAACACAAAACAAAGGAGAGGGTGGAGGGGGGAACATGACCAGAACTTATTATATACATATATGAAATTGCCAAAAAGTTAAATAATAAAAAATAAAAAACAATTACCACATGCCCTAAGAATAACAGTTCTACTCTACACACCTAAATAATACCATCATGTGTCGATTAAAGATGCCCCAGCCAATGACTAACCATCATATACAATAGTGGTCCCATAAGATCACATCACCTGTGTCTGAGAGAGGGTTCCATGGTTGAGAGTGCTCATTGCAGAGGGAGTCAGCTCCCAGTATATGGTGACTCAAAAACACCTTTAACCTCAGTTCCAGGGATCTCCTTAGCCAGCCTCCTGAATGGATTCAATGAACACACAGACACACATATACACATATTTATTTCATCATTGCATGATATGATGATGTCATAGCCATCTTGGTTTTAGTTTGATGTTTGCAGAACAATAAAATCACTTACCAAAAAAAATCAAAATGTGCTTCCATTATTGAACAACAAGTGACCATATGTGTGTGTGTGTGTGTGTAGTGTGTGTATGTATATATATATATGTGTGTGTGTGTGTGTGTGTGTGTGTGTGTGTGTGTGTGTGTTTGTGTGTATGGCTGACTAATAAGACAGAATAATTTACTTAAAATCAACAACACATGATTGTGGTTAATAAATTGAACTAATCAAAGTTTGGTTTTTATGAGAAGAGATCATTTGAGTGAGTGCAGTGAACTTCATAAGAAAGAAAATAATTAAAACTCCTAACTGAGCAAGGGGCACACACAAGAAGCATATAAAACACTTTACATTAAAGGAAAAAGATAGAAAAAAATGGAGGAGACTTTTTCCAAGTGAAAGTTATCTGATAAAAATAGATTAAATGCTTTTTAGCAGACAGGAGGATACAAATCAAACCAAGATGAGATACAAGTATATACCTAGTAGAATGCTTAATGTTTAAAATATATAACCATCCAAGAACTTCTGAAAATTTAAAGCAAATGAAAACCCATCTACCATTGGCCAGAGAAGAAATAGGCAAAAGCCATTGTAACCCTAAGTAGAAAATGTCTCTTAAATCTGGACATGTACAGGCCGTATAAACCCATACGCAACAAAGCTGCATACTCGGAAGCCTGAAGCAGCACACCCCAGAGGCTTGCAGCAGTGCTCTTTGTATTATAATTACAAAGCTATAAAGAAACTTAGTACTGAGAATAGAGGCACAGTGACTTTTTAACCTTGGCATCAGTTGCGTCTGGAGAGGAGTGGGTGGAAGCAGGCTGCTGAGTTACTTGGTGTGTCTGTTTGTCTTGCAGTCTCTTAGCCAAATACAGTAACAGATGTTGAAATGGTCAATTGTGTTAACCCAAGACCAGATTCCTTCTAAGGAGGTGGTAGCACCATGCACAAGTCGACTCTCTATATTTATTTTCTGAGGACTCACAGCAGTATTCTTTTTTTTTTTTTTTTTAACTTTCATTGCCTTACATGTACTGTACGTTACAAAAAACAAAAGTTATTTCTAAGTACTTAAATAGACCAATGTTACCAGCTATGGTATTGAGAGGTCTTCATCTCTGAAGCTTACCATCACATTCCCAGCACATGACCAGATATTTTCACAGGTTAATCCAGGTCAGCCTTCTCTGGTCAGTGCTACACTTCCCCTGGCCATTCCCTAGCACATGCCCACAGACTATAGGACAGTTAACTGTCCCATTGTGACATAAAGCACATGCCAGTGAGTGTCTGTTATTTGATCCAAAAAAGACAAAGATGATCTACAGGTCTGATGAGAAATCCTACTCAATGATCCTGCCCTCTAGGAAACAAGTCTACATTTAGTATGTGCCTAAGGGAGTGATAAGCTTTGCAACACCCCCCTTGGACATAGATAACATGCTATACATCTCCTTTCCCCCTCCCAGTGCAACGGGCCTTGCATAGGCCCTCGCCTCGCTGTGCAGCACAGACAGGTCTTCTGCCAGACCCGGGATGGCATCACCTTACCATCAGAGCAGTGCAGTGCCCTCCCCAGGTAAGACAAAGCTTTTGTCCTCCTCTACAAAGCCCCAATATCAACAACACAAAGAGACCTTGATGCAAGAATGTTGTTGCTCCTCCAATCTTAGACAAGGGCTCATCTGCCCTGCCCCCCACCCCCCATCTTACCCTAAGTCCTTTGCCTCCTGCAAACAGTGAGCTTTTCTTGGGCTTTCTTCTCTCAGGGATGAAGTACACATAAGTGTTCTTCATAAAGGAGGTCTGACTCCACAAGAGATTCACACTCATCTCTAGATGAGCAAGAGACACCTACACCATGGCCTCCAGACTACAAGAGCTCAACAAGTTCTTCTTGCCATCCTGTCTCTAGAAGTTAGGCCAATATGAAAGCTTTTGTCCCTAGGTCTCAACTTGTGCCTGTCTACTACTGGCCCCTAGCATACTTTCTTGTAGATGATCCCTTAGGAAAATGGCCCCTTACCTCTACCTCTTAGCCCAAGATGAGACTCCAAGTTCTACCTTTGCTAGTCTCCATGATGAGTAGAGCTTGTTCTCTGGTCATGAAGGATTGTAGAGAAGAGAAGATGCATGCTCAGGACAGTGGCCTCCTTAAGGCCCATGCCCTTTCATTCCTTAACAGCAGAGATCAAGACCTCAACTTACCCACCTACATCTCTGGGTTTGTAGTTTGTTTTCAAATCTGGTTCCCACAGAGAAACTTACCTTTATCTTTGTCCTCCTACAGGCCTGTGAGCACCCAAAACTGCTGGTCAGAGGCCTGCAGTGTACACTGGAGGGTCAGCCTCTGGACCCTGTGCACAGCAACCTGTGGCAACTATGGCTTCCAGTCCCGGCGGGTAGAGTGTGTTCACGTGCGCACTAACAAGGCTGTGCCTGAGCACCTGTGTTCCTGGGGGCCCCGACCCGCCAACTGGCAACGCTGCAACATCACTCCGTGTGAAAACAGTACGTTCCAATCCCAAAGAACATTCTGCAAATTCCCCACAGGTCATCGGGTACAGAGGGCAATCCCTGGGACTGAGCCTGAACACGGGGCACTGGATCAAGTTCCCTAAGGATTGTGAGCTCGGGCCAGAATTGAACATTTTAGGTGGGGTACACAGGTGTGTGCAAGGATGTGTATACACATGTTCAGACCACAAAAAGATGCCAGGATGTGTCCCAGGGGCTTCCACTGTCTTCATCCTGAGCCATAAAAGAGCCAAGGGCTGGATAAAATTGGCCTCCAACTCACCTGCAGTCTACCTGGCTGGTGCCCACAGGGGAAGACTAAACAATGGTTCACAGAAACCAGGCTACTAAAGACAGAGCACTGTTAACCTTGAAGAAGCATACAGACTGCCAGCCTCTCAGCCAACTCTGCACCCACCATGTTCTGCTTCCCACCAAACAAGGACCTGCTGACCCCCCTCCTCCCCAACCCACGTACATCCACTGGAAAGGAACAGGAGACTGTGCCCCTGGGTTCTGACAGTCATCCATTCGCTCCAACCTCAGGTCTGGAGCCTCTCAGCACCATACCAGTATTTGTATTCTAGTCAGGTAGGGATCTAGTCTGTCCTCCTTAGAACCCAAAATCCAAGTGGGAGATATTTCCCCACAAAAAGTAGACAATTTAAAATAAGAGTCTAATTTTCCCCGTCACTAAACTTCACTGGGCAGTCAATTTCCAACACTGAGGCAGAAAGCCTGTAGGTACATGGCCCATCCCTCTGACACACTGGGAGATGTATGATGTACACTCTGGCGAAGTGCTGGTGTTCCTATCAGATGATTGGCATGTCCAGAAAGTACTGGCTCACAGTGCAAGGAGTTGCAAAGCTTACCAGCTACAGGCTGCACCGGTGGTTAAGAGCTGAAATGCCACAGTGTCTGGAAGGACTGGTGTGCTGAAGAACAGGAGGCCTGGATAAAGAAAGGAAAGCTATGCAGGGAGAGGTCCAAGCACCTGAGGATATGGACCTTCAACCAAGTCCTTGCTTGCATGCTCTCTCACAAGGAACAGAATTCTGTCCTTCTGAGAACGTCTCTCAAAAAAAAAAAAAAAAGCCCATGGGGGAAAAAAGCAAGCAGGGAGATGAGATTATCCCAAGAGGAGATTAAATCTAGCAGCCTGAAGTAGAAGCAGCTATCAGATGGAAGCAAAGAAGGGCCTGAGATAGCCCCTCCATCAATCAGCCAAACAGCTGCAGGCTGGTGGGGAGGGAATGGCAAAGGGCTGAGCACTCGCTGCCAGAGGGAAAGCTGTCCAGAGGGGCTTCCCACACACCCAGAGGGGCTGGAGAGCCATGGCCGGGGGTAGACCCCACAGGCAGCTTGCCGAGCGAGCGCCTATGCTGTGCAGCAGCAGTTGCATCCATGAGCCTCTGTTTCATATCTCCTTTCTGTCCCCTCCCTCCCTCCTGCTTTCCCAGCTGAGTGCAGAGACACCACCAGGTACTGCGAGAAGGTGAGACAGTTGAAACTCTGCCAGCTCGGCCAGTTCCGATCTCGTTGCTGTGGAACGTGTGGCAAAGCATGAAGACAGGGCACAGGGACGAACTCTACCCTGGCCACACAGAGGACTCATACAACCACCTTGGACATGACTTACGCTTTCTCCCTTTTATTTATTTATTTGCCCCTCCCCACACACCCATGTCCACCTGCACCCATGCTCCTGGGGACCTTGGCATGTTTTCTTATGCAGTTAGCTGGAAGCAAGTGTTAAGAACATTAAAAGAGATGTCTAAAGGAGGGTTGCAGAGCAGGCCAGGCAGACAGCAGCTCCCTTACAGAGCTGGCTCCTTTCTGATTGGGGTCTGCAGAGACACAGGAAGACCAAGCCATAACTATAGGGACAGCAAGGAATTTATAACACATAGGTACAGGCACAGGCCAACCAGGAGTGCCATTCCTTTGTTCCCTGGTGGTTAGAACAGGAGAGCAGCATACTAGAGCAGAAGCCAGGTTAGAATCCAGTTCTTCTGGAGGTGGGATAGGAAACCAAGAAGAGATCTGAGCTGTGCACAGGTGAGTTACGCCAAAAGAGACAAGCAAAATAGGCAGAAGGCATACAGTTATAGAGAAGACAGAGGCTGGGAAGAGAGAGGGAAGGGAAGCTTGCGTGTGCGCCTCAGTGGGAGGAGCTTGCAGGCAGAACAGATTTTCAAGCAGCCAGGTGAGACCCATATGACAAACCTGTGCCCTGGTACATGTGCACAGTCCTATAGGTTCAACAGAGGTGGGGAAGGGTATTCAGTGTCCTCTCAGGTCACCCGTGCTGCATGACAGAAGGTGTGCCCTTGTGCAATTATACAAGTGTCTCTACTCCCTCTTCTATCAAGTGACTTTTGTCTGCAGCTGTGGAAAACACACAAGGGGTCTGGGTCTGGCTGTGTAGTAAGGCTGCCCCTGGCATCTCCTTACCAAAATCAAGGGTCACTAGCCCTCAACTAACTGCTGCAGTAGGCCAAGGGCATTTGAGCATGAGTATTCTTGGTTTTCCATCTGAATGACTTTGCTGCCCCTTGTTGGGCCAGGGACTAGAATCATTGCTCACAAAGGATTCATTCATTAAGCAACCTGTTTTCTGACAAACATCTATAGGGTATGGAAACCTTTGCCAGAGAGCGAGAGAGGACAGAGACAGGGAGTTGTGCATGCCCTCAGTGTGCCTTCCTCTCTTCCTTCCTCTTCCTCTTCCTCTTCCTCTTCCTCTTCCATCACATGTTGGGCCTGGGAGCCCTCCTGAACCACAGAAGAGCTGCTATACACCCTATTTATGCAGCAGGCTGGGAGTGGGGAGCATGATAAGGTGCTATGGCAAAGCCAGAAGATAGCTAAAGACTCACAAGACAGCCCTTGAAAGCTTTGTAACCTTATGGTAATTAGCACACCAGACGGGGTGAATGGACCACTCAGCGGGCTAAGCAGCACACACAGTTCAGCAACACGCATCAGCTATGGCTATGACTAAAACAGAAGCCCTTGGCAAATCCTCGATCGGCAGAGAAGCTTCAACAGTAGTATTTGCTTCCTTCCTAAGCGGCCTTAGTTTAGCAAATGAGGCAGGCATAGTCCAGTAGCCATCAGAGAAGCTGCCCCTCACAAATACACTCATCAAATGCTATCACCCCAGGGCCACCACTGACAGCAGGGCTGCATTTCCCAGCCTGCCTGGAAGTTACGTTTGGAAGATGATGTTAGTCTGTGTCTTCTTAGGTGTGCTATGGACAGTTAGGGGAGGCCTCTTCCTCATCACAAAAATAGGCTCTAAGAAATTGTGTTATTAAAAGTCAGTGTAATGTTTATTTAAAATTAAAGAGAGTGTTTCTATGTATATCTTTTGTGAATATTTATTAGGATTTCTTGTATTAAAAAGTGCAATATTAGTAATTGTACATTGTCATCCAGAAAAATAACTCTTTGGGGGATTTTATTAACTTCCTGCAGCTGTGTTCCTAAAAACTCTGTGGCGATAATTGTATTCTTCCTAATTTTAAAAGAAACAAACCAGATGTTTAACTCTGATCCACTGTCTACGGAGTACCTTGTAAAACCTAATGTGGGATTGGGGGAGAGCAATAGGGCCGATTCATTTGTGACACTAGTTATACATGAAATGAACACAAATTCTGTAATACTAATACAGTTGATTAGTTCAGTAGCTATTAAAAATTGGTGGTCAGTGTCTGAATTTTCTAAAAAGCAGGCATCTTCCAGCTCTGCCATCATCAGAATGTGAGGTTGGAAGTGCCTTTCAGAAAAAGTTGGAAAGCTTAGGTTTGGAATGGAAAGCAGTGTGCTTCCTTGCATGACATGAATGTACATTTCATATTTGTTCTGTGAATTGTGACTCAGCAGTACCACAAATTATCGGGGCTGCTGGATAATGTGGAAGGAGACACTTCCTCCTCTAAAACACAAAACTGTATTTATATTTTTTGTACAGATAATACAGCTTATTTATTTAAATCATGGTGTCAGTGTCTCTGTGAAACTCATTCTCTTCATACTTTCTGCAAGGGGTGAAGAAAATCCCTGTTAACTAATTGGTTGGTTCTCAACCGATCATAAGTATCTTCTTGAAATGGAGGAATTGCAGTTTTCAGCCTTTCCCTGGGAAGCTGGGGATCCATGCTCAGAACGGGCAGCTCAGTAAACAACCTTGGAGGAAGGCAGCAGCCAATGAGTGTACATTCTGGCTGAGACTGTCTAACAAAAGGACCAGTCATCTCATTGACAGCCCTATATAGATTAGAAAAAAACCACAAGTACCTTCTGGAAGAAAAGCAAGGGACAGTGTCTCAGGATAAATGAAGACTCCATTGTGGCTACTAGCCAACAGGTGTGCACAGGAGGAGGCAGCCATGTGATGGAAGTTTGGTTGTGAGTGGAGACTAAGCTTCATGGATAACTACATTTGATCTTCATGCAACCCTGCAATTCTTCTCATGTGCATACAGCCCTGAGCCCTGTAAAAAAAAAAAAAAACAACTGATCTTGGGACAGGAGAAGACAACAGCTCTCATAATGGTGCTTATAATGTTGCCTAACTATTATCTACTAGTAACCTCAAAGCAGTGGGAAATGATGGTTTGTTTGTGTGTGTGTGTGTGTGTATGTTTGTCAAGGTGGCATATATATATATATATATATATTCACCAGCAAACAATGTCCTACAGCAACAATGTGGAGAGAAGTCAAAGATGTCAAAGGGAAAACCCAAGAAGACTCAAGTGACAGGGAGGCATCAAATATAATAAGAGAGGGGACATGGAGGCAGATGTTCAGGTGTCTCCACCAGTCAAAGATAGTTTATATATCTAGGTTGGGTATTGGGTTACACTTCTGATTGAGCATTACCATACTTATAAAGCCTTTGATTAACATTTTTAAAAAATGTATAAAAGCAAAAAGGAAAAGGGGGCACGGAAAGGGGTTTTATAGGGAGGGAAAATGGGGAAAGGGGTTGGCATCTGAAATGTAAATAAAATATCCAATAAAAAAAATGGAAAAAAAAAGTCTCCAGCTTCAGACACAGATCCCAATAAAAAAACAGAAGAGATTCCTACCAAGATGCCATAGACTACAGGATAAATGCCTGGAAACTTGACCAGCAACTGTCTGAGAGTTATCATCATTCTAAAGTCCTTGCTGGTCCTTATGAGCAACCAGAGCAAACTAAAGGAGCCCAGAAATAATGTGGGACATTAGGATGAGAACGGTTAGGTGTCACCCAAACTCATTCACACTTCAGCCTCACCATCTATAAAAGCAGCGAACCACATAGGATGCAGGATGTTAGAAAATGCTAATTCATTCAGGCTCAAGAATTATCAGGTGCTGCACGTGCTGAAGGACTCACTGAGGATAATCGTTTTTATCATCATCATTCAAACTAACCCTGGAATGGCAGAGAGATGAAAGACAGTTCAGGCTACTTTGTGTTATTTCCCACTGTCACCTCTGTGTTTCCAGTGTGAACTGAGAAGGAAGCCAGTCTTTCTTTCAAAACTTAGTGTTGCCCAGCAGAATAAACAAGAAAGACATTAATGATCAAGTTCCAAGCTCTGTGTCTTAGAGGGGGGAAAATCAGATCAAAGCATTTAGCCAAGTCAGACCCAAGAAAAGTCCCAACAAGCACTGGAAAACATTTCTCAGAGCAAATGTTATCTTAGAACCTCAGTGTAAAGCCTGCTCTGAAGTCAACATACCCAAATGTATACATAACTACTGTTTCCTCTGAGGTTACCATAAAACATGGGAAAGTACTTGTAAGCAAATATGCAAGTACAGTATAAGCTAAAATAAGGGACGACGTCTCCCTTTTTTCTCTACAGCCCATCTCTTCATGTTGCAAATAAGCCAGAAGGGAATAAATAATCCAACTCAATTATTCTCAGCTAATTCCAGACATGTTATTATCTCAGTAATCCATGGGGTTCCCTAAAGTAGTCAAAGTCCTCCACAAAGGATAAGAAAATGGTTGTGTAGAGAGAAGGATGGCACTGTTAAGAACAATAAAAGAATCCTGTTTGGTGAACCAGCCTATAAACAGCTAACTTAGAAAGTAAAACAAATGCTTTCATCTCTCTTGTACCTCATTTCATTCAGTGAGCTAGCTTAGCTAAAGACTTCATGATTCAGACTCAGTATACATTGGATATAAGTTAAATCAGAGAAGGTGATCTGCCCAAGTCATGCACTGCCAATTAGGAAATGACCAGTGTTGATACAGCCTTGAAGTAAACAGTAAGGAATCAAATGTAACAAGAATTTGACCAAACTTGACCCAAAGTTTTCCTCTGCTCCCTCCCACCCACCATTTTTGTCAACTTAGGGATGCTCTAATAGGTCAAATCTAGATCAACATGTCATAAAGTTTGTCACAAACTGTTGTCCTTGGTCTCCCTTAGCGTCTTCCTCAGAGCACCCCAAGTTTTTGTTCCTTTGTCAATAACCGTACACTGAAGGCAGATATTGGCAACCAATCTTTTGTTAAAAAGAGCTGGGTTGTCACCCTGCTTGTCAACCAGAAGTTTATAGTTTTACTCAGATGGCTTCTGCAAGACACCTGGTCCCAATCAACCACACAATGTCACGCCTCTGATAAGACAATATACAGCTGTCACTCACTCCTGTGTTTTCAAAGGGCAAAATTCATCTCCAACCAAGCATTTCCCAGGCTCCTCCTAACGATGTGGTTTATATATATGTAAACAGAAGTTAAATGTATAGTTTTATGTGAGTTAGAAAAGGGAATGGTTCTCTTGCTGAACGTAAATCATATTTGTTTAAATGGAGTGCTCAAAGCCTCAGAGATCACGCAGTCAGCATTCAGAACAGAGAATATTCTGGGAAATCGCCTTCTCCTCTGGGACTTCATGTTATCCAGGGCTGACCTTTCTACAAATCCCATAAAGGATAGTAGACAAGCTGTGAATGACTTTGTTACCAGGTAAGCAACTCCATACAATGTTTAATGGTCAAGGTCAAGAGGTATGTCATGCCTTGACTTTCTACCCCTCAATCCTATTATGGTTGTTTTTTTAGGGAGCAGTTGAAAGGTCAATAAATGACTTAGCTGAGGCCACAGAAGGCAGATAAAGTTGCTCCATCCATCATCTATATAAATCCTGTCTTGTGGCTGTAGATCAGTAGGTCATAATGCAAGGGCAAATGGCAGAAGCCAGCTCCAAGGACTCCCACCCTGAATGTTTCCACTTACACAGTCCCCTCCCTACTTGAGTGAGTAAAGATACTCACCTAAAAGCAAGACCCCATAACCTACTTTTCCATTCATTTGCACAGTGAAGGTCTGCTTTGCCCCTAATGCAGCAGGCATGGAAGACAACCCAAGACTTCATCTGCTCCCAGGTATTCTCACTCTGCCTTTTCTCTGCCTGATGAGTCTCTACACTTCTCACTCACTTCCTTTTTCCTGACTCCCCAGCCCCTTGTCCCATCACACACACCTTTTCTTGCTTTTGACCTTTTTTTATTAAATCCATTAACTCTGGACACATGCATGTAGAGCTGGGCACCCAATCCCCGGGTTTAGAGAGCGCCCAGTCCACCTGGAGTGACACAACCCACAACAAATGTTAAATCATCCTATTTCAAATGAGAAGTCTGCCAAGCTCTGGGGAAGGCACCAGGACTTCTTCCCACAGCCTCCAGCATGCAAAGACTACTACATTACCCTCCTCCATAGAGTTTGTGCAAAGTTTACCTGACTACAAAGCTCACCCTTTAAACTCACTCTGCTCTCCTACAACCCATATTAACTTAAGACAGAACTGTTATTCTCTCTGTAGAAATCCCAGTATGCATTCATGTTTATGGAAAGAAATTAAATGGATGTTCTGGAGGCAGTCCCCCAACATGTACAATAATTCATCATAATTCACCTCCAGAAGTAAGCATTGTAAGCATTTCAGATATTGTTATAAAGCTGAACAGCTGTTTTGTTATACAATCTTCATTAATTATCCGCAGGTAAAAAAGGGTTGCACTTTAGGCTTGGAAAGAACACAGTAACATGACTGTTCTGGCACAAACACACTAAGGTTCTAGATGCTGTGGCTAGAATGAGCCCCTTCAAACTTCAGTGCTTAGGACCACAGGGAGGGTCCTAAGAAGTAGCACTTTCCTTTCTTTTCTTTTTTTTTATTGGATATTTTATTTATTTACATTTCAGATGTCAACCCCTTTCCCCATTCCCCACCCAACTCCCTATCCCATCCCTCCTCCTCCTTTTTGCTTTTATACCATTTTAATTTCATGCAAGTATTAAGGTCAGTTATAGATTGAGAAACTAGCAATACAATAGATGCAAATAGTCAAGGAACAAGCAAGACAATAAACACAAATAGTCAAAGAACAAGCAAGGCATTAAACAAAGTTCCCTGAACACTCCAGTGATTGCTATTTCTAAGGGCTTATCAGGATGACCAAAATATCTGAGCCAACTTCCCTGCCCTAGCCAAAGTCATTTTCATGTCTGAAGCCTACTTCCTTGTTCTAGCCTAATATTTAGATTCCTGTCTGAAATTACTTCTTTGTTCTAGCCTAAGATTTAGATTCTTGCCTGAAATTACTTCTTTATTCTAGCCAAATGTCAGATTCCTGCCTGAAGTGAGGTGGCACTTTCTAAGAAGTAATCATGACAGCTCCTCCCCAAATGACTGGAAACAAGAATGGCAGTCCAAAAATAGGAGCTTGATGTACTGAATTGAATCTCTTTTTGCCCTTTTAAGCATCTGCCATGTGAGAACATGTGGGACTGTGAAAGGATAGCTTGGTTCTTGGTTAGACACAGGCCTCAAACCCCGGACCCTAATGGGACAACAGCACGTATTTGGCCAAGACCCCAGACTCCAGGCTCCTGACTCGTGACCAAGACTTCCATTGGCCCATGCTTTTCAATCATGTAGGGCATTGCAGCCCCTTCCAAAGAGGTTTGTGTTACCTAGCACAGGTAGAGGGTGTGACTGCAGGCCTCAGCCTCAAGAGATTTCCATATTAATGAGATACCTAAAGGCCAGAGGGTGTAGCCAATTAAGTATTCTTTCTCAGACCCTCCTCCTTACAAATGGTATTTAACCAAAGGCTTGCCCTGGAGGTATGGGGGTACAGCTCATACGGCCAGCCCATAGCCCCCAGTGTCTGTTCTTCTGCAGTTCCCAGCAGCATCTGGGAGCCCAAGGACAGGCCACCAGTTCCCAGGTCAGCCGTTGGCCTAGAGACCCCCCACTCAAGAGCCCTGCGCCCTGAGGGACTTCAAATTGAGTGAGGTCTCCCTGCCAGGTGCCATGTGGAGTGAACTCAGTCAAAAATCCTGCCTGCTTCTCCCTGGAGTCCACCTCCCTGAGCCACTGGGGTGGAAGACACTCAGGAATCACTCCTCCCAACAGGATCTATGCACGTCCACTCGAGAGCTAGCTGCCCCACAAGAACAATTTTCTTTACAAGAATGTAAAGAATGTCTGGCATAGGGGCCACTGTGTCCCACCCGAGCTGTTGCTCTAGTCTGTGGGTCAGGGTCTAGCAAGAGAGAGAGTGGGGATGAAGGGGAAGAGATGGGAAGAATGGAGACAAGATAGAGGTTCTGATCAAGTCTCAAGTCTCTCTTATTGAAGGGAAGTCTGAGGTATTTATGTTTTGCCACATGCCTTGCAGGCATGGATACTGTGTGTGTCTTACAAGCATGTATAGCATGGATAGCAGGTGCACTGTGTGCCTTATAGGCATGGATGTCACGTATGCCTTGTAGCTGGGGGCATTAAACAGCAAAACAAGATATGTGGGATAAACAAGATATTTATCAGAGTGTGCTCAGCTGTTGTAGGTTGCTGAAAAACAAGTCTCTTGTCAGGGTATATGGCTCAAGATGGCTACAAAGATGATAGTGGCTCCCAACACAAGGATACAGCATTCAAAGTGCCATCTTGGAAGCCAAAAGCAGCTCCTAGAGAGCACTGGCAGTTGACCTTGGCCTTTCTAATCTCTGGAACCATGAGAAAAAAATTTTTTTTTATAAATTACCCATTCTGCTGCATTCTTACAGCAAAAATGGACTAAGTTTTACCCAGGGAATCTAGCAGTACTGTGATCAAAATCTAGCTACAGCTGATTTGGGTTCTCTGAGCCCAGCTCTGTTTATTTGACCTGACCAGAGGAGGTTTCATCTATTGTTACCATGGAAACACTGACCTCGGCGCCACTATGTATTAACAATAGGACTTACTCAAATACAAGGAGCAGGTTATTCAATGACATTGGGTTGGCTTGATTAACATTTATGCTTACTCTAGAATTTGGCCTTGTGGTTGCCACACACCACTGCTGATGGTCAGACCATGCAAGTAGAGACACAGCACTTCAGCCTCTGGCCCACTTTTACTTTCACCTTCTCTTCTGGAAAAAAAAAAACAAAAAACAAAAAAAACAAAAAAAAACGCTGTGTAAAGTAGCCCTATTGTAATCTAATCAACACTTTAATCCGTGTCTCTCTTATTTCTGTTTCTGTCTTTGTCTCTTCTTTTTTTCTGTCTCTGTCGCTTTCCCCCTTCCCTTCTTCCCCTCCCCTGTCAGGTGTGTATATATACATTATATGACAAGACAAATTTGAATGCTGACCCCTAGAAGTTGTAGTAGAGCAAGCGCTCGCGCACACACAAACACACACACACACACACACACACACACACACACACACACACACAGCTTCCATACTCAAAGTAACATATCTATAAACTACATTCCTTTAACTCATCCCAAACTCCTTCTTTACTCCCAATCTAAATGGCCTTTCCATCTCTCTTCCAAAAGACCATCGAAAAGTGCTTCTCTAACCCACGGGTTCACCTTATATACAATTATTTCATCTAATCCCCTGAGCGACCCTGTGAGGAATTTGCCAAGTTGTTCTCTGAGCCTCAGCAGCCTGTTTGGCAAGGGTGCAGTGTGGACTAAGGGAGATGGCACAAACTGTGCTTCTACAGTAGTCCACAGTGTTTTACACAGGACACACACAAGCCCATGGCCTGTCATAAAACTTTCCCAGGCTCCCTTCAGCCTGCACTCTGGCTGTACCTAACTTCCCATTTATCAAGAAGCCACAATCTAAATAGTCAACAGCCAGGATGTTTCAACATTCAGGGAGGACCCTAAGGCCCTGCAGAGTCCAGTGAGGACCCTGGATCATCAAAGAAGACTGCACCACATGTTTGTGTGGCATGTGTATTTTATTGTCTTCCAAACTTACTTGAAAAAAAAATTTATGAAGAGTACTTGGCAGTATTTCTTGATGTGTGTTCCAATAGGTTTTACACAATAAAAAGGACTTATTGTCAGAGTTTAAAAATGATGTTTCTGTCTGCTCAGCATTCATCCCTCCCTTCCCTGGAAACTACATTTCAGTTCTCCCTTGAGAGCTCACCCCACCTCCAGCCTTCTGTTATTCATGTGGTTCACATGGGTTGACCCCACACATACTCCTCCATGCAGGGGTGGACCCCAGTTTAGGCCTGGACAATAGGCAATTTTTCTATTGCCATGACAATCAACTTGGGAATCAACATGAGACTTAAAGCCAGCAAGAGATTCCACTCCAAGATCTTTACTGGAACCTCTGGACTAGCGAGGTGAGAGGACACTGTAAGCTTAGAATTGCTAGAAATGCTCACACTGTCCAGCCCTGCCTTAGGAAGCAACAGGGAAAAAAAATAAAGCCAACAGAGAGCAAAACCTCATCACATTAATGGAGCCCCTCCCTCCAACTATACCTACAGCCAACAGTGAAGTCCTAGATGATATAGTTGCCTGAACCAATGAATTGTCTTTCCTTGAGCACTTATTATTACAGGGATGCTAATTCCTACTATAGGTTACACTAAGTTAAACAAGGCTTCTTTACTCTAGAGCATCCCAGAGACTTCAGAATGTAAACATGCATTACAGATCTGCATCAGGAGGATATGAAGAAAGCACTCCCCACACATTCTAATGAACTGCTTTGGAAAGACCATATCACGGGGCTTATAGTCCACAAGAAAACACCTTAAGAAAGGCTAATACACATTACCTGTCTGTTAACCTAATATTAAAATACTGCAAATCCCCATTCCCTTGTTATTCAGGATAAACGAGACAAATGGGAATTCATTTATTCAACACTGTTGATGCATTTTTCCAGCCTTTAAAAAATGTATGTGTGTAATTTTTTAGTCATTTTCCTAAATTGGGGTCATAAGCACAAACCATAGTATATGTTTCCCAGACTTAATAAAATATGTGCGCACATATACAGACTTCTCTTTATTGCATCAGGGTCATAATTCTTGAACTGTTATACTTTTGATTTCCACCTTTTAAAATAGTTTTGGTCTCTAGTCTCACTGCCAAGTTATCAGCTATCGTTCCTTGTTATAAATGTGTCTCCTTCTAGCTGTAACCCCTCAGACTCCTCTGTGGTTAAAGGGATAATAACCCAAAAACCTCGGGTGGGCTGAGAAACTCCTGAGCAGAATGTAGGTGTGCTGACAACAGTTCCTGAAGGATGTTAGGATCCCACACGTCCCTGAGAAGATCAACATGGCAACCTCCCCACAATGGGATTCACAACTTTTAGGCTGCAAAGAAGCAAATCTGCACATAACATTTTCGACCCCAAGGGATCCCTTTTTCGTGCCATAAGGCCTCAAGGTCCCTGTGCCTGGGCACGCAGTCTTTGGGAAGAGCAGGATGGCAGAGCAGAGTTCAGAGTGATAGCGGAGCCATCAGATGCATTATGTAGGCTGAGTGGCAGCACTTTGAATCCATGTCAAGGGTGATTTGTTTACCTTACAGACTGCTAGTTTCCAGGTTCCTGCTTGGTTTTGAACAATTAAAAGTTTCTAAATAAGTGACCTCGACAGTAGAAAATGTTGCAGTCTTTACCCAAAAACAAACAAACAAACTCTAACAGTAAGCACTGAGCTGTTCTTAGAAACTGTAAAATAAAGTGGGTTTTTTTCCTTCTTTAAACCCAAGAGGACCCATAGTCCAAAGAAAAATTCCATTCCTTGGTTTATAAGTCATCCATTGGCACACAAGTCAGATTTTAGACATTTTTCAGGCATGTTGTGTGCCTCTAAGTCTCAAGTCACTATTTGCCTGCTTAAAAAGTACTTGTGGGCTTCCCACCCCACCCCTCCCATTTATGGTCCTATAATGGAGTGGATGGAGATTTGGGGAAAGATGAAGTAATTACACCTTTCTTTGTCATTAAAGATGCAATGCTGATCCAAGCAGGTAGCAGAAGGAAGCAAGGCAGCTAATACAGATGCAAGCAGAGGAGTAGGAAATCCATGGATCCGTCAGAAAAACTGGAGCTGGGTTTGTAGCCACTCTTGTCAGGGAAAAGACATCAAGATTTCTCAAGTCAGTGGCTAAAGATCCAGTGTCAAGGACTCCAGGCACCTGGGTCTCAGGACTTGAACGGAAAGAAAAGCCCAACTCACCATTTTGCTCTGATGCCTTTTCCAGAATGCAATACACAGGTTCTAGAAGGTTCATGGGTTCCTGGGCTCCTCTTGCACCTCCAATATCAGGAGGAGCCAAGCACCTGCTCAAAAAGCCATTCACAAAATTAGAGTCTGCTCTGCCAAAGAAAACACTCCTCCTGTCTCCCTCCACCTCTAGCATTTATGCTCAGAAGGGCCTCTGTCTTCCCCCTTGAAGGCCTGCTAAGCAGATATGGGGCTTGGGCAATAGCTGGAGGGACTAGGGAGCCATTAATCTGCAATTAGGACTGTGCTTGCCACCCCCTGCCTCATCTGCTTGCTCTTGACAAGCACACAGCTGAAAAGCATCATTTCATTTTAGCAGTCAGAAGCATTAGAAAATCTTGAGGTTCTCAAACACTGTCACCTAACAGGGAAAGGGAGATACTACAAAAACCTTAAAATCCATAGCTACCCAAGAAAACTACATCTAAACTAATGGAATGTAAAGTAATCGACAGAGCTGAGCCCTCCATAGCACCATAAGTAATAAGGGAAAGTACAAGCCGCCAAGGGATAGATGAAACTAACAGTCCCACCCAGCTTTGACACCCATGACCCACATGGCCAGCATGGCAGATCTCTGTAAAGGTAGAATGGCAAAGTGGGACTGTGATGTAATTGCTGGATTGGTATAGCATTTTCAAATAAATACTGGGGTTTTTTTTTTTAAGATGCAACAAAAATAAAATCTGTTATTTTAGATTCCCTGTTATCACTGTGACAGCTGAGTGAAGAGAAACTCTCTTTTTAAGAGGGTTGATGTCTGTTTCGGGAGCTTTGGGGGAGGGGAGTGGGTACCACTGGTGTCATTGTTGCTGTTGTTTTGAGATGGAGTCTGTGTAACCTTAGCTGTCCTGGAACTCGGTATGTAGACCAGGCTGGTCTCAAGTGCATGGAGATCTGTAGGTCTCTTCCTCCCTAGTATTGGGATTAAAAGCGTGAGACACCAAGCCAGGACCAAAGGCAATTCTTTTCCTTTTTACAAAAGCCCAAACCCACTCTTACTTACTTACATTTTCTTAGTTTAAGTTCAGGAGGGGTACAACATCGTGGACTCTGTGTCCAGGGGGAAGATTGCTGCAGAATTTAGTTCAGACCATGCCACTGTTTCTGTGGGCTGGAGTTACCTTTCCCAGGTTATTCTGGCTTTGTCTGGTTTGCCTCCAGGAGTCACTGGGTTGTTTTTGCATTGTACACATTAGCACATCTCTTCCCTGAATAGAGTTCAGTTTCATCTCAGGCATAAACATGTTCAGTTTTAGAAAGAGCCATACACTCTCTCTAGTTCCGGTGACCTTGCTTATGCCAGCAAAAAATGGCCTTGTATCTCAGAAGAAATGCATTTCAGTTCTTTTTGCATTTCAGAAGTCCTGTTTCCAGCAAACCTCTATGAGTCCCAAGATCTCAATTGTTTTTTAATGAAGAATACATTTTGGCTCACAGCTTGAGAGATTATAGTCCATAGTCACTTGCTCCACTGTTTTTGGTCCTGTGGTGAGTTTAATTAGCATCACAGTGGGCCATGCATCAAAGAACAAAACTGATCATCACACAGTACCTAGGAAGCAAAAAGAGATAGGATGGGACTGGGAGCAAAAATAAGCCCTTCAAGAACAGTAGTCTAGTTCCTCTAAGAAGGCTCAGCCTCTAACGTTTCTTTCTTTTTTTTTATTTTATTATTTTAAATCTACCTTTATTTTACAAGAAATGGGAGAAAAATGAAATATTCCAAGAAATTTATTTTGTGGAAAATAAGAAAACTTTGATTTCTTTTTTTTTTTAATTTATTTTTATTGGATATTTTATTTACATTTCAGATACTATCCCCTTTCCCCATTTCCCCTCCCTAGAAGACCCCTATCCCATGCCCCTTCTCCTTTTTGATTTTATACAATTTTTTTAATGTTAACCAAAGGCTTTATAAGTCTGGTAATGCTCAATATCAAACAGAAGTGTAACCCAATACCCAACCTAGATATATCAACTATCTTTGACTGGCAGAGACATGTGAACATCTGCCTCCATGTCTGTCCCCACCCTCTCATCACCTAGCTCCTCCTCTCCTTCTCCTCCTCTCCTTCTCCTCCTCTTCTTCTCTGTACTCCTCCCACCTTAGCTCCTCCTACATATCATTCTTCCTGTTAAAATAAAACTTTTCTCTCAAAATACAATTAGAGCATAACTATACCAATTTATGTCAGTAAGGTGCAAGATAGACCTAATACCCAGTCCATCATTTTGTTGACTAAGCAGAACCTCTGTCATCTCTCCTAACTAAAAGACTTAGTTCTGATCCTGGCTTTTTTTTCTTGGCTTTAGAATGAATGTCAGCTGAAAAACCATCCTCTCAAATCTTTTCTCTCAAAGTAAATAGCAAGGATTGGCTATGAGACTATAAGTTTTCAACCCTGTCAGAAATCCAGAATGATTGAGTTAACTGAAATTATGGGAAGCACAAAGCATAGCTTCTAAAACTTAGTCAATTTATAGAGACCACTGAACACCTGGACAGTGCCTATACTTCAAAACGTTGGAGCATCTGATCTTCAGCCTTCTGGCCAGAATCATCTGACAGACCTAGTCATGCAGGATTATTAAGGGCTGATTACTCTGTCTTGGCAGATATAATCAGTCGACTATTCTGCAAGTGTGTCCTTTTCTGGACAGTAATTTTCCTGTAGATGGAAAGAGGCAATTCTTGCCTAGTGGCTGTCTCCGCACAACTGGAGTAACTACAAGGATGCTCAATTTCTTCTTAGAATTCAAGACAGGAAGCTGTCAGGAGCAAACAGGTCTCTAATCAAAATGAACATTAATACAGAAATGCTTGTAATGTCAATTCTATGGACTTCTGATGTTTTGAAAACCAACTATCCATGTAAGGTAATCTGGACTGTTGTCTGTTAACTCCTCTCAGCTATTTCTAATGAAAATATAGAAAATACCCTAACAATAAACTCAAAGACATGAATATGCTATAGGCCCTTGACTCACAGTTTAACCATCTCAAATCAGTTAAAAAAGTTAAAGAAGGACTGGGTCTAAGTCTTGTATTCCTAAATGTGTTATACAGGCACAATGCCTATGAGAGTAACAATATTCATCTCACTTTTATATCAATAAGAAGCTCGTGCTAATTAAAACCTTAAATTTGAAATCAAAGTAAATTTTGTACCATTTAAGAAATTATAACTTCATCTTAATAACAATTATACGTATTTCTACCAGTAGGTTATGGCTATGCAATAAATCCTAGCTAATCCTCCCTGTTCCAACAAAACCACTACTTTTCCCTAGAAAGACAGCCCAATATTAATCACCTCAGTCCCCAAGCCCAGAGAATAGGGGCGCCGACTCTTCATTAACTTCTTCAAGCTGATCATGGGCATTGAGATATTAGAAGAGAGGTGGAGGGAAGAGTAAATTGATAAGCCTCTGAGACTGTGTCTTCTCTGCATCCAGCTGGAATTCCAGGACATCAGAGGTTTGAGCAGGTCTGCTCAGCTTGCTTGATGAGAATACACCAAGGCTATGTATTCTGCAATATACAATTCTCAAAACAAATTTTAGTATCAAGATAATTTTTTGTTTGAATTCTGGAATCTAGTCTTCTGGCAGCCTGCCTCTGTCATGTCTAATCCATATAATTCTGGGAGTTTCTGTAATAGTGTGCTCCCACCATCCTCCCATTTTTGCCTTCCTGCTCTCAAATTCCCCAACACTAGGGAATCCAAACTTTCAGGCACCAAGGCCCTCCACTTCCATTGATGTCTAACCCCTTACCCCATCCCCCTTCCTCCAATTACTATGAGGGTGTGCTCCCACTATCCTCTCATTCCCGTCTCCCTGCTCTTGCAATTCCCCAACACTAGGGAATCCAAACTTTCAGGTACTGAGACTCTCCACTTCCACTGATGCCTGGCAAGGCTACCCTCAACTACCTATACAGGTGGAACCATGAATCCCTCCCTTTGTGTTCTCAGGCTGGAGATTTTAGAATGGCTACTCCAGCTTGTTTCTTAGGACCATTTGCTTAAAAAATTGTTTTCCAGCCTTTTACTCTTAGAGTCTGTCATTGTCACTGAGGTGGGCTTTCTGTATGCAGCAAAATGCTGGGTCCTGTTTATGTATCCAATCTATTAACCAATGTCTTTTAATTGGGGAATTGAGTCCATTGATGTTAAGAGATATTAAGGAACAGTCATTGTTGCTTCATGTTATTTTTGTTATTAGAGGTGAAATTATCATTGTGTGGCTATCTTCTTTTGGATTTGTTGGAAGAGGATTATTTTCTTGCACTTTCTAGAGTATAATTTCCCTTCTTGTATTGGAGTTTTCCTGCTATTGTCCTTTGTAATGCTGGGTTTGTGGAAAGATATTGTGTAAATTTGGTTTTGTTGTGGAATATCTTGGTTTCTCCATCTATGGTAATTGAGAGTTTTGCTGGGTATAGTAGCCTGGGCTGGCATTTGTGTTCTCTTAGGGTCTGTATGACATCTGTCCAGCATCTTCTAGCTTTTATAGTATCTGGTGAGAAGTCTGGTATAATTCTGATAGGTCTGCCCTTATATGTTACTTGGCCTTTTTCCCTTACTGCATTTAATATTTTCTTTTTTTGTGTGCACTTGGTGTTTTGATTATTATGTGACAGGAGGTATTTTTTTCTGGTCTATATTTGGCGTTCTATAGGCTTCTTGTATATTTATGGGCATCTCGTTCTTTAGGTTAGGGAAGTTTTTTTCTATAATTTTGTTGAAGATATTTATTGGCCCTTTAAGTTGAGAATCTTCACTCTCATCTATACCTATTATCCTTAGGTTTAGTCTCCTCATTGTGTCCTAGATTTCCTGGATATTTTGTGTTAAGAACTTTTTGCATTTTGCATTTTCTTTGACAATTGTGTCAATATTTTCTACGGTATCTTCTGCACCTGGGATTCTCTCTTCTATCTCTTGTATTCTGTTGGTGATGCTTGTGTCTATGACTCCTGATTTCTTTCCTAGGTTTTCTATCTCCAGGGTAGTCTCCCTTTGTGATTCCTTGATAGTTTCTACTTCCATTTTTATGTTCTGGATGGTTTTGTTTAATTCCTTCACCTGTTTGGTTGTGTTCTCTTGTAATTCTTTAAGTGATTTTTGTGTTTCCACTTTAAGGGCTTCTACTTGTTTACCTG
The DNA here is from genome assembly GCA_030674055.1 of Rhabdomys pumilio. Lineage (NCBI taxonomy): Eukaryota > Metazoa > Chordata > Mammalia > Rodentia > Muridae > Rhabdomys > Rhabdomys pumilio. The sequence continues at coordinate 59,468,526 of JANHMN010000004.1, read as the reverse complement.
TGTTCTCCTCAAATTCTTTGAGAGTGTTATTTATTTCCTTCTTAAAGTCCTATATCATCATTAGAAGGGATTTTAAATCTGAATCTTGCTTTCTTAGTAATACGGGGGATTGAGGACTTTCTTGTGTAGGAGAACTAGGTTCTAATGATGCCAAGTACCCTGGGTTGCTGATGTTTACATTCTTGTGCTTGCCTTTCACCATCTGGCTCTCCTTAGTGCTACCTGCCCTGTCTCTGACTGGAGCCTGTCTTTCCTATTATCTTAGTTGTATCAGAACTGTGTGGGGTGGGTTTTACTACTGGGGTAAGAGCTGGGGCCCAAAATCTGCTCAATGCTCAGGTACAGACAAGATACTGCCTGGGTTAGAGCTCCTGATAGCCCTGCTTCCTCTGGGTTCTGTGCAATTGGAGGCAGAGCTGCTGTTTGGGATCTGCTCAGTGCTTGGGCCCAGACTGTGGGTCCCAGTTACTCCATTTGGGGAGGGCGTTGCTGTCTGCTTACCTAAGATACTACCTGAGTTAGGGCTCCTGGGAGCCCCGCTTCCTCTGGGTTCTTAGAGCTGCTGCCCAAGATCTGTTCCTAAAGTTTCTACTACCTCCCATCAACAGCCCATTAGGCTATGAATTGAATAATCCATTGGTGACATTAGAACCATCAGGATCCAATTACTTCCCACAAGCTCCCACGTCTTTAATACATGAGCTTTGAGAGGACATTTCCCATCTGAGACGTGTGGTGGCACACTTTTATGCTGTTAACTTAGTAGATCCTAGTACACTTGAATATATGGTTTGACATGGTTCATGGAGCCAGGATGTCTAAGACACAGAAGATGAACAATACCTGCATTGTGGAAATGCAGATCTGAATTCAGAAAACTTAGATTCCATACTGGTTTTGTTTCTTTCTCTGTGTGACTTTGGAGCATGTGCTTAACAGCTTTGAGCTTCCCCACCCCATAAGGTTAAGTATCTAGATTAAACCTCAGACCAACAAGAGAAATAAATAATGCAGATCTGAATCCACTGATGACTAAGTTCATGGTGAAGGTATAAGAGGAACTTAAATAGCCCAGGCTAAGCATGAGAGTCATGGACAGACTGGGACCTAGGTAGAGAAGATAGAGGCTTCTCATTGAAAAACCCAGCTCTGGGCTTAAGCCAAAATATCTTAAGCTGAAATACCACCTCCTCCACCCTAACCCCAAGCTCCCTGGGACCATGAGAGTATTTAGATTCTGTGGACTTGAAAGATGGGTAGAACTCTGGAAATTAGTCTGGTGGTTCCTCAGAAAACTGGACATAGCATTACCTGAGGATCCAGCTATACTACTCCTGGGCATATACCCAAAAGATGCTCCAACATATAACAAGGACTCATGGTCTACTATGTTCATAGCAGCCTTATTTATAACATCCAGAAGCTGGAAAGAACGCAGTGTCCTTCAACAGAGGAATGGATAAAGAAAATATGATACATTTACACAATGAAGTACTACTCAGCTATTTAAAACAATTAATTCATGAAATTCTTAGGCAAATGGATGGAACTAGAGAATGTCATCCTGAGTAAGGTAACCCAATCACAAAAGAACACACATGGAATACACTCACTGATAAGTGGATATTAGCTCAAAAGTTCACAATACCCAAGATACAACTCACAGACCACATGAAGCTCAAGAAGAAGAAAGACCAAAATGTGGGTGCATTGATCCTTCTTAGGAGTAACAAAATACTCACGGGAACAAATACAGAGACAATGTGTGGAGCAGAGACTGGAGGAGAAACCATTTGAAGACTGCCCCACATGGGGATCCATCCCATGTACAATCACCAAGCACAAACACTGTTGTGGATAACAGGAAGTGCATGCTGACAGAAGCTTGACATACCAGTCTCCTGAGAGGCTCTGCCAGAGTCTGACATATTCAGAGGCAGATGCTCACAGCTAACCATTGAACTGACCACAGAGTCCCCAATGGAAGATTTAGAGAGGAGACTGAAAGAGTTGAAGGGGATTGTGGCCCCATGGAGAGACAACAATACCAACCAACCAGAGCTCCCAGGATCTAAACAGCCAGCCTGGGAACACACATGGAGGAAGCCATGGCTCCAGCTGTATATGTAGTGGAGGATGACCTTGTCAGGCATCAGTGGGAGAGGAGGGCCTTGGTCCCATGAAGGCTGGATGTCCCAGTGTGGGGGAATGCAAGGGCAAGGAGGCAGAGTGGGTGGATGGGTGGGGCACACCCTCATAGAAGCAGGAGGAAGGGGAATGGGATAAGGGGTTTCTAGGATGGGGGAAATGGGGAAAAGGGATAACATCTGAAATGTAGATAAATTATCCAATAAAAAAAGAAAACAGATAATGGAAGCGGCTATTGCAGTTGAACATTTGAGACTTTTTGTCAACAATTTAATATTACCCATATTACTGGGATTCCTTATAATACTCAAGGACAAGAGACTGTGGTAGGGGCCTATGGAACTTTAAAACAGTATCTTTATAAAAATAAAAAACAAGGAGCCATCCCAAGTGTCATGCCAAATATCATTGGAATTGTGTTACTTCTAAAATTTATAGTGATAGTCATTACAATTAGGAAAAAGTTTAAAAACATTTGCAGGGCATTTGGCATAATTCTAACACCTCTCTGGATGTTCTAACTTTGCATAGTGAGCTTATGAATTTAAAGAATACTGCTCTGCTGAGCATTGATGTGGTAGATGCTGCTGATAAAATTACTCATGGCCTGAGGTCAGTATTTTCATTTTAGTCAAGCTTCAAGAATGACATACAGCTTGAGCATGCTAACTCTTTTTGTCCTGGGAATACTTTATTTCTGCCCAAGTTATTCTTGTCTTTAACAACATCAACATGTTGGCAGCCAAAGTACATCACTTGAAACTGAAAATGGACTCCCAAACAGAGTTATTAATTTAACAAGCTGGCAAGCCAAGGACGGGTAAGATTGTACACAGAGCCTTACCAACCTAAGACAGGAATGTACTGCTTTTGAATATGCATATTCCGCTACAGGAGGAAGGCATTCTTGTCAGAATGACTTAAGACAGGCTCAGTCTTACTTATGAAATTAAAAAGGGGGAGAGATCACAGCTAACCACTGATAAGATCAAAGGTTTCCCAATGGAGAACTTAGAAGACTGAAGGAGCAGGAAGGGTTTGTGACCCCAAGAGGAAAGCAACAATACCAAACAACCAGAGCCCCCCAGAGTCTAAACCACCAGCCTGGGAGCATATAGGGAGGGACCTACGACTCTAGCGGTATACGTAGGGGAGGACGGCCTTGTTGGGCATAGGTGGGAGAGGATATACTTGGTCCCATGAAAAACGAACACAGAATGGGGGGGGGAATGTGAGGGTGAGGAGGGAGTAATGGGGGTGGGGGGTAGGTGCGGGCACAGCCTCATAGAAGGGATATAAGGAGGGAGGATGGGATAAGGGGTTCCTGGGTGGTGGGGGAAATGGGATAAGAGGATAAAACTTGAAATGTAAATATTATAACCAACTACATAAAAGGAGGAAAAAAGCTGTTAAAACCAACATCTTTTAAAAAAAAAATGTCAGCCCTCTAGAAAAAAAATTTTTTTTCTTGATACTAAAACTTGTCCAGAGAATTGTATAGAATACACAGCCTTGGTGTATCTACTCATCAAGCAAAACGAGCAGACCTATTCAAACCTCCAGTGTCTGGGAATTCCACCTGGGTGCAGTGAAGACACAGTGTCAGAAGCTTATCAATTTACTCTTCCCCCCACCCCTCTTCTAATATCTCAATGCCCGTAATCAGCTTGAAGAAGTTAAAGAAGAGTCAGCGCCCCTATTCCCTGGGCTTGGGGACTAAGGTGGTTAATATTAGACTGTCTCTCTGGGGAAAAGTAGTGGCTTTGTTGGAACAGGGAGGATTAGCTAGGATTTTATGGCTACCATAGCCATAAAACTATTGGTAGAAATCTGTATAATTTAGTATCAAGATGAAGTTATAATTTCTTAAATGGTACAAAATTCACTTGGATTTCAAATTTAAGGTTTTCAATGGTATAAGCTTCTTATTGATATGAAAGTGAAATGAATATTGATATTCTCCTAGGCATTGTGCCTGTATAACACATTTAGAAATACAAGGTTTAGACCCAGTCCTTCTTTAACTTTTTTTTTAACTGATTTGGGATGATTAGCCTGTGAGTTAAGAGACTATAGCAAATTCATGACTTTGAGTTTATTTTTAAGGTGTTTTCTATATTTTATTTAGAAATAGCTGAGAGGAGTTAACAGACAACAGTCCAGGTTACCTTACATGCATAGTTGGTTTTCAAAACGTCAGAAATCCATAGAATTGACATCACAAATATTTCTATATTAATGTTCATCTTGATTAGAGACCTGTCTGCTCCTGACAGCTTCCGGTCTTGGATTCTAAGAAGAAATGGAGCATCCTTGGAGTTACTCCAGTTGTGGTGAGATAGCCACTAGGCAAGAATTGCCTCTCTCCATCTAAAGAAAAATTACTGTCCAGAAAAGGACACACTTGCAGAATAGTCGACTGATTATATCTGCCTAGACAGAGTAACCAGCCCTTAATAATTCTGCAGCACTAAGGTCTGTCAGATGAATTTGGGCCAAAAGGCTGAAGATTTGATTCTCCAATGTTCGGTAGTATAGAGGCTGTCCAGGTGTTCAGCGGTCTCTATAAATTGGCTAAGTTTTAGAAGCTATACTTAGTGTTTCCCATAACTTCAGTTAATCTAGTCATTCTGGATTTCTGACAGCGTTGAAGACCTATAGACTCATAGCCAATCCTGGCTATTTACCTTGAGAGAAAAGATCTGAGTGGATGGTTCTCAGCTGACATTCATTCTAAAGCCAAGAAAAAGCCAGGTTCAAAACTAAGTGTTTTAGTCAAGAGAGACGACAGAGATTCTGGTTAGTCAAAAAGAGGAGGGACTGGGTATTAAGACTATCTTGTACCTCACTGATACAAATAGGAATAATTATGCTCTAATTGTATTTTGTGAGAAAAGTTTTATTTTAACAGGAAGGGTAATATGTAGGAGGAGCTAAGGGGGAAGGAGCACTGAGAGGAAAAGATGGAGTAAGGAGAGGAGAAGATGAAGTAGATGAGAAGCTAGGTAATGAAAGAGAAAAAGAGAGAGAAAGAGAGAGGGGGCGTGGAGGCAGAAGTTCACAGGGTCTCCACCAGTCAAAGATAGTTTACATGTCTAGGTTGGGTATTGGGTTACACTTCTGATTGAGCATTACCTACTTATAAAGTCTTTGATTAACATTTTAAAAAATTGTATAAAAGCAAAATGGAAAAGGGGGCACGGGATAGGGGTTTTCTAGGGAGGGGAAAGGGGTTGGCATCTGAAATGTAAATAAAATATCCAATAAAAAAAATAAAAGTGCTTCAAACAAAAAAAAGGGGGGGCAGAGAGATGGAGAGCTTTTGGGGCTGCTTGGCAAGAATCTGACATTGGCCAAGGACAAGGAGGAAATGGGCTACTTGGCACAAATCTGACATTAGGCTAGAACAAAGAAGTAATTTCACGCAGGAATCTAAATATTAGGCTAGAACAAAGGAGTAGGCTTCAGACGTGAAAATGGCTTTGTGCTATGACAGGGAAGTTGGCTTAGATATTTTGGTCATCCTGATAAGCCCTTAGAAATAGTGATCATGGGAGTGATCACAGAACTCTAATGCCTTGCTTGTTCTTTGACTTTTTTTGTTTATTTTTTTTTCTGAAAACAAGCTTTATTTAAATAAGGTTTTAAATACATTATATAACATTAAAACTGGAAGGGAAAAAGAAAACCAAAAGACCAGTTTGTTCCTTCACATGGCAGACTTTTTGTGTTTATTGTCTTGCTTGTTCCTTGACTATTTGCATCTATTGTATTGGCTAGTTCCTCAACCTAGAACTGACCTTAATACTTGCATGTAATTAAAATGGCATAAAAGCAAAAAGGAGGAAGGGGGATGGGATAGGGAGTTTGGGGGGGGGAAGGGGATGACATCTGAAATGTAAATAAATACAATATCCAACTTTAAGAAAAGAAAAGAAAAAATCAGGAGAATAAAAAAAGAAAGACAGGTAGGTATGCCCAGTGTTGGTTGGCATCTTCTGACCATATAGGCCTGGAAAGAAGGCCCACTTGAAATTATCTTTCCTCTATTCTGTCTAATTCAAGTTACTGAACCTTAAAAATCAAAAGTTGGGAGAAAAAAGAAAACCTTAGGCCCAAGAAATCACCAAGGCAGAGCATCGTGCATTGTCATATCAGGCTTTATCACAGATCTGGTCACGGCTATTATTTTAGAATAAGCAGGCTTAGAGTTTCCATAAATCTGCACTGCCTAGGGCAATCCATTCTTTGAGCATTTAGAAGATCCCACAGTTTCTGCTCATATCTCTGGGGCCAGGTCTCACCTTCCTGGTTGACAAGGGTCCCTTTTCTGCCCCTCTTCTCTCTGGAACCAGAGCCTACACTTGAAGTCTGGCAGGTCCACATAACCATAGAATTCCCACAGGACCTTCTCTTTTCTTTACCCATGATTGACAAGAACCACACCCAATCAGACATCATTATCCTTGCTAGTATGACATGCAGGAAAGGAGTAGACAGATGTCCTGTGAAGGAGACCTAGATACAGAAACCCCAAACACAGCCCCAGACTAAGCCCAAGAAACCCCTTTCATTGCTGGGATGGAGTATGGGAAAGCCCCCGGTAAACTACTCTCTGTATAGAAAGCACATGAGAGTGAACAAACAAACCTAAAAATTCAATGCCCCAAAATAAAGTTTATTCTTTGGCATTTCAAACCTGGCAAAGGTTAATGTCAATTCATACAATAATTAAATTAGATCAAGATCCCAGAAATGTCACTGAGATCATCCTTGATTCCATGAACAAAAGGAACCTGAAGGGGTTAGAGAGAGAAAGTGGAAAGAGGGATACAGGGGGTTAATCAGCCAAGGAGTATATGTCATTTTCCTTTATTCAAGTGATTCTCATGTTTTTCAAATATCCTGAAATCAGTGATGATTTTTTTTTTCATTTTGGGAAATTCTTCTTCAATGGATAATTTTTAGTTGTCTGCTTTTAAAGGTATTTTGCAGGTTTTAAAGGTTTTTTTTTTTTTTCAAAGTCAGGCTGACACTTCTAGTTCCTTCTGAACAGGCTTTTCTGGATCACATATAGAAATAGAGCTGTTCTGCCTAGAACCCGTCTGAGAAATTGACCTATATATCTTGTGCCCCATATTATCTACTTCCTCAAAGATGTAGCCTGGGGGCTCTAAGTATGATGCTGGGCACTTGCCCAAATCCTTGGGAGTAAAGCTAATGGAGTAAGTAGTCTGACCCTCTACAGGGATGTTTCTTCGAGGGCCAACCCAGGCGGGCTTGTAGTTTTCAGTAATGATAGGCGGATGAGCCACGTAGCACGTCTTAGTGGTGGTCTGGCAGTCCAAAGGCTCAACGGGCAAGCTCAGATGGGGAGTGGGTTTGATTGGCTTTGTATTCACGGCTGCCCACTGCTTGAAGTCATCCTTGGAGGTGGTGGAGCTTTCAAAGCGGCTGCTCTTCTTAATGGAAGGCACGGGTCGGCAAGTGATGGCAGGGCTACCCTTGCGGTGTTTGTAATGGGTCTGCACAGTTGTCAGAAGATCCATCTTCTCCTCAGGAGGGACATATACAGCGGGAGTTTTGGAGACTCTCTGGGTCGTTGGCCAAGCTTGGAATTTCTCCTGAACCTCAGTTATGTTAGAGAAAGGTGCATCGTGCACAGGGAACTTGGCTGGAGGTTTTGTGCTCTTGGCAGGCTCCCCTAGGAGGCCTCGGTAGGACTCTTTATGGGTGGTCAGGTTCTCAAAGGGGATATCACAGGGTATAAATTTCTCTGCCTCTTTAACAAATCGCTTTTCCACAGGGTGGGGCACATAACTCATCTTGTAGTTAGTCAGATCTTCCAAGGGGATGTTGTAGACCTTTGGCTTGACTGAAGGCTTACAGCTCACAGTAGTCACAAGGCCTTTCATGGTATAGTCATCCTGATGTGTGGTTCTGTTTTCAAACTTGGCAGACTCTGGCCGGTACTTGTGTGGAGGACGAAGAAGCTCCCGTCTTGGCTCGTTCCAGGGTAAATAATCAACTGAAATTAAAGAAGAGGTAATCACTGATCAGTCAGGTCTCCTAACTTGCACGTGTTTTAAAGAGCTCTAAAGCCACCAACCAGTTTCTAATGAAAATCTCTGGCCTAACAGAACAAAGTAGATCACAGCTACTATCTTGTACATAAGCTTGCTATTTCAATACCATGATGCTTACAGCCTGCTATACAGAGAGACAAATCTACTGAGTTCTCCTCATATGCCATAATGCCGGGCACAGAGATTTTAGAGACCTAGGGTCTACTGAACTTACTTCTGCAGAAAAGTCTGACCCAAAGGCAGCTTTTACCTGTGCGAGGAAGGACCCATCAGAGTACATGAAAAGATGCATGTGCTGTGCAGAAACACAGAGAATCACAACCTACCACTGATGATCTACCAGCCAAGCCAACCAGGTCTATCTAGTCAGAGTAACTACTATTACATCCCCGACCTGCTCATGTCTAATACCAAATGCACTGCTCCAAGGGAATAAGAGTATATGATATTGCCTAAAGACAGACTTGCCACAACTACCTTGTCCATAGTTCTTTGTATATTAGTCTCTTTTCTCTTCACAACCCCCTAATGAAATATATACTATCAAATAATTATTTTATAAATGCAGAAACAGAAGCACAGAGAAACTCACACCCTGTTACTCGGTTTCAAATTACAAAAAAACAAAAGCATGTGTTCAAACCTAGATTCAGAAGCCAAACCCACTCCAATCTTGAGAACATTATATGCCAGCTAGTTGTACTCAAGTCTTTCCAACATACTCTGACATCTTCACCATCATCCTTTGTGACAATTATGACTGTCCCTATTTTTCAGATTTCCAAAAGACAGTCTCAGAGAAACTTAGGAGCTTGCCCAAAAATTTAAGCCACAGACCTGACTCCACAGCCATGCTTCCAAATGTCCCCAAGTCACAGCAGGACACTATATTTTTAAAATAAAGACTGAAAAAGAATAACCAGGAAAGATCTGTAAAGAAAGGCTAACTTCAGAGTGTCTGAAAAATGAAGATCAGGCAGCTGAACCAAGTACATATTTATCTCAAGAGGAACCTCTGTGGTGGGTTAAAATGGCTAAGATGAAAGGACTCAGCCCAAAAGAACTGTGTGCTAGAGGAGCAGATACAGCAGCAGACAGTTTCTGAAGCCACTTTATCCCAAATCTTCAGCACAGCTCGGAGACTAAAAGGCCAGTTGAGAGCAACAGAACAGTAAGCATCGCACACACTGCCTTTCCTTTCATAATGCCTGGCTCACAATCTCACAATCGTGGCTGGTATTACTGCATTGTTATAATCAATTACCAGGGCTAAAGAGTCACAGGAATGACACTAGTGAGCCCTCCAAATCCACAAGTTCTCTTGCAGCCTTGGGACAAGTAGACCAACTGCAACTTCTCAGGAGCCTTGGACTTACGCAATCAATAGGAGTGAAGCCCACAGGCATAATTTTTAACAGCTTTGTAGAAGTACAATTTACATAACAAAACGAGTCACCTATGAAACCTTTGTAACACCACACATTTCTGGGATTTGGACGCTGTTGTTTTGGGGTTTGTTTTTAGCACATGTGATTGTACAGTATGCTGGGTTCCATTGTAACCATTTCATACATGCATATAATGGACCACTGATCTTGTTGTACATACCCTGTTATGGTGTGTTATGCTCCAGGGTAGTGGTTCTCCACCTTCCTAATAATATGATTCTGTAATACAGTTCCTTATATTGTGGTGACCCCCAACCATAAAATTATTCTTAACTGTAATTTTGTTACTTTTATGAATTGTAATGTAAATATCTGTGTTTTCCAATGGTCCTAAGTGGCCTCTGTGAAAGGGTTCTTTGAACCTCCCAAAGGGGCCAAGACCCAGAGGTTGATAACCTCTGCTCTACGGATTCCTGTATGTCCATCTGGTGGTGCTATTTGGTGAGGTTGTGGAAACTATGGGGTGAAGGACACAATTGGCAGATGGAGAGCACTGGGAACAGACCTTAAGCATTATAGCCAGGCAGGCTTCTGATCCTTTCTCAGCTTTCCTGATCTGCAGACATGTGAGGAAGAGAGAATGCAGGGCCAGAGGGCAGACTAGAGGCTGCTTTCCTGAGTGCCAGCAAGAATGAGATTCAAAATAAGAAAAAGAAAAAAAAAATAGACTTTATCACAAAGAGATTCGTTCAAGGAAAGACTTCAGGCATTTGCAAAAGAATCCAAAGGATAGTAAAACAAAAGACAGAACCAAAGCTATCCCACCATGCAGAGAAAGAAACCAAAATTAGCCTTAGCCCAGCAGTTCCATCAAGGGAGGGACATGGACTTCAGAAGCCATTTTAAAAAAGGTAAACCACATTAAGCCAAATCAGTTCTGCCCTCTAGACAAGCTCACAACCATCAGGAGTCTCGATACAGTTACAAGTATTGATGATACTACGACTCCTCCAGTCAGCAACAGAAAGAAATTCCATTTTGTCAAGTCACATGGTTCAGAGGGCAGCTGTGGACTGAGAGAGGAACTCATTGTGCAAAACTAGCTATCCTGGAGCCCAGGAATATCTACTAGTTAAGAAGCCTCAGTTTGGCCTGCCGCAGTCCTTAGGTGAGGGAAGGTCCAGAGACAGTTATGGAGAACAGACAAACTGAAGGGTACAAGCCAAGGAAGGGTGGCTCAGGCTAGGACACACAAAAGAAAGACAGCCCCTGCCTCAGTGGCTATGAGAAGGCCTCATCAACAGTTACTCTGAAGTGTGATAACTCTGAGCCTGAGGGCAGCAAGTGCATCAAAGCCTAGAGTCACCTATCTGCCTGGGTTTGCTGCTGTAAAGGCCAAGAATTCTTCATTTTCAGGGGTATCCATGGATGCCCAACAACATTCCCTCCTGTGGGAGGCTATCAAAGTTTGAGAAGTATTCAACCTACATCATCACAGTACTGTGCCTGCTTTCTAGACTTCCGACACAGTCAGGAGATGTCCTTCAAATAACACAGTCACCAAGTTCTTGGGGGGAGCGGGGACAGGGAGAAACTCTGCCCAGTTACAGAGTACAAAACTAAATGTGCAGAGACTCCTCATGTGCAAAGAAGGAAAACTGTTACTGTAAAGACAAGTTTGACAGACATCAGACCTGTGTCCTACAGAAATTCAATGCAGTGGTATAAAACAAAAGAAAACTAAAATCCAAGTTGAAGGAACCACCCCCACCCTCCATCCTTATCACTATTGTCCCCAGTTCTCAATCTCCAGAAAGAAGATGCTCTGACACCCCAACTTATTTTTTTATTCCTATATATTTAAAGAAATTTGACTGTTGTATTTTTTTCAAACTTTATATTCATCTCATTTCATTTCTGCATTTTTTCCTATTCACTAACTTTTTCTTCGTGTTTTTCTTTTTCTTTCTGCCCCTGGGCTTACCACTTTTTCTCTGCATTTAGTAAGTATTTTTACTTTACTGTAATTTGACTTCTTTTTCTCTTTTACTTAAATGGGGAGGAGGCTGTGTATTTTGGCTGTACTGGAATTCACTTTGTAGACCAGGCTAGCCTAGCACTCATAGAAATTTACCTGCCTCTGCCTCCTAAGTGCTGAGATTAACATCATGCACCACTACACTTTGTTTTGTTTGTTTTAATTATGAGTACACGTCTGTTTCTGTATGTTTATGTGTGTTATGTGGGTGCAGGAGTCATGGTGGCCCAAAGAGAAAGTTACACACTTAGGACTAAAATTACAGGTGGTTGTGAGCTGCCATGTGCTTTCAAAGAGCAGCAAACACTCTTAACCACTGAGGCATCAGGCTAGCCCCTGACCATTTTGAAATTCTTACATTCCCATTTATTATTCCCCCTCTGATATCTAACTTGGGCTTGGAGCTATTTTATTATCGGGAAATCTTTTCATGTTTACCTTTTTTCCTTTCTAATCTCTTGCTCTTTTCTCCTCTTCTCTCTTCCTCTCTTCTCCATTCCTGTCTTCTTGCTGCTTTTGTCTATTGAAGCTTGCTGCTGCTTCTCCCCTCACTCCATCTCCCTCCCTTACTTCATTCCTTTACTGTTCCCACTCCTACCCTGGATAGTTTCTAACTGCATAGCACATAACCCAGCAGTTGCCGTCCTCTGCCTATAATCGTTGGAGACATGCATGTATCTAGGCATCTGCTTTGCTTGGTTGTTTTTTCTGTCACCATGGCTTGCTTCTTCCTCATTGAGTGGTTCTGGGGCTTAATCTCCCAAAAGTAGGCTGTACAAGAAGAACCCCACAAATCCAGAAGTCATATCAAACCATCAGACATACAAATTCCAACACAGAAACATAAGAAATATGTAAAAAGTGATCTAAGATGAATTCTCCAGAAGTTCATAACTCAACTATTGAACTGAAATAAATAAAATTCCAGATAATATTTAAGGTTTTAATTGATAAAAAAAATTGATCAATGACCTAGAATAGTATAAACAAGTAGATGAATTTAATTTGACGCTAGATATGAAAAAAAAGTTATAGTAGAAAAGTCAGCAAAGTGGAAGAGGAAAGCAGAAGTAGTGAGGAAAATGTTAGCAACACAGAAGAAAAATTAGCAAGGAAGTTGAGATTTTTTTTAAGGAAATATTGGAAATGAAAACTCAGTGAATTAAAGAATGTAGAGGAAAACTGTTACCAAAACTGACTCAACCAAGTGAAAGAAACAATATAATATATGGAGAACAAAGTACTCACTGACATAACAATAAGGAGACTAGAGAGGTCGGTGGCTCTGTGCCTAAGAGTGCTCACTGCTCTTGCAGAGAACTAGAGTTCAGTTCCCAGCGCCTGTGTCATGCAGCTCACAACCACCACCTGTAACTATCTCCAGAGGCGCCAGCTCCCTCTTCTGGCTTCCATGGGCAACCACACATAGAGAGAGACTTACACATACATAAGTAAAAATAAATATTTCTATAATCAAATAAATGTCAATGAGGACAAATAAATCAGCCTGAGCACAATGTCTAAGACCTCTGAGACAGGATCATGAGAACAAGAATCCATATGATAGAAGAAGCCAAACACTTTAGTGCTAAGGAATGCACAAACCATTCAGTAAAATTACAGCAAAGACATTCCAAACTTTGGAGGGGTATGCATTCAAAATACAGAGACATTTAAAACCCCCATAGAACTATATCACCCAGCCTGGAAGCACATAGGGAGGGACCAATGGCTCCAGCTGTATATGCAGGAAACGATGGCCTTGTTGGGCATAGGTGGGAGAGGAGGTCCTTGGTCCCATTGAAGGCTGGATGCCCCAGTGTGGGGGAATTCGAGGGTGGGTAGGTGGGAGTGGGTGGATGGGTGGGGGGCATATCCTCATAGAAGCAGGAGGAAGAGGAATGGGATAGGGGGTTCCTGGGTGGGGGAGAAATGGGGAAAGGGGATAACATCTGAAATGTACATAAAATATCCAATTTAAAAAAACTAAAAAAAAAAAAAACTATATCCCAAGACATTATATAATCAAGTTATCAAAACAAAAAACAAAGCAAATAAAAAATATTAGTAAGAGAAGAACACCAACTCACAAAGGCAGAAACATAAGAATAGCATCAGCTCTTTGGTCAGCAAAACTCAAAGCTATCAAACTTCTAAGCATGAACTGATACACACTTCAACCCCTGAAAGTAAGAAACAGTCAACCAGGTGTGCTATAAACAAGAAAATTATCTTCAGACATCAGATGAATGGGCCATTAATTGTATTTCATTTCAGGGAAAGATAGACAACCACTATCCCTCTGACAAACTCATACAATTCTTTGAACATCAGGCAGTGGTTTTCCCTAAAATGACTAAGAACTCCCCCATTCCTCAAGTGCCACTAGTCTTTACAGATGGATCTTCCTCTGGGGTTGCAGCCTTTAATATAAGTGGGCAGGTTTCTAGGTTTCAGACCAACTTTTCCTCAGCACAGTTGGTAGAATTGGTTGCTGTTATTCAAGTCTTTAAGACTCTCCCAGATTGTGCTTTTAATTTGTTTACTGATAGTGCATATGTGGCTCAATCAGTCCCTTTGTTGGAGACTGTTCCCTTTATACGACCATCTACTAATGCCTCCCCCTTTTTTCTGAGCTTCAGGAGATTATTTTAACTAGATCCCATCCATTTTTTGTGAGTCACATACGTGCCCACTCTGGTCTTCCTGGACCCCTGAGCAAGGGAAATGATATTGTTGATAGAGCTATCCGAGAGCCTCCATCCAGCCTGGTGACCTTGGCCTTACCCTCTGACCTTATACAACAAGCACAAAAGGCCCACCAATTGCATCATCTGAATGCCCAGACCCTCAGACAGATGTTTTCCATCACCAGAGAACAGGCACGTCAAATTGTACGTCAGTGTCAAGGATGTCTCACCTTTTTACCTGAGTTGCATTTGGGGGTGAACCCTCGTGGCCTCGCCCCAGGAGAAATATGGCAAATGGATGTTACTCATTTTGCCCCTTTTGGTAAACTTAAATATATACATGTTTCTATTGATACCTTTAGTAGTTTTCTCTGTGCTTCACTTCAACCTAGTGAAGCTACCAAAAATGTTATTAGTCATATGATTTTTTGTCTTGCCTTTATGCCCATACCTAAGATGCTTAAGACTGACAACGGCCCTGGATATACCAGTGCCTCCTTTAAACAGTTTTGTGCCCAACTTAACATTAAACATGTCACTGGTATCCCATATAATCCGCAAGGACAAGGTATTGTAGAAAGGGCACATCAGACCTTAAAGAATATGCTCTTAAAATTACAACATTCAGGGGGTATCCTATACCCTCAAAAAGGAAATCATAAGACATTGTTAAATTATGCATTATTTGTTCTTAATTTTTTGACCCTTGATGAAAGAGGAAAGTCTGCAGCAGACAGATTTTGGCACCCTACTACAGCAGACTCCTATGCCAAGGCCATGTAGAAGGATCCGTTGACATATAAATGGAATGGTCCAGACCCAGTTCTTATCTGGGGGAAAGGACACGCATGCATATATGATTCCAAAGAACAAAATGCCAGATGGCTGCCAGAAAGACTGGTGAAATTGGCTACTCCCACCCCAGGGATACCCCCTGAGAATGGTTCTTAATTGTGCTTCCTTTCAGAAAAATGCATCCAGTTGCCTTGCTTCTCCTGCTCACGCTCCAGATTTATCCAATTGTGAGTATTAAGCCTCAACATTCCCCATATCAGGTTTATAATTTTACTTGGGTCATAATAAACCAGGCAGGAGACATTGTTAATTCCAGCTCTTCGCTTGGAACCCAGCCTTCATGGCCCTCTTTAGAAGTGGACCTTTGTGCCCTCGCCCTGGGGGCCAGAGCCGATTGGGGAACCCCCTCTCACTTCTGGCCCCAGAATAGACCGGTTGATACTCCTAACCCCAACCATGATGGCCATCTTATTGGCTGCAACTCTTATGATAGGAGAGTCTCCTTGGCCAATGATGCATTTCGCCTTTATGTATGCCCTGGCCCCACTCATAGAGAAAGTTCTCACGGCTACAAGTGCGGCCATTTTTCTGATTTTTTTTGCGCATCCTGGGATGCGCAAAATGTGACCACAGGTGATGCATATTGGAGGCCCCATTCCTCCTGGAATTATATTACCCTACGGAGAAAATTCCTTCCCAAATATTTACAAGAGAAGTTGGGTGTATCTACAGCTGACCCTATGAAATCCCAGTGTCAAAATAATTGGTGTTCTCCCCTCCTCATTTCCTTTACTGATAAGGGGAAGAATAAAGATTGGATGGCCAAAGGATTTACATGGGGCTTGCATCTGAGAGAGTGCACTGCTTGGTCATTTGGCTGCTCAGACCCAGGGCTCACCTTTACAATAAAACTTCTTAAGACCATTCCCAATAAAAATATTGCTGCTGTGGGCCCCAATGCTGTTCTACAACACCCCTCAAGGCCTCTTAACTCCCTCAAACCTACGGCCGCCACCCCTGGTGTTTTGCCTTCACTCTCTCCCTTGGCACTCTTTGCCACCATGTTTCAGCCTACTTTTCCCAAGGGCCCTCTTAGCTCTGCTGATCTCATTGTTTCCTTGGTAAATGCTTCTCTTGAGGCCATCCACAATACCAGTGATCCTAACTATCAAGAATGTTGGATTTGCTTTTCACCCACTCCTCCCTTCTATGAGGGGATAGCTATCCTCGCCATTCCCACCTTTACCAATGATGGTAACAGACTCCTTGGGATTCATTCACCTGAAGGAGGTCTTACCCTTAGCTCCATTTCAGGAATAGGCCTTTGTCTTTTGGGACCCTCCATGCTCCCTCCTAAGGATTTGATTCCGGTATGCAATCAGACATTGATCCTTAGTGATGTATTTTTATATACCCTGGCACCTAATGGTACTTTGCCTGTGCTTTTGATTTGATTCCTTATATATATAATCCCAGATTTTTATATTTTAAAGATTATTGTGTAGTTGTTACCATTCTTCCACATTTTTTTATACATGATCCAGAGTCCTTCCTTAATATTATAGATCAAGGACCCTCTCTGAGAACCAAGAGAGAACCTCTGACTGCCCTCACCTTGTCTGTTATATTAGGGATTAGTGCCATTGGTGCAGGCACGGGCATAGCTTCCTTGGTAACTTCCAATAATCACTATGCTCATCTCCAACCCCTCATTGATAAAGATTTAAATAATTTGAGGGAAGGAGTACAAGACCTCAAGGACTCTGTGACTTCTCTTTCTGAGGTGGTGTTACAAAACAGGAGAGGACTTTACCTTGTCTTCCTTAAGGAAGGTGGTCTCTGCGTGGCACTCAAAGAAGAATGTTGCTTTTACTCTGATAAGACAGGCCTTGTTCAAAATAGCCTGGACAGGGTCAAAAAGAGTTTAGAGGAAAGGAAAAGAGCCAGAGAACAACAAGAGTCATGGTATCAAAATTGGTTCTCTACCTCTCCTTGGCTTACCACCCTGTTGCCTAGTTTATTAGGACCCTTTGTTGGTATTCTTTTGCTTCTCTCGTTTGGCCCTTGGGCTTTTAACCGTCTTACAAGTTTTGTTAAGAACCAGGTTGATTCTGCCATCAAGAAGTCAGTTGGAGTTCATTACCTTCAACTGAAGACTGAAGAAGATCCTGAAGTGATCCTGCCAGAGACTGATGCAGCTGCCAATATTCCTGCCTCTTCCTATGGCCGACCCCTAGATTTCCACGCCCTCAAGAAGGGTCCCTGGTATGCTTGGCTCTGTCCTCGTTTCTCTCACTAGGGAGCCTGGCCTCTCAAGGTCCCCGACAAAAACTTTATAGGCAGTTGCCTTTAATTTGGTCTTTGATTGTGGAGGAGCCTCCTTTTGGAGAACATGTCGCCCCACAGAGAGTGGTCTGGTAAGTCAGTGACGGAGCGGAGTTGGATAAGCCTTGGCTCGCCTAAGACAGGGCGACCCCACCATGAGGGGGCTGACCCAATGACGGGTAAGAGATCAAGCACCACCCTCCACCAGGCTCAGACCCCCTGTGAGACCTCGAGCCCCCAGGGGCAAGAAGAGGTTAATCGCTGCCAATAGCCACGGGCCACCAACCAATGGCCTCCTGTGGTATCTCCTATTGACAGCCCTGATCAAGGCTTGTCTCGTGCAGCTCAACCACACCACCACGACCCTACTTAGAGCCCTTCACCATTCAACAAAAAATTCTAGTTTTTCCAGTCGGGATAGACCAAAGAGTGCCCTCTCCATCTAAACAGAGAAGGGGGAGATGTCAGAAGCCAGGACCCTCGTTCCTCACCCTCACCCCCTATCTCTCCCCACCTACAACCTCTCCCCACCTGCACAACGTCCCCTGCAGCTTGGCAACCACAAAATCCTGCCTGGCAGCTGCAGGTAAATTCAAAGCAGTGTACCGTGTCTTTTGAGAAAAGGAGTTAGATCACCAATTGTTTTAAGGCACAGGCCGAGAAGATTCTGTATTTTCCCACTATACTTTCCCACCACCTGGCCTCTCTTACCCCCTCCCCTTGTAAAGCATATTATAAAAAGGCGCCTCGCACCCAAATATATGACTCTTGACAAGCAACTGCTTCCTTGAGTCCTTTCTCTCTCTCTCGCCCGTTCTTCTTTTTCAGGTTGGGGCTTCCCTCGCCCTCCCACGAATTACAAGACCCGAGGGTCGGGTCAAGAATTGGTTGAAGAAATAAGGCTTCTTCAAAACAAAGAAAAATTAAAGAGAGTTCGCAACTATCACTGCAGAAGAGTTAAAAGAATACTACTTAGTTTTGTTACATTAGAATCTGATAAAAGATATGTTGGGCATGGTGGCCTTTCATCCCAGCACCCAAGGAGCCATGAAAAGCAGATTTCTATGCATTCAAGGCCAAATTGGTCTACATAGCAAGTTCTAGGCCAGCCAGAGCTATACAATGAGTCACAGTCTTAAAAAATAAAATACATACATAAAAGTCAAAAAGCAGTAGTGAGATATTTTTCAATTTAAATTTTACTTGAGACATCTTCATAGCCTAAAATGTGATCTACTTTGGAGAAAATTCCACACAATTTTAAAGTATATTTGCAGTCACTAAATGGAATAGTCGATCAATATCTATTGAGCTTATTTAATATGTAGGATAGTTTTAATGCTAAAGTGTCCGTGGCAGCTTTTGATCTGGGTGAGAATAGACATTGAAATTTGTCACTATTATTGTATTCAAGGTCTACTTATTCCTTTCTCTAAGATTGTCTTTGGGGGCAATTATATTTAAGTTTCTTGTCTTTTAACTCTATTTTATTTTTGAGGTGCTGGGCATCAAATCCTGAGCTGTATGCATGGCAGTCAAGTGGTTGTACCCCCAGCTACATCCTCAGCCCTCTTTTTCCAGTATGGGGCAAGGTTCAAGCCCATGCATATCTTCTTGTATGCAACTATCCACTCATCCCAACACCATTTATGGAAAATATTTTCCATGCTGCACTTCTTAGCCATCCTTGCATGAGGCTTTCAGTTCTCCTGGGGGCTTTTGTACTCCCAGTTCAATTGTACTGCCGTTATACCTGTCTCCACGACAATAACACACTGCCCTCGGTACCACGGCTTTATAATTCAGTTTTTTAAGTCCAGTGTAAATTAAACTTTGTTCATATTTTAAAAAAAATAAAATAACTCACTGGTTTATTTGAATTTCATATGTAACATTTAGGTTGTATTACCAACTCATTTTTTTTAATGCTGCTGAAATGTTTAAGCAATTTTAAAGAGTGTGCAGCTCAATTTAGAAATAATGGGCCAGCAAGACAGCTCAACTGGGAAAAGCACTTGCCAGACAAACCTGATGACCTGGGTCTATCCCTAGAATCCACACTGAAAGAAAAGAACTGACTCCCAAATGTCCACATACCCATACTCGAGCACACACACAGTAGAACACAAAATCAACTCCTCAAGTAGAAACAATTTCACCTTAACTTTTTTTTAATCTTAATGCATGAATACAGAATATTTCACCTTTTGCTTACAACCTGACTTCTCTCTATACTTAATTTTCAATGTATACCTCATACATTTATCCTTTCAGTTTATTAAATATTGTCTTCACTTCAAGCTACTGAAGACTGGTTTCTATGTGTGTAGTACACTCGTCCATTCCTGTGCATGGATTCTAGAAGCCAGTACCACTGGATTCCTTTAATGCCCTCTACTTTCTTTTCCTGGAGATAAAGTCTCTCTCCCCACAGATCAGGGAGGTCTTAAAACTCACCCCTCACTGGGGCTACAGGCATATGCCACTACGCTGACATTTTAGATGGGAGCTGGGGATCTACACTCAGGTCCTCATGTTTCATCAGGAAAGCACTTTGTCACAAGCCACTTCTTCCTCAACATGGAGAACTGTTTCTCACGGTAACATTTTCTGGGTCTGAATGACGCTAGGAATCACATACAGGACCTTGAGCAAGCTCTAACACTCCCTCCCACCAAGCTGTATTTACAAGCCCCAGAGATGTCTTTTCAATTCCATGTTGGCTGTCAAGGTCAACATATAGAAATGAAATTGATTTATATATTACTCTTTGAGATCGACATGACAAACAAATGCATCACTTCTTGGTTTTTAGTACTATTCTTCCTATGGACATGTGTTCTGTGTGTGTGAGCACATGTGCCATGGCAGATGTGGAGATCTGAGGACAATTCTATGGAATTGGTCTCTTTTTTCATCTTTACGAAGGATCCAAGGATCAAACTGAGGTCCCCAGGTTTGTGTGACAAGTGCTTTTACCAGCTAGGCCGTCTCAACAGAACTTATTTATTAGTTCTACTGTATTCTCTGAAAATGATCATTTCATCCTTATTTTAAATTTTAATTGCATTTTTATTTATTGTGGGGCACATGTGCAGGATTGCACTCAGATAACAGACTTGGTGCCCAGAACCTTTTCCTGCTCAGCCATTGTGCCAGCCTTCCTGTCTCCCTCCTAATCTACATGCATTTTGTTTATATGGTTGATTGGATTTGTTTTGTTGTTTGTTTCTGTTGAGTTTAAGGCAGGTGAGGGGTTTGGATTTAATTGACCTTCTGATGTTACACCTCTGTCTTACCTTCCTAAAATTAACTCCCCCATTTTATAATCTGTTATAAAGTTGACTATTAAAAATTAAGAGTGATAAAGAGCCAAGCAGCTGAGTGTGATGATTTATATCTCTAATGTAACGTTTGGGAAACTGAGGCAGGAGGATGAGATGGACTGTTGCAAGTTCAAGGTCTGCCTAGGCTACATAGTAAATTAACTGGCGTTCAAGACCCTGTCTTAAAAAATAATATCTGTATAGAGACATATATCCCCAGTCGTGTTTATAAGCACTATCTCCATGTAGGCTTGCATTCTGTCTGGTATCATTTGCTTTGAGCCTAACAATTTCATCTAAGGACTTTCTAAGATAGGGCCTCTTTGTCTTCATCTGGAGACACCATTTTGCCTTCCATTTCTAAAGCATAAAAAAACACTCAGTATAAAATTCTTGGTGTTTTTCAGCATTTCAATATGCCAGCCTACTAATCATCTCATTCTTTGTTATTTCTGAAGAGAATCTACTGTGACCTGGATTAGAACTTCATTTCCCTCTGTGTGATGAGATAATTCTCTTTGATTCTTTCCAAATCTTTGTCTTTATTTTTTTCCAGTTTGACAATATTGCAAGAATCTCCTCATGTTTATACTATTTGTATAGTGCGTCTTGGCTGCATTGGTAAATTTCTCACAAGTTTAGGGTATTCCACAATTAATTCTTTAATTGTCCTCTATCCCTTTTTGGGGGGTGGGAAGGCTCCCATTATGAGTACATTGCTAATCTCGATGGCTTTCTCAAATCTCTTAGTTTCTGTTTAATTTTTAATTCTTTTATGTTCAGGTTGAATAAACTTTATTTGCCTTTGTTTCACTGATGCTTCTGTAAACTCAACATTGCTGGTAACCTTTTTTTTTAACTTATCAAATTTCAGTTTTATTATAACAGATAACTTCAATCTATATAAACAGTAAACCTTAATATTTTTATCCCTTATCAGAAACACATTAATAATAATAATTTAGTGCATAATAATTTAGTGTCTGTTTAAAAAAACAAATCTTGTTTAAATAATTTTCATATCCTCCAGCCAAATGTTAACATCTTACATATCCAATACACAGTTTTCAAAATTACAAAATTAACATTGGTATAATCTATTAATACAATTGCAAACTATTGGAATTTCATCAAGGTTTAAGCATATACTTCTACTCCAGGGTCTGAGCTGGTAAACTTCTTAATTTAAAAAATAATAGTTATTATCCAACTCTGGATCTTTCCTTTTACTCTTTATGATTTTCCTGTATTGGTGCTTCCTAGTTGATGAGTATCTTTGTTAGGGTTTTACTACTGTGAGCAAATATCATGACCAAGGCAACTCTTATAAGGACAACATTTAATTGAGCTGTTTTTACAGGTTCAGAGGTTCAGTTCATTATCATCAAGGTGAAAGTATGGCAGCATGCAGGCAGGCATGGTGCAGGCAAAGCTGAAAGTTCTACATCTTCATCTGAAGGCTGCTAGTAGAACACTGGCTTCCAGACAGCTATGACTAGGATTATAGAGCCCATGCCCACTGTGGAAAACCTACTCCAACAAGTCCACACCTCCTAATAGTACCACTCCCTGGCCCAAGACTCTCCCTGTCTCTCGATCCCTGTTTCCCTCCTCTCTGTAAGAGACAAGGTGCCTCCATTAGAAGTTCTTATCTCGCCTCCTATTTGGAATCCCTTGCACTCATTCTATAATCTTTTCCTCTGCAGTGTGTGATCACTGATATGTTGCCTGTTAAGCCCACTTCCTGAGATTCATCCTTCGTAGCGTAGTAGTTAGCCAGCAATTGATGGCAAGTTAGACTCACACACCTCAAATCAGTGGGGTGCATCTCTGGGGAGCTAGAAAGTAAAGAGATCAAGTGCTTTACAGATCAAAATGGCTTTTTCTATTTTTTTCATGTCTCTGCCACCATGATATGAGGCCTCACATTCAGCCAGAGCACTTGAGTAGATAGAAAGTCCCTTCCTCTGACAGTTCTTGAGACAGCACACAGCCTGGCCTACAAAAACAACATTTCAGAGAGCCAAGCTACATCTGACCTTATCAAGGCCTTCTGTGAGCATCTCCCTACAAAAGTTCTCATACATCAACTTACTTTGCTCACCATTATTCTTATAAACCTAGGATTCATTGCACAAGTTGTTATCTCTGAACGGATTTCTCCATTACATAACTTCTTTTTTTGTCAAAACTCTCATTACAATCAACTCAGACGCTTCTAACAGTACTGGTGCTTCCCCCCCCCCCAACCCCCCTACCAACCTCCCCTGCCTCAGCAGAGCTACTGCACAAATGCAACTGGGGGAGGAGGGTGGTGAGCTGACGGGAACTACTCCAGGATAAATCCCATCGATGCCCACTGTTCATAAGTCAATTGTGTCTCTTGAATTAGCGCTGGCTCTCAATCTGTCCTGTGCCTTTGGTTGGTTTCCAGAGTCTCAAACAGTTGATTTTACCAGTTTGTCAAGTTTTATCACTGCTTTTGGGGAGAGGTTTACTAAAGTTCTACTACTCCAGAAAACCCGATATTCAAACCCCCCAGGCATACTCCTAAGTTTATTTTAGGCCAGTAATTCTACCAACTAGCTATTCAAAATTGGCTTCATTTTAATTGAAAATCTAATCTCTCTCCAAGAGCCATTAATGGCTCTATCAGCATCTTGAAAGCATTAGGGGGCCTTAGCAGAAACCATCTTGCTGAATACAAACCACATGTTTAACCCACCACTCGTTGGGCCGCCCTGAAATGCGGTATCTACCTGTAGATACCATCACACTGCCTCGGGATGCTTACGGGTGAGGAGAATGGAACTTCTCTGGTCCTCTCCTCTGATGGATGAAGTGTTAAGAAAACAGGTTCCTAAGCTCAAACTTGCCTCATGGGACTCCTGATCACCAACTACATAGTTGAAACCACATTATTATTCAGCAACCTGACTTCCTCCACCTAGAAACTATAAAAAAAAAAAAAAAACACCCTCCATAAGTCCCCCAAAACCCTCAGAATTCCACATGACAAACTATTCACACACCAGTAAAGCCCTTTAAGGCCAGAGTGTCGTGTGGGTAATTGGCAAGACTGTCTTTAAAGGGGATTCTATTCAATAATAATGTCAAAAAAAAAAAAACTTAGCAAAGCCTAAAGCTGAGCATCAAATAATTACTCTCCATCTTTTCAATTGCCCAGTGTTTTGAAAATGTCACAAATTACAACCAAATGCTGCTGAGCATATATTATTGGTAGGTTCTTTATTTTCTCTTTTTCTTTCTTTCTTTCTCTCTTTCTCTCTTTCTTTCTTTCTTTCTTTCTTCCTTTCACCACAATAAATATACTAGTCATGAGTAGAAAAGATTTAAATATTTTTCTCATAGAACTAAAATAAATGAAATATTTAAGTACACTATAAATGTCATGCATTGAAATGCACATATTTGGTCTTCAGTGTCTGTCCTTGACAGCTCTCTTTGGAAAGACAGACAGTAATATATGGCCAGAAATTGTAACGATTACTGCTAAAAGAGTTACTAAAGCAGTAAATTTTTGCAAAAGTCATTTGAGGGGCAATAAACCAAAAAAATGAAGCTAGGGTATGGTACCTCTTTCATGCGGAAGTGGCTCAGGACTGACCCAAGGGCAGGGTAAATGTCATGTGCCTTCCCCTACCCTCACTCCTGCTCCTGGCTGGGACCTGTGGAGTAACTGGCAGGATGGGGATCTGAATATAGTTATTGCCAAGCACGGACTGTCATCTAGAGTGTTGTAAGCAGTGGTTCAGAAATAGCCATTGGTTTATTCTTTTGCTTACATCCCTCTGCTGAGGTCCCTGTGCTAAAATGATGAGAATGGGTATAGAAAATTTAAGGCAGACCTTTGGAAGCCATGGTGTCAGAGGAGATCAAATAAACTACTCACATGTTTAAAAACATAAGTGCTTTTTATAGTTTGAATCACACCTTCCATTCCAAATGCAAATATTAAAGTTTAGTTTCCACAGTAGTGATATAAAGAGAAGGGGCTATTTTGGAGAAATAATCAGTCTTGAGGGCCTTCAGGAATGGAGCAGTCCCTTAAAAGGGCTGGAGGGAACTCGCTCAGGCACTTTATTCCTTTCCTGTCACCTGTATGAGACAACACAACAAAATACCATCCTGGAATAAGGATAGGACTCTCACCAGACTATGGTTGACAGGCATTCAAAGGTTAAGGGGGAAATAGGAGAGTGGGACTGGACCTCTTACTTCAAGCCAAGGTTAGTTTCAGCAGTGGAATGTCTATGGTTTTATAGGGAAGTCTGAGGCAGAGCTGGATAGACAATGCAGGCATGTAGGAAAGGTGAAGCCTGAGTATTTATTTTTGTAATCTCTGTATATTTATTTTGAGGAAAGAATAGTGTCTTGGGGGCAGTAGGGAAGAGTTTTCTTTGAATAATACCACAGAACTTTCTCCATTCTTACTACTGACTAAGAAAAGTGAGACCTGGTCTTTATCCCCAGACCTGTCAGTGCATAGGATAGGAACAAGAAAACTAAACCGAGCAGTAAGTTCCTCTGCAAAACCTATAACCTCACTGAGACCAAGGGTACCCACAATGTACATAAAGGCAAGGAGAATTTGTAGTTGAGCATGCCCTATCAGAGTGTCTTACTGCCTTCTGCTGCTTGCTCCACTTTTGCTCAACTGTCCTACTTTCCCAGGTTCTGAGATACCTCATTTCCATCTTCAAGTAAACACTGGCTGAAACAGAAAATGAACACACCCCATAGAGGCACGTGCAGGCCCAGGATGCACTAATTATCTCAACTCCTTTGTAAAGCACCTGTCTATCGAGCTGTGAGGGAGCTGTGATGGTTGCTTGTAATTGTCAGCTTGACACAGCATAGAATCTCCTGGGAAGACCACCTCAATGATATATGTGGATATACGTGTATGAGAGTATACATGTGTATATGTGCATATGCCAGATCATGCCTGTGAGGAAATTCTTTCTTAATTGGGTTAATTGGGGTGGTAATAAAAAGTTATGTTGAGTGAAGTAATTTAGACTCAGAAAAAGACAAATATCATATGTTTTCTCTTACCTGTGGTTCCTAGCTCTAAATCATCAGAGATGATTCCATAATTCAGAATAGCCACAAAAATCAGACGAGAAGAAGGGACGATAGGGATGGGAAGAATTGTAGAGGGAAAGGGGGAAGTGGAAAGATGGGGGATGCTTTAATTTAGGGGTGAGGAGGGAGATCATTACAGAAAGATACAAAGGAAGATAGACAACAGAATGCTTGAAAATGTCATAGGGAATCATAGTTTATATTTACTTAAAATTACATAAAATATATATTTATGCACATTTGTATACAAAACTATATATACATACATATATGTATACATATATGTGTTTGTGCATATATATATATATACATATATATATGTGTGTGTATATATATATATATATATATATATATATATATATATATGAATGAAGTTGTACCACTTACAGCAGTAATGCTGCCCCCCAAAAGCCATAGACTATGGACTATCTGGTAGAAACCCCAGCACCAGGCATGAGTAACCTCCTTTTGAGCTGGTTAAGGGAGTCCAAGAGATTCCTAAAACAATACAGGCTATTTCTGTTTCCCTTAGTTGCCTCCCAGAGTTGATTTTAGGTCCCTATTGCTGAAGACATACATACTTTGGAGTCAGATGATTGGAGCTGAATCAGACCTTACAGCCTCCACACTGAGGATTAGATTTCACAGTATAGAAAGGTGCTATACAGGCTGCCAGTGGAGAGAAGCAAACAATATCTCTACCCAGCTGTGATGCCTATGAACCACAACCAATGACCAGTATGGCAAGATATCCCTAAGTACACAACAGCTGCTTACATCTTGGTAGTAATCAACAGCTGTCTAATTGGACTTAAGGTCCACTCCCAAGAGAGAGATCATGCCTGGTAATAGAAATCTAGCCAACTATCCAGACTGTTGAAATCTTAAGAGGAAACCCTACTGCAGCCACTTTACAAAGTCAGTATAATTACTGTAAAATTACTTATTTTTATACCTACAGATAAACATTCTCTCCAACCCCCGTCTGCTTCTCTTTGCAGCAGATAGAGACCATTATGGAAATCAAGAATTGCCCAAAAGGTAGAAAGCAAGTGATCGTGATATGGCCAGCCCCAACTGATACATCTACAACATGGTTCCTGCTCCTGAGGGTCAGAGGATACCACAGAAGAGAGGGCAGAAGATAAGAGCAGAGGACCAGGAAGTCTGCTGCAAGAATTGTCTCTCCTAGAAATGACAAGAAATACCAAGGATACTTTAATAATATGCCTAAATAAGATATGCACAATGACAACACCAACAGACATACTAATGTAGAAAAGCTCACTGAGCCCCGTCCCTAGATATAGAATGACGTGCAACTAATGACAGCTGAGTGAGGGACATTCATTTTCCCTAGGGAGGTGTCCCCTAATTTGTTGCTCCCTACCAAGTAGTCAGCCCTGAAAATCATTCATATATGTATAGATGGATATATATGTATAGATGGATATATGTGCATATATGGCGATTATATATGTTGCCAGATTATATATGTTGCAAGTTGTATGTATGTAATTTAATATATAATAGATGATATATAATAATTAATTAATTAATTAATATAACAATTAAAGAAGGAGAGGTCATTAATTTGAGAAAGAGTAGGGAAGATGTAGATGAAATTAAAGGGAGAAAGTGGAGAAGGAAAATGATGTAATTTTGTTTTATTTTTTAATTTGTAAAAAATAACTGGATATGGTGACTCTTGCCTTTAAGCCCAGCACAGGCAGAGGCAGATAGATCTTTATGAGTTCAAGGCCAGCCTGGTCTAAATAGTGAGTTCTAGGCCAGCCAAATCTACATAGTGAGGCTTATGCATAGATTTATCTCAGAACATAAAAACTAAAACAAAATGTAAAAAATACAAAATAATTTGGATGGAGAAAGAGAGGAGAGAGAGAGAGAGAGCACTCTGCTGGCCTATCCAAGGAAATATTTGAATACAAGCCTGCACAATAATAATAATAATAAGTGTGCTAGGGTGCCCTGAGCATGTGTGGGCTGTCCTGAGGAGTCTAGGAAATCCTCTGTCATTGCAACCATTACTGGAGGATGGGTATGCTCCACAGAGGAACTACACTAACAGTGTCCTCTGGCAGAAAAGGTACTAAGGGAACTGAGCAGGGTACTAGAGGCTGAAACTGAGGGGCCCAGGCAATCAGGTGCCAGAACCTACACAGGTGCAGAGGCGTCGGTAAAGATCTGACATCTTAAGAACCATAACGATCCAGGAGAGTTAACAAGCCGATGGCAAGGTCTAATTTTCTAAGGCTGTGTGGCTCAGCTGATGCTTCAGAATGGGCGTGAGATGAAAGATCAGAGCCATGCTCGAGAGCATAGTCAAGGCACCGTAAGGAGGTGGGGTTGGGATTCTGCTAGGAAGAAACAACACAACAGAAACGAGAAAGTTTGAGACACTGGTGGAAAAAGTGAACTGCAGTGAAATATCAGAAAAGAAGCTACACGGGGGTCGGGGGCGGGGACAGATAGAGAAATGGTTAATGGTGGAGAAAGGGCCCAAGTATCAGTGAACCAGAAATTCCAGCAATATGGAGGACTGTCATCATGGGTGCAGATGAGAGCAAGCCAGAAAGATAGGATACTGGGGTTTACAAACCCTTTGTAGGTGGACCATTTCAGATTATAACATTCAGAATACGGTTTGACAGAGGTAGTTGTGGAACCGAGGAAGAAGGGGACACAGAAGATGAGTAAGTGAAACAGGCAGAGTGCGGGTCACCTCAGGAGCAGTCCCAGGACTACGGAGAGTGGAGAGTGTGCAGCCACTGTGGATTCCCTGACAAATGGATCACAGCCCCTTCAGGAAGATTTTCCCATCACTACAGCCTCCCATCTCCTCTGCCACCTCCAGCCTGCAAACTTGCCTTGACTAATTTTTAAAAAACCTCCAATACAGCCCCACAGAGCTCCCATAGTGCCCCACATGAACTGTTTAGATGAAACCCATTTCTTTATGCAATTAATATATGCTAACTAAAAGAAAAAGCAAGAATAAAGATAATTTTGAGTGTTCTCACCCTAAAGAGATGTGTGAGAAGATAGATAAGCAACCCTAGTTAAAACTGTAGAGATCAGGGTTACTCTTTAGGCTGGGCCTTGTCCTAGTTGACATTTTACAAAGCAGTCCTTGAGTCCATTTTGAGTGCAGAGGAAGATAAGAGAGTGACTCTGCACTCTCTTGTTCTTGTAGATATCAACTGTTTAGCAGTAACCGTAATACAGAAATGATAACCTCTCCTTAAAAGTACAAATATGCCACCTATAAACTTACCAAAGTAGCCTGGAACATGGGAGCACATGGATGTACTAAAACCACGTCAGGGGTCTGGAGAGATGGCTCCATGGTAAACAACACTGGCTGCTAATCCAGAGCACCTACATTCTGTGCCCATTACCCACATGATGAGCGTACATACATACATACAGACAGACAGACAGGCACATCATTCATATACATAAATTAAAAGTAAATAAATCTTTTTTAAAAAAAATCAGAAAAACAGGCCCAAGAACTTATCAAACATACAAAGATGAACAAAGAGTGTTACGCTCTTACCTGAACACCAAAAGGAGTAGGATTTATAACAGTCCAATGACAATGGCCCCCATTGACCTGTCATCTGATCACCCAGAATGTCCCTCAAGAGTTCTACCAACAGAGAACTCCCACTTGTCTCCTGGACTTCAAGCTCAGCACAGTCCCCACTGCTTGATGAGGTCAACTAAATCACCCAGCCCATCGTCCATCCATCTATCCATCCATCCATCCATCCAGTCTTCCATCAGGACCCAACTCCACACCTGGTCTCTACTGCTCCTTGCATCTCTACAGCTCCACATCACTGCAGTGCAGCTCAGCTCTGCAGAGCTTGCAGCAGCTCTCCAGTTGGGCTGATACTGTATCTAACCACCTTCAGAGAGTCTCTGCATCTACAACAGCTCCCTGCCCCCATAAGGCCCCTTTGAACTCTATGGCATCCTTAGCTCTTTTGCAGCCCTTCTGAAACCTACATAGAGAGAGAGATAATTGCCAGATGATAGGTAATGAATGACCTGGGAGTTAATAGAGTGGGATTGGAATAAAAGACACTGTGTTTTCTCTGGCCAGATTCAAAGGGAAGTCAAGACTAATTGGCCATGTGCAACCAATCAATCCAAAATGGCTTATGATTTGGTTTTCAATAAATGTTAGCACTGTGAAGAGACGTAAAAATGTCTGTGTTTCTGGCATACCACACTTAGGACAAAAACCTTACACCAAAATAATAATAGTAAATCTTAAAAGTGGAAGCTGGAGAGATGTTCTTCCAGAAGACATAGCTTGGTTCCCAGCATCTGTGCATTACAACGACCTATAACACCAGTTCCGGGAGATACAATACAGGCCCTTCTGGCTTCCGGGGCATGCCCATACATGCCTTATTCTCAACACAGATAAACACACATACACAAATCAAAAGTAAGTTAAATACATAAATTAAAAGTAAAAACATTTTTGCAAACTTTATACAATGCACATGTTATTAAAGTGCCACCTCATGCCCTATAAATGGGTATAATTATTATGTGTCAATTTAAAATACAGATATTTTCAAAAGAATAAATCAATCTAACATAAAATTTTAAACTGGCAAAAACTAATTTATGGTATTAAATTACTATGATATGGTATAGTGGGGCAAGAAATGTAGCTCGGCTAATTTGTCTGGCATTTGGGAGGACCTGGTTTCCATACCCAGCATGGAAAAAAAAAAAAAAAAACCCACAATAGTCATGTTCTACTTTTGGTCAAGCACTGTATATACAGTAAAAACGCATTAATCTATGTAACCATAATACATTCACTTTCTGTATGTGATATTCAATTTTATTCTGGTTGGATGAATTAAACAAAGAAATTGTAGATTCCTAATTAGCTTAAATTTGAACAGATTCTCCATTGTAAGAGTCAAACAGAAGGCAAGTCAAAAAAGGATCATAAAATATATTCTATAAAGTCAAAATTCTGTGAATTTCTGACACCTGGGGAGCCTCGGCCATGATTACCCAGCTTTGCTACTGTAGCATAGAAGAAGTTATAGCAGATGCATAAAAGGATGGATATAACCAGGATCCAATATAATGTACCCGCCAATAGTGAACCTCTAATATAATTTTCAACATGTCCTGAAATAACTTTTTTCAGTTATTGAAAACTATAAATCTGTTCTTAGCTTCCCACCTGTTCAAAAAAAGGCCGTTAGCCAGACTTAGCCTGCAGGTAGTGGTTTCTTGACCTTTGTCCTAAGATGATGTGCATATACCCATATCTTGGTGGGTCTATAGACCTGGCCTGTCCTCTCGTTAATCCTTCTCTCACCTTTGTAGGTAGGCAGATACTGTATTATCTTGTCACCACGCAGAAGTTTACTGTCCCGAGGTTTGATGAGGCCAACTGGACAGGTAGGGAGGTAGTTAAAATCGTGTTTATATGTTGTGAGTAAATCCATAGTCTCTGGACTCGGAACGTATGCGTCTGGCTGGTGGAATTGCACAGGTAGCATTTTGTGAAGTGCAAAATCTCTCCTAAGAGAAGAATAAGCACATGTCATTGGGGTTCTTACTCAGAAAAAAGACAGTGTTGTCCCCTCAGCTCATATTAACCAACATTCTACTCAATCTCCTTACCTTCTATTTTCCTCTCTCTTTTACTATGAAACATGTCACCAAATTCACTTTTTGCCCATGTTTGACCCCCTTGGGTGTCATCCTTGACTCCGCCCATCAAAGCCACCAAGTCTGTCATTCACCAGGAACAGTCCCTCTACCTTCTTGGTTTTTCTTTTCCCTGTGGTCCAGACTCTTGCCCTTTTTTGTCCTTTTTTACTTAGGCCATGTGACAACCTTCTCCCTATCTTTCTTCTTCTGCTTAAATTGCCTTGGTGTGCTCAGAATATATGGTTAATAAAAAAATCAGATCAGCTTGCCCAGCATCTTTAAATGTCTTCCAGATAAAACCCGGTTCTCCTATGCAATTTATAAGTTGTCCTCCACCTGTCCCCTGACTCCCCACCCTTACCTATAGCATGTGTCAACCACATGAGAAGGAAGGCTCCTCTGTGGTGATCACCTACCTGTCTTCCATCCAACCCCTCATGTGGGGTTAGCATGTTTGTCAGATACACTCACCTTTCTCTGTGTTCTCAGGGACTTCTACTAATATTTATCTCCTCTACTCAGCCTTACAGAAAACCCAGAAGGAAAAAAAAAATGTCATAGAGATACAAAGTCTTCACTTCTTTGCTATCTACTGCTGTCAGTGCCCCTCATTATGTCAACGAGCAGCAAAACAGTGAAATAGAAAAGACAGGATGCTAGTCACCAAAGTAATCACTTCCCAAATCATCCCACATTTATGACAGGCCCAGGTGATACTTACCCATCACGCTAGCTATACCCAGCTGCGTCAGGTTATCCTGCCCACTCCAACAGTCTCTACTGCCTATTTCTCCATAATACTAGTTCCTCCAAAAACAAACAACTTTTTCCTGAATCCCATTTGGCCAAACAGGACAAGGCAAAAGCAGAACTTTTCCCTTAAAGGTACTTGAGTGAAAAGCCCTGTCAATGGAAGGGAGAGATTTCCAGACAGGAAACATTAGGCTAAACACTAATAAAACCTACTTCCAGGCTGAAACCTGGGGCTGCATTACTGAGCCATGCTTGAGTAGCAAGGGTAACACGCTCCACCGTAAACTGTCTTGCATGAATTATACACGGGGTTGTCCATAAACCCAAAGCAGGTCCTAAGCATGCTTGGTGGGATGAAAGAGCATGGAAGCATGAGAATTAGTCTCCTTGGGACTGCAAGTGGGAAATGGGAGATGCTTCCGCTGAACTCCTATAACACCCTCTTGATACAACTTAAAATATATCTTAGTAGCAAGAACAACAACTGCAAGCTGACCTGCTTTCCTAGCAGCCTCACTGTGAGCTAACAGCGAAGAGAAGCTTAGAGACCCCACCCTCTGGAAGTCAATCATATAAATGGGAGTCATGGAGTAGACAGGCTGACAAGAAGCTAAAAAGAAACCAAGAGTCAGGTCAACACTTTTAACCTTCTTAGATTAAGAACCCTCACATAGAGACTGCTCAATACTCAACCAATTGCAGCAGAAACACTAGGAGACACTAAGTCTCCATGAGCTGCATCTGAAAATCAGTTAACCCAAGAGTTACCTTCCTGCTAAAGTTCACCTTCTGAAGAGAAAATACCTAACAGGAGCTGAAGTTTCTCCACTCCCAGGCCTAGAGTGGGATTTTGAGGCCACCTTATCTATGTTCAGTGATGGCTAACCAGGCTGTGCACTTCTGAGAAATAGCAGAAAATACCAAAGGCCAGCACTGAAGAGCAGTACCAGTTGTCCAAGCTTGTATGCTGAGGCCTCCCAGCCCAGAGCTCTAATACTACTTTAAAAAGCCTACTTATCCTCCAAGATGCCATCTTCCAAGGGTCCCCAGACCTGCAGACTGACAGCTGAAGCAGGCTCAATGCCCCCATCTACTGTTCACCCACAGGAAGCTGCTAAGCTGTACTCAGAAACACATCAACTCAGGGGCTATCCTCAAGTCCTTCCTCAAAGACAGAAGCAGACACGCAAAACTTCATGCCAAGTTTAGGGAATGAACTCATTACTGAATCTCCTTCCATACAAAAGATTAAATCCTATTATAAATGTACATCTTTATTTGAATTCATTAACCATCTACAGAAAAGGCAAATAATTAGGGGAAGGAGAAGCCTATCACCTTCAGGAAAAAGGATCATTTTTAAGTTTGTAGTTGGATTCATTTTTATCTGGCCCAAAAATAGTCACCATGGCTTGCAAGTGAATTTTATCAGAATGTATGGGTTTCCTCATTAGATTTTTATGTTAGGAGCACTCACTGAAACCTATCATTAGCCACAGCCTAACTGCCTGTCCCCAATCTCACATAATCCTACATCCTTCAAGTTCATAAAAAAAAAATTAAAAATAAAAAAAAAAAACCTTTACTTTATTCTACCTAAAAATTGCTTAAATTTAACAACTTTTTTCTCAACATTCAATGACTTCTCTCTTCCTGTGGTACATTTTCCAGTGTTTAGCCTCACTGTGACTCTGAATAAAGAGGAAAAAAAAAAAGGTCAAAGATCTAAGTTTTCTTTAGAGAGGTAGCTATAAAAGCTACCCAGCATGGAAAGCCAAGAGTTAAACTAGGATTAAGGACTGGTTAAAGTGGCCCTGCCGGGATGTTATAGCAACTTTGTTTCAAATCATTTGGCTAAGCTAAAGAAAGGTGTTGGGCATGAACAGGGAGAAAGGAAAGGGGAAATTACATAATTGCTAATGAAAACCATTTGCCTGGAAGTGGGGAGTGGAGAATTTTCATAGGAGCCAAGCAACGTTTACTTTTTATTAATAGTTTAATATTTATGCAAATTTCAAAAGTTATTATAGTAGCCACCAGGGAATCAATTGTGCTAAAATGTACCCTGTCTTGGGAATGGGGGACGGCTTCCTATTTGCCAGAGCAGACTGTCACCCTTTCCCTAAATCGTTTGCTTGAGCTCCTTATCCGCAGACCATCTCCTAACCTGCAACCTAGCCTATTCCCCAACTGTTTCCTTTCTGCCAGTATTTAAAAATTTGTCCCCGTCTCTCCCATATTTTAAAGAAAAATAAAATATTTTATAATTTTTTATTGGTTATTTTATTTACATTGCAAATGTTCTCCCCCTTCAAGGTTTCCTCTCCACAAACCCCCTAACCCACCCCCCTCCCCCCTGCCTCTATGAGGGTGTTCCCCTACCAGCCTTACCGCCCTAACATTCTCCTTCGCTGGGGCATCGAGCCTCCACAGAACCAAGTACCACTACTCTCATTGATGCCTAATAAGGCCATCCTCTGCTACGTATGTGGCTGGAGCCATGGGTCTCTCCAAGTGTACTCTTTGGTTGGTGATTTAGTCCCTAGGAGCTCTGGGTGGGGGGGTGCGTCTGGTTGGTTGATATTGTTATTCTTCCTATGGGGTTGCAAACCCCTTCAGCTCCTTTAGTCCTTCCCCTAACTCCTTCATTGGGGTCCCCATGCTCAGTCCAATGGTTGGCTGCAAGCATCCACATCTGTATTGGTCAGGCTCTGACAGAACCTCAGAATATTTTATAATTTTTAAAACAAAATATTTATACATTTTTAAAATATACAGAGAGAGAAACTCTTCTCCTTGGAGCCTCTCCTCTACCTCTCTTTCTCTAGAAAGGGTCTACATGACTTCCTTCCTCCCACACATTCCCCAACCACAGAACATGACTACTGAGTATACTAGCCAAGGCATCTCGGAGCCTCCTGCATAGATAAGTTAGTCATAGTGTCTCTCCTCAGATTCATCTCTTTCCTTGTCCTCAGTTAACCCTCTTCTCATGATTTGTCCTCTTAACCATCTCCTCCTGTCTGGTTGGGGAGGTACTCTTTGCCTTACTTGTTTGTTTTATTATTTCCATATGTAATTTTCAAACTTCCCCAGGTCAAAAGACACCTTCTAAGGAAGCCATTATGCCATTCCAGGCAGATTTGGAAAGGGTTTTTCAGAACACCGAGAAAGATCCCTCAGCAGAACTACAAAGCTTCCTCCCAACATCATTCCTGAAGCCAATAGATGCTAGTACAACCACCCTGGATCCACATTACACATTATTATCTCTCTTCTATTCTCGCCTCCTCAAATCCCGCTGAGGTAGAAGCTAACATCTGTCACCATTCCATGTGGCCTAGAAGAAACTGGAAGGGACTAGGGTTGGCCCAGCCAATATGTTTCCGGGGCCACGCCAGCAGGTGGGGGAAGAAATGGCCCTGGATGAGTCTTTGTTTTTTCAGTTTCC
>JANHMN010000004.1:59382552-59430674 GCA_030674055.1 Rhabdomys pumilio | reverse complement strand
CTTCTTCTTCTTCTTCTTCTTCTTCTTCTTCTTCTTCTTCTTCTTCTCCTTCTCCTTCTCCTTCTCCTTCTCCTTCTCCTTCTCCTTCTTCTTCTTCTTCTTCTTCTTCTTCTCTTCCTCCTCCTCTTCCTCCTCCTCCTCCTCTTCCTTCTTCTCTCTCTCTCTCTCTCTCTCTCTCTCTCTCTCTCTCTCTCTCTCTCCCCCTCCCCACATGCAAGCATACTTGGATGAACCTCCAATGTATTCTGCCCACATCTCACTCCCTTTTAAGGCACTACATAACACCGCTGAAGCTGGCTTAGGCAGCAGAAATATTGTCCCAAGTGGGGGCCCAAGTGTTTCATCTAGTCACAGCCTAATGGGAATTGAAGCTAGAAATGCAAATTTTCTTCATAATTTGCCGTTGGATCTAGTTGAACTAAAGGCAAGTTCTCTGCAAGAGAATTACCAAAGGCTGCAAATTTTTTAAAAGAGAAAAAAATTAGAGATTTTCCAGTAAAAAGGACTGGAAATCGCAGGCATTCCCCTTCTGACACCTGCTTTAAATCCCCACAATTTATAGTCAGTAAGAGTTGTGTGCAGCTGTAATCATGCCTCGTGCTGGGATGATAACCTTTCCAGAAGCCAGGTGGTTTTTGTGTCTGGACTTAATCACCAAACTCAGCCAAGCCGGGACACCAAATGACTTTTTCATGCAGCAGGTGGGAGCCCCGTGTCCAGCCTCAGACACTATACAGAGTCCACCTGCAGATAACAAAATGAGTAAAGTGCCATGGGAGCCGAGGGGTGACAATCCGTGCAGATGACACATCCCATCCCCTAAAATCTCCAGGGAGGCAGACTGCTTTTCATTCCTGAAAGTAGCTCAGCTTTTCCTCAGTCTGTGAAATGAGACAAGCAATGGGAGTGAGGTATAGCAGAGCAGCTGCCCCTAGGGTTTGAGTCTGGCTTCCCTTCCGAGGAAAGGATGAAAGGGAAGAAATCCCCTATGAGCTTTCACCCCAACCTCAGCTTCTGGGCTTGAACATAGGACTTTATAGGTGATAAGCAAGTGACCAACATATACTCCAGCTCCCAGGTCTCCTCCTTCCCCATTAGTAACTGGATTCCACCCCTTTCTCTTTTTTTAAAGCTCTGTAATCCTTAATAGTACGGGAAATTCTTTCAGTAGCTGGGGACCTCTTGATATAAACTGGATTTATTGTTACTGTGGTTGTGGCTGAGGCAGGGCACCTGCTGGGAGATGGGTTTATTGTTATAAATGACATGAGCAAAGATAACTTAGTTCAGGTCAGAGATTAATTTTATGATAGGAAGGAGGAAAGTATGAAGGGCTTCCATATCTGAGAGCCTCAGAGCTGGGCAGTAGGACAGGAATCCTGCCTCAGAGGATGGATGTATGTTTGTTCCTAAGATTTAGACATGAACAAGAGCATCTCGCAACAATCAAGCCTCAATCATTTTTCCTGAACTTCCCAGGACAGAAAATACATTTCCGTCATAATGTTACTGAAGTTAGTACTTTTGATCTCACAGTAAACTGTTCTTCCTTTCTTGAAAACTGGGTGTAAAGAGATGAGGACTGCTGCAGCCGAGAGTAGAAAATGAAGTCTGAAGTCAGCTCCCAATGCTACGCTTATCCCTTACTAACCACTGCATCACGCATGCGCACAGAACGCCTCCTTGGTGTGGCCTGTAGTCTCTTGCAAAGAGAAGCAAAGCTCAGGAGTAGCCCACAGTCTTTGCTGCAAGTTCTAGAGCCCTAGAGATGATGTTTTCTTAGCAAAATGAAGCCCAAACTGTAAGGTTCATATCATTTAATAAGCTGTAGATTCAAAAACAGCTGCTGTAAGTTACACTGTTCAAATGTACCAGGACCCAGAACCATTCTCCTTAAACCAAGTCATGTACAACAACTGCTAGGCAGCAGACAAATCCCTCAGCTGCCTGCCAGTCTCAAGATGTCCCTGTCCAGTAGTTCCTACCACACTTAGAAACCCCTTAGCTTCATTCCTCCCCTTAGATGACCTTCTGCTTTAACCTAGACATGGCTTCTATGGATCTAGCTGTACAGCACCTGGTTTTTAGATAAGAACAAAATCTCAAGAAAGGAAGTTTCCATTATTCTGGGAAAAAGATGTCATGCTCCACCTCGGACCAGCTGGAATCATTATTAAAACCACACAAAATTACAATGCAGTGGGAGAGCTAGAGAGGACATTCAGCAAGTTGTCCAAGCATCTATGATATCTAAGTGCTGTGAGGAAACAAATGAGGTACACTGTTAGTTCCACAGCACAGAAATGCTGTCTTTTGGAGGAATAGGGAGACCGAGAGCACATCAAGGGTCACAAGGATCCTCTTGGAGACAGACTGACTGACTGACTGACTGACTGACTGACTGACTGACTGACCTGAAACCCCACCCAACTGCATTCAAAGATATTCCTAAGGCCACAGATCACTAAGCCAGGCATCACCATCAGGAGGCCACTAACCAAACTGTCATTGGAAAATACATAGTCTTGTGAGCACAGAACCCTCAGACTAAGCATTTTCCCCAGCCTCTGGCAATAGGGACCTCCATGACACTGACAAAGGCAGTTCCATGTCTACATGGTCCTAGATCCTAACAATCTCAACTTGGAAATCAACTTGAGTATAGCAGGACCAGCTGAAAATTAAACATGATCTTTGCATATCTTGAATATTTGTAGGGTCTCTAATTCAAAATCCATAGAGCCACAACAGAAGGGTCCATTTTTTCTTGCCAGTCTTTGTTTTCCACCCAAGTTGTTATGGAGCCTTGTCCGGCAGCAGGCCCTCTCCTTCCAGTTTAATATTTAACTTAACCACCTTTAATTAGACAGACCAATTTAGCCTCCTGACCCCCACTTCAACAAGCAAGAATTATCAAGTAAGAGAGTGTTTGGGAATAGTTAAGAAAGCTAACAACTTCAAGAGTCTCTTTCAGAGCTATCAGACCCCACAAATATTCAAGATATGCAAAGAACATGTTTAATTTTCAGCTGATCCTGCTATACTCAAGTTGATTTCCAAGTTGAGATTGTTAGGATCTAGGGCCGTGTAAACATGGAACTGCCTTTGTCTATGTCATGGAGGTCCCTAGTACATTAGCCTTAAGGCACTAATGTTGCATTCCACATCGCATGCTGTTACCTTGACATGACACTATGCATTACGAGTTTCAGGTCATCCACTTGCTTACTAGCAAATATTTACCCTTACCTGGATGTAGTCAGGCCTTCCATTGGTATGGATGCTTTCCGGTAGACCCCCTTGGGCTTGAAGGAATTTCTAGGCAGGTAAGACTCATAGATTGGATATTTCTCGGTGTACTCAGAGAGAAGACATGGTTTCTCTGTTTTATCATAAATCTTCGTAGGGAGATGTGGACAGCGATGCCGCCTACAAAAGATACATGGGGAGTTTGGTTAGGTACTTTTCTTGATGGGAATACATGCAGTCTGAAGACGCATGTCCTCCAAATGTGATGCAGACTGGCTGCTGCCATTAAAATTCAGAATTTAACCTGTCCTTTCCTCTATTACAGCATGTACCTGTCAAAACTCAAAAGATCATCCTCAACTGTTTAATTGAAATATGTGGATCATAAAATTACACGAAAGCATGGCTGGTGTTCAACTGTCACTTGTCACACTGCTTGTGGAAGTGTTTAAAATAGTCTGTACCATAATCAATGGCTTTAGTATCCAATCCTTCTGAGGGTCACCATACCCATCTGCCCTTTTGAGAAACCAGAGGTAGAAACTGATCAGGCAGCTTCCAGATCCCCAACACAGGAGAGTTCCACTGTTATCTTTGGTCAGAAGCTGGACAAGTCCTTGACCTGTCCTGGTCACAGCCCAGGAATGTCAAATAAGGGTTCTGGTTTGCTATCTGTCTTCTCTAATTGAGCACCCCTTCCTGGAAGCTTCACATTAGGGCACAACCTAAATCCCAGTGCAGACACCAATTCCCTCTGGCAAGCAGCTTTGGAACTGAACCTCTGGGACAATTTCAGCTCATGGTTTTAGGGTCTCAGCTCTTGCAGTGGGAGAGGAAGAGTGTCAGGTAACTACATGAGGATTAGAACCCTGGAGGTCATTGAGGTCCACCCTAGACCCACTTCCTCTGTAACACTAGAAAGGAAAACACCACAAGTGTCCCTCCTTATCCTTGGTCAAGAGAAGGAGCTGTACCTGTACTTGGTAGAAACATTTGATCTTCTCCAAAAAGTAGAACATTAAATATGACTCTTCCCTCCCTTAAGAATCAATCCAGAGAGTTGGAAATCTGGCTCAGCTGTCAAGAACATTGGCTGCTCTTCCAGAGGACCGGGGTTCGATTCCCAGTACCCACATGGCAGCTCACAACTACCTGTAACTCCAGTTTTAGAGGATCTGACACTTTAACAAACATAGGTGCAGGGGGGGAGGAATCAATCCAGTTGGGCCTATTAATCACCTAGCCAGGTATCCATGGAACCACCCCTCCCAAGCTGATTTATCAGATGACAAGATAAAGAAATGAGAGGAATCATTATTCCCCTTAGTGAGATAATGTGCTTTCCCTTCCCAGAGGTCCCTCACTTTCAACAGCTGCTTACAGAGCCTTCCTCACGGCTACACTGCTAAGCCTCCCTACTTCCCTAAGTCTGACTTCTCCTTTTTCTATTTTTCTTTTAGAAACTGTCCTGAAGCCTACAAATGCCTTCTTTGACCCTCCAGGCCTTTCTCTGTCTCTGTCTCTGTCTCTGTCTCTGTCTCTGTCTCTGTCTATCTATCTATCTATCTATCTATCTATCTATCTATCTATCTAAAGGCCTTACTCCCTTTCAGCCACACTACTGTTTGCTGACCTCCGTTGCAAAAGGCATGACTCCCTCTCCTCCCCTTCTCCATCTCCTGACAAGACTCTATTCTTTCCAATAGATGTGCTCCAAGACTCTGATCTGGGTCAAACTGGTCTGTATGATTTCTAACTGGGTCCCTGGGTCAGTTCAGAGTATTACCATTGCACACAAGTAAGTCATGCAACCTAAAACCACCCGATTTCTTTCCTTTTTATTTATGTGTCCACATGGCATATGCACATGTGTGTGGGTAAACACACACTCATGCATGCATATACAGAGGCCAGAGTGGGAGTCAGATATGCCATCATTTTTCTCTGTGTCCCCAACCTGGAATGACAAGCATGAATAGCCCTTCCTATCTCCACATGGGTGTTGGGGGTTCAAACTCAGTTTCTTAGACTTGCACAACAAGCACAATTGCTCACACCGAGCCAGCTGCCCAGTCCCTACCTCAGTTCAGAGTCTACCAAGAACCTGTAAGCAAACAATTTTCACATAGCAATTCTGCTCAACTATTCTTTCCAGTCTCATCTCAATTACTACATCCTCAGAAAAACATGCCCTAGTTATCATACATTCGTTACCACCCCCCATCTTCCCGCCAAGTGCCCATCCACTTCCTCTCATCAACCTTCATTTGTTCACTGCTCGTCTTGTCTATCAAGCTCAGGACCTTTAGCTAACTCACTGCTACATCCCTGAGATCCAATAGCCTGACTAGCACATAGTTAGCATTTGAGAAATATTGATTGATTGAAAGACTTTGTGTAAAAATTAAAAGAATTGTAAATGAATACTGTTTAAGCTGTAATGTATTGTGAGCCTTTCCTATTTTAAATACATGTTAAAAAATAAAACTCTCTACTTACAAATTGGGAAAGGGCAGCTGTTGTAGCTTCCAAAAAGTAAGTAGTGTATAATTTATTTGTGTATGCAGAGGCAAAGCCTCTGAGCTAGCAAGGCATCAGATATCTCAAGACAAAATTCTCAATGATTTCAAATTTAGCCATACCAAGAAATAACTAAATTTAACTTTTTAAAAAACTAGGTCTCATTATATAGCCCTGAATGACCTCAATCTCAAAATCTTGCTTTAGCCACCCAAGAGCAGAGATCACAGGTATGTGCCACCACATACAGCTTATTTTCATATTTTAATTACAGAAATCAAAACACAACACTCTGGGATAGCACGTGGGAAGTGGAATCAAAGAGGAGAGAGACCAGGAGTTTGTGGCGGCTCAATGTAAACCATTTCCATCCTTGAGGATTCAGGAGACCAGAAACTCTCATTCTTTGCTGATAAAGATGCAAAAGTGGTATAGTGTGTGCCTGTACTCAAGATGCACAAGGGGAAGAACTCAAACTTGGAACCCACCTGAGCTACATGGAGGGACTCTGTCTCACTAAAAGTAAATAGATGGCAGGCAGGCAAGCAGGCAGGCAGACAGACAGACAGACAGACAGACAGACAGACAGACAGACAGACAAATTTTTTTTAAAACACAGCCAGAAGAGTAGGCTGTGTTACTACTGGTTTATTTTGCAGTGCTCTAGATAGAGTCCTATGCTGCCTCGTGCCCAAACTAAACCCCTAGCACTCGGCTACTCAGTTTTCTTTCAGAGCTGCATAGGGCCTTACTAAACAATAATCACACTCCTGAGAGTTTACCCAATTGAAAAGTTGACGTGTATACTTTAACCGCAACTAACTAAAGGTAGTAGATGAACAGATAAAGCGTAGTATATCTAGACTCCAGGCAGGGAAGCAGTTCAAGGTCTTGCTCAGTCATTGTCACAGAAACTTTCTCCTGCAACAGGTAGGAAGAAACACAGAGACTCACAGGCAGACATTACAAATAGAGTAAGAGACCTTGGAACACTCAGGCCTGAATGAGATGTCTCCATCAAATCCCTTCCCTCAGGAAACCAGGAGGAAGAGGAAACAGAAAGACTGTAAGAACCAGAGGGAATGGAAGACACTAGAAGAACAAGGCCCTCTACGTCAACATGATCAAAGCTCATATGAACTCGCAGAGACAGATGCAGCATGCACAGGGCGTGCATGGGTCTGCACCAGATCAAGTAGATACAACTCAGAGTCA
Source organism: Rhabdomys pumilio (assembly GCA_030674055.1). Lineage (NCBI taxonomy): Eukaryota > Metazoa > Chordata > Mammalia > Rodentia > Muridae > Rhabdomys > Rhabdomys pumilio. The sequence continues at coordinate 59,423,690 of JANHMN010000004.1, read as the reverse complement.
CCTGGGAAAAGGGAGCCTCTTTGAAGGATTGCCTCAAATCAAGCTTGTGGGCATGTCTGTGAGACATTGTCTTGATTGATGACTGACTTGGGAGGGCCTAGCCCACTGTATGTAACACCATCCCTAAGTACATAGGGCTGGGCTATATTTTTTTAAAAAAAAAATTAGCTGAACCAATGAGCAAGCCAGTAGGAATCATTCCTCCATCGGTTCTTTTTGAGTTCCTGCCCCAGCTTCCCTCAGTGATGGACTGTGGCCTGGAATGTGAGCCAAGTAAGCTTTTTCCTCCCTAACTTGCTTTTGGTCGGAGTGTTTTATCACAACAACAGAAAACAAACGAGAACATATGAGATCTGGACAGTTGTAAAAGTCAGCAGAACTAAGTAAGGCACAGGGTGTGATTCCAGTACTCAGGAAGTAGTGGCAGAAGAATCACACACGTGCGGGTCGGCCTGAGCTATACAGTAAGGCTCTGTCTTAAATGCCCGAACAAAAACCAGAAGTAATAATGCAGAAAGCACTTGCTTTGATTGGTTGGTCAGTTAGATTTGAGGTAGGGTCTTGCTCTATGGCCCTGGCTGGTCTCTTACAAAGTTAAGCATCCTCCTGCCTCGACCTTCTAGGTGTCTACATTACGGGTGTGTGATCCCACCACACTCGGCAAAAAATAACCCTAATACAAAATAATGACAGCTGGGGTACACAGACCAGTGATGATAACCCTGATTAGCATGCAAGAGATCCTAGGTTCAATTTCAAGTGCCAGTAAATAATATATATGCATATACACATTATGTATTTAATATGTTTATTAGCTATATATTTAATTACTATTTATTAAATATGATTATATTTGATTAATATATTTAATAACATTTCATTGTTATTTAGATACTTGACTTTAATTAAATATTAATATTTAGTAATATTTAATAAGATAATCATTTTGTTGATATCAAATTGATTTGTTTATTTATCATACGACAATGCTAATACGAAATGTTAATAAAGAGAAAAATGAGTACATAAGAAAGAATATCTGGAATTCTGAGCTACCTAATTTTCTGTAACTCTAAGAATTTTCTGTAACTTTGTCCTAGAGAGTAGTCCATTGCTTTTTTTTTTCTTTTTTATGGGTTAAAGGTAAGTAGGCTGTGTCCCAGGCAATGGTAGTATAGTTGCTCCTGCTGTTGGCTCAACAGCTTACAGACACATGGCTGCCTCCACTGCTCTTCTGTACAGCCCTCTCTAATCATATGTGAATAGCAAGTGCTTTTACATAACAGTCCTGTTCATTTTGGTTTTATTTGTAAGGCTACAAATAGAAAAGGCCTTAAGATGTTGTCTTGATTGCTGTTCATTTTTATCACAAAAAAACTTTGACTCATGGTAAATATTTGATATATAGTCTCCTGGCTTATGGATACATTCCAAAACCACCGCCAGATGCCTGAAGCCATAGACAATGCTGAACCTTATTTGTGCTATATTTATGTGATCCATACTTACCCAGGTCTAAGTTTAATTTGTAAATCAGGCACAGAAAGGGGTTAGAAAGAGGTTAGCAATAACTGCGTATAGATCTTAATGACCTCAGCATATGACTGTTTTTACATTAAGTTGAGAACTCACCTTTACATTTGAGGAAACACCTTATTGGCTCCTTTTGATGTAAACAGATGCTCTTATACTTTGGGACTATTATTAGGTAATATAAGGGTTACTGTGTATAATTTTTTCAATACCACAAGTGAATCTGATAGATGAACACATAACTAAAGATTGGAGGATAAGCAGCAGAGACAGGGAGGGCATACTGTATAAAGTGATAATTAGTAAACTGGCAATAAATTTAATCTCACTACTCAGAATGGCATGTAATTTTAAACTTATGAGTGACTTCTAGAATCTTCCATTTAATATGGACATACTGCATTTAACTGTGAAGTAACTGAAAATGCAGAGGGAAAAAAAAACAGGATGAGGAGGTCACTGTATTTCTGTTCACAAGGGGATCTTCCACAGACCCTATATGCTTTATGGTGTTAAGTGATCAACAGAACTGTTTTTAAGCACACATTGTTAGCATTTAATGTATAATATTGATCGCATCATTTATAAAATAGTTAATGGTCATTGCATAGATGAGTTCACTCTAGAAAGAAACTGGTGTTTGCAAAATACATGTCTCCCATTGTGTATAAAAGATATGCTTTTAATTCCTGTGTTCATAATCAATCAATCATCTGAGTTCTCACTTTAAGCCAGACATTTTAGAATTCCTACAAACCTCAAACCAAAAGCCAGGAAGTTCAACTTAACAAAAACACCACTGCACATACATTTTCACTCACACACTCTTGAGAGAAAGTCAAGCTCTTACTAAACCTAGCTTGAGTCAAGCATTTTCAGTATAATGAACTCTACAGGCAGAGGAATCCTTTCCCGCTTCAGAGTCCCTGCCTCTTAAACCAGTGAAATGTTCCTTTTGGTCTATTGCTACTTCTCTTAAATGCAGTATATTATAACCATTTATTCCAAAAGAAAAATAAATTTAATGGCAAAATTCTACAATGTGGTCTGTATCTTAAAGTGAATTTCAATGTGGCAATAAGCTTCCATACAGATCAAATTTCCATTAAAGGAAAGAAAATTATACATACATTTATTAAACAGGTTTTATTTACCAGACTTATGAGTTAACTGAACATTCATCTTACTTTAAAATATCAAAAACTTTTGCTCCAAAATGTTTCATTTTGGCAAGCTATCCCAAAATTTGCAATAGTGGCACTTACAGGCTACATGTAACCAACAGCCGTCTAATTGGACTTAAGATCCACTCAACAGGAGGGAATTCATACCTGGAATTTTACAAGGTTTACAAACCTAGCCTACTTCTTGTGGGTGATAAGGTCATTAACCCTAAAGGAGAATTCACTTTTGCCAATTTCCTAAACCAGTATGACTCCCAACTACATTCTAAATACTTATTTGTATACCTACAGACAAATGTAGCTCTCACTTTTCATTAAAGAAGCTTCTTTTTCTAGCAGACAGAGACTATTACAAAAATATATATATAACTGGGGGTGGAGAGATGGCTTAACAGTTAAGAGCACTTGTTCTTGCAGAGAGCCAGGTTTGATTCCCAGCACTCACATGCTGGCTTATATCTATCAATAACTACAGTCCCAGGGAACCTGATACCCTCCTTCTGGTCTCTGCTAGGACCAGGCATACACATGAAACATATACATACATTCATACACACAGGCAAAACACTCATACACATAAAATAAATTTTAAAAAATCCACAACTGGTCAAAATACAGGGAGAAATTGCTATGGAGTACACATCCCCAGTTAATACATCTACAACATAATCCTACGCCAGACACAAGGGACATTGTTTGTAAGATAAGAGAAAGGTTGTAAAAGCCAGAGAATCAGCATATCTCCCAAAAGGTAGGATCTTCTATGTATGGCAGAAAAGCCATTAAATCTTAACACAATTTCACAAACATGACCTGCATATGACACCAAACATACTAACTTGGATAAGGGAAATTTCACAAGGCCCCACCACTAGATGAGGAGCTCCAGGTAATTAGTGGTGACTAAGAGAGAATCAGTCTTCTCTATGGTTGAGCTACTTAAGAGCTTACCCAATCTCAACTGGTCAACCCTAAACACATGTACATACAAACAGTAATTGGATTCGGCCGAGTATGTGTGTCACAATAGTAATATAAGTAGCCATAAATCTGAGAGGGAGTCAGGGGAAAGTGGGAGGAGTCAAGGGAGGAGAGAGAGGGGAGGAAATACTGTAAATGTAGTACTCTTATATCACACTTATAAAATTTTAAGTGAAAAATAAATGCTTCATGGTCTAAGTTTGCTCAGAGTGTTCATCTCCTTCCTCTGCCGGTAGCATAACATTGTCTGAGACCTCTCAAGACTCTGAGATCCATGTCTTTGTCTATCTACCTGCCCCTAGGGATAAAGTCGAAGTCTGAGGTCTCTATCTGGAAGCTAGCCTAGCACCTGATAAATTCAAGTAATAGTTGAATAGGAAACAGAAGAAGGGCACTGTATAGGAGGAAGAACTGCCAAAAGAAAAATATGTTCAGGGCTGAAGAAATGGCTTAGTTATTAAGAACACTTACTGCTCTTGAAGAAGACCCAAGCTCAGTTCCCCGTATGCATGTCAGGCAGGTTCCAATCACTTCTAACTCCAAGAGATCTGATACCCTTTTCTGTCCTCCAAGAGTGCCCACATCCACAGACAGACGGACTGACAGACAGACAGACACTAAAGACGTACATGTACTTGAAAAAAATATCTATTTACAAGTCACCAGGAAAAGAAAAACAACCTGTGTGCTCCATCTACAGCCTAAATATACAAAAGATTTAGATTCTTGTTTTTGATTTAGATTTTGTTTTCTAAGCACATTTGTAGATCACCATTCCTGGGACATTCAAAAGTAGCTTGGATGACCATGAACTAAATTCCCAAAAGCCCTTCTATAGTTGGGGCTCTTGTGTCATTGAACAGCTGCCTTGGCCACCTTGCTCTGGTACCTACTCACAAAAGCCCAGATGGAGCAAACAGCAGGGTGTAAAACCAAGAGGGCAAAGGGGGACTTAGTTCAGCAGAACTCTCTAAAGTCTTTCCACTTGAGAGAGAAAAAGAAACAATCCTAGCTTACTCAGACACCTGGGAGAGGGTGTAGTAGAGAGTTGACGAAAGTCACAAGAAAATTAATAATAGCCCAATTCTGAACACTGGCTCCAAGCGAGAGAACTTTAAAACTGAGAGGGGGTATGAAAAATATCCAACCCAATGACTCATACACAGATAACAATATTGCAGCTCAGAATAGTGGACACAACCCAGCTGTGGATACAGTGCAGGTCCTATCATAAGGCACTCCCCCAACATGCATCTGACTCAAGCCATCTGTGACTCAGCTTACCCTACAATGGATGACAGGAGGTAGAATGGTTCCCTTGAATAACGTCATTCAATAGAAATAAAATACAAACCACATATGTCACCTTAAGTCTGCTGGTCACATTAAAATGGCATAAAGAAGCAAGTAAAGCTTTACTTACTCAACTTTTCCCAAAATCCTTCATTTCAGCAAACCATCAGTATAAAAGTTATTGCACTATTTTATTTCATACTCTTCAAAATCCAACATTTATTGTACATTTGTAGCGGATCTCGGTGCTCAGCAGCCCCATGTGATAGCAGCTTTCATACTGGAAAACACGGGTCTCGACTCTGAAGGTTCAAAGGAGCCGCCAGCACATAGGTGCTCAGTGATTACTACAAATGTGGCTGGACAGATACAAATGCTTACAAACATTTGTAAACCGTGCCTGATGGTTCATGCCCATGTTCTCAGCACTTGGGAAGTAAAAGGAGGAAGGTGAGTCCAAAGCCACCTTCATCTACAAAGTAAGTTCATGGCCAGCCTGAGCTACATTAAATCTGTCTCAAGAAACACAGTGTTGTTTTCTGATTTTCAGTTTGTGTCTTGAGTCCTCTAAAATGCCTTCATGTGGCATAATCAGAAAAATTAAAAGACATGGAATTGAAGGTCTCCCACAGTTTATCTCCACCTACAGCTTTGAGCTTCCACTTGATGAGCCTGTATCACTCCCTACATTTGTTCTTCTCCTGTACCTCCACTTATATAAAATGCTTCCCTCTCAAAGGTTCATCCTAGATGCCACCACATCTAAATATGTTAATTATGTTTTGGGGGAGGAGGGAGTCATAGCATGTGTGCAAAGGCCGATGAACAACTTAAAGAATCTGTTCCCTCCTGTGTTGATGGGGTTCCAGGGATTAAACTCAGGTGGACAAACTTTTTCAGTAAGTACCTTTTACACACAGAACTATCTTACTAACCCATCTACCCCAGTTCTCCTCAGGGTTATTGATGAGCCCACTGGATACTGTCACTAACTCTAACACTCCTGCTCCGACACTGAATGGTACCATGTTCTTCTTTTTCACTTGGACATCTTAATTTCTCATCACCTGATATTTTCCATTTCTCATCGATGTAACAAGTATATATATTTTGTGGCTTACAGACTATTTCAGTACATGTATACAATATATAGTGATCAAATCAAACCAACAGAAATGTCTCTCGCCTCAAACATTTCTTTGTACTAAGAACATTCAAAATCTCCTCTACTAGTTATCGTGAAATAGATAATATAACCTATACTCCACAATATGACTGGCCCAGCCAAATAACCACAATAGTCTAGTAGTGGTACTATTATCCTTGGGGTTGGGGGTAACAAATCTCTACATTTGGCTCAGGACACATTGCAAAAGAAGGAACAGAAAGATTATGAGAGCCAGAGGACCAAAATGCCTGCTGCTAGAATGTCTTCTAGACAAGACAAGCGATGCTGTGCCCATAAAATCTAAATAGTATGGGAGACTAAACAATACTTATATAATGAAGCCACCATCCAACATACCAATCCAGATAGGGGAAATTACACAAGCCCCACCTCACCCCCAGATGAAGAGCTACAGGCAGTCAGTGGCTACTGAGAAGGGAAAAAAAAATCTGTCTTCTCCATGGATAACCCCTATGAGAGGGTATCCAATTGCAAACAGTCAGCCTAAACACATAGACATAAAAATAATATTTAATGGGCTCAGTAGTGTATGGGGGAGGGGTATTTGCCTAAACATGTAACAATAATTGTAAAACGAGAGGTCATAAAGTTTAGAGGGGAAAACACAGGAAGAGAAGAAGTGAGGAGAGAAAAGTGGAAATATAAATGTAGCACTCAGAAAATAAAAAATTTAAACAAAATAAAAATCAATCACACTTAACCGACTGGACAAGTGTTCTTTCAGTGCCCTTTATCTTCTATGATGCTTTGCGTAGTTGTTTCTTTCATTAATTTTCATGGTTATAACATGGCTGACAAGACTCTAACTTTAATAGGTTTCATGTGTGGTGCAATTGTTATGCACCACAGCAAGCAGTTTCTCTTTTTCCCAAGTAATCATTTCTTTTTTAATCCCCATTTAGCAAACATGGAAACTGAGGCTTAGGATATGCCATCTTACTCAAGTTCATATGGCTAGAAGGTGATGTAGCCAAACTGCTCTTAATTACAGCCATATGCCATATGGATTAATACGGGATATGTTTGTAGCTACTAACTCTGATCCTGGCTTCTCAGATAACCCATAGGGCAGTCAGTTCACAGGCAAGTCTTCGACCTATCCATCCAAGTTCCCTTCGCTATATTCAGTCTTCCACTGACACAGAAAATATCCCAGCACATATCAACAAGTAGATACAATTCCAAATGATCTTGAAAACTCTAGGACTTCCTTTACTTTGTAAACAGGAGACTGTCATTAAAGTAATCACAGTTACAGAAAAGAATACAGACGGCTGGATCATGGAGGACCCTGGACATCAGCCAGCCTCTCTGCTTCGCCATGCAGATGTAGATGCTGGGACTCAAAGACATTGCGTCCCAGCCTGGGGTCACACAGCTGGCCAGCAACAGCCTCCCTCTCAGCCCTGTGTCACCTCCCACGTAACTGGCTTCCACTTTCTATCCAATTTAGAACTCAAAGTTCAAGCCCTTAAAGGATTTGCAGCCTGTTTTTTCCTTTTTCCCAGTAGACGGAAGCTCATGAGCTATCACAGCTGCTGAGGGAGGAGGGAGGAGGAAGGAGGGGGGGAGACCCAACACTTGCTGCAGGAAATGTATTCTCAGTGTGGTGGGGACAAGGATTTCCAATCCTCAAGCCATAACAGTCGCCACTCTATACGATACCTTCAAATGATTCTAGGGTGGCTGGAGAACAGAAACTGAGATACTAAAGGCAGGATCTCCAGATGAGGATCCATGTCCCTGGAGCAGAAAGTTTTCTCTCTTTACAGTTCCAGAAATCCAGGCCTACTGACAGAGCCAACACTTCTCAAAAAGCATGTCAATCAATCTTATCAGCAGCAGTTTATAAGCAGATATCTACTAACTCCTTTTATCTTTATAAAAGGACCCAAAGACAAGGGTCAAGTGAAATGGTTTTATAGACTCCAAAACAAATACTTTTTACATTTTTATTAGCATATATTAATCATGTATTATAATGTGTTTATTATAAAATATATATATAAATAATGTGTTTGACCATCTTTACCCCCACTAACCTACTCTGTCCCCTTTTCACTCCAACTAAATTCCCTTCTTCATCCCAATTAGTCCCCTTCTCTGTGTGTGTATATATGTGTGAGTGTGCGCACTTGTGTGGGTCTTGTGCAGGTATCACTGTTGCCAGATATTTGATCACATTGTGAACCTTAAGATTGTAAACTGGAAAAAACAGTTTCTTTTTGTGGTACAGCTCAGCCCTAGCACACACATTTAACCCAAGAACTTTCTATAAACAAGAGCTAAATAAAATCAAGAGGTAGAGCAAGCAACCACTTGACAGGGAGTGAACATAAAAAAAATCCCAGGAAAGAGAAAGAACATCAGTGGAGTAGGGAGGTCTGCTGGCTCCTTTCTCTGCCTTTCTAATTTCTCTCTAGGCTTTCACTGAAGCATCTGGTTCCCAAGTCTCCATTTGGTAACCCAAACATTTGGGATTTCATTTTAAAACAACATATGACAATTGCTTTGAGTTCAAGAGTGCATTGTTGCACCATGCCCAGGAGACGGTGCTCGACTGTACTCTGCTCCACCCTCCACCTCTTACACTCTCTCTTCCCCCTCTTCCATCGTGCTCCCTTAGCTTTGGAGGAGGTGATATAGATGTCTCACTTACGGCTGAGCATTCAACGGAAAGTAAGGCGACTTTTGAACAAACAGAATATGCCTCATGGCAATCTTTAGAGAATATGCCTCCTACTCCCTACTCTCACCTCACCTATAGATTTTTTAAGCATAAAAATGCAAATAATTCTGGTGAATACTCCATCCACATGACAGTGAAGGATCAGGGGTTACAAACTGGAACATTTTAGTGGTGCTTAAGCCTTCAGGGAACCATGTCTTGGGTAACAAAAAGCACACCAGAACCCTTGCGTATGTTGGAAAACACATAACCTTAAAGAATACCTAATGAGAAAATTTTAACTACAATTTTCAATGGAAGGACAAGTCTTTTATGGAAGAAAGGGACCAGGAGTATAGGACAGGAGTGACAAGATATATTAATAGGAGACTGAATATGGAAAAGTTACCAGAGGATAACTTTCAGGAGTTGGTTCCCTTCTTCTGCCATGTGATTCCTGTAGACTGAACTCATGTCATTAGTACTTCCTCTCAACAGCCCTTAGTAAGCATTTTTAAAAAGTGTTCAATATCTGAGATGGAGAGATGGCTCAGCAGGTAAGAATACTGGCTGTTCTTCCAAAGATCCTGGGTTCAAGTCCCAGCAACCACATGGCAACTCACAACCATCTGTAATGGAATCTGATTCCCTCTTCTCTTGTACATGAAAACAGAGCACTCATATACGTAGAATAAATAAATATAAACATAAAAAAAATAAAGTATTCAACAGCATTGGCCATCCTGGGAATGCAGATTTACACTACTTGGAGATTTCAACTCAGTCAGAATGGCTATTGTCAAGGAAACTAATGACAGCAAATGCTGGTGAGGAGGTGAAGAAAAAGGAACCCCAATCCACTACTGGAGGAAGTATAAACTGAAACCACCACTATCAAAATCTCAATTTGGTAGACTTGCAAATATCTCAAAAAATAAAAGTAGAACTACTCTCTAACTCAGCCATACCCCTTTATGGTATAACCAAAGGATCTCATATCCTACTACAAAGATACTAACACATCCATGTTCACTGTGGCTCTATTCATACATAGCTAACAATCGGTCCACGTGTCCAGCAATTCATGTGTAGATAATGAAAATGTGGTGCATGAACAGTGGAATTTTATTCAGCTGTAAAAAAAAAAAAATCAAATCATGAAATCTGCAGGAAAATGGTGGGTCTGAGAAGCTGAATAGGAAGTGAAGTGACATAGGCTCAGAGAGAAAAATGTCGCTTGCGTGTGGATCCTGTCTTCAAACTGAGATGTATATGTTTTCTCTAGAATACCTATAGAGCTCAGGAAGCTAGGGGGAAAAAAGCTAGAAAAGCCATGAGAGGTGGAAAGGAAGATGTCTGAAGTGGATGATGAAATACAATACATGTGATATGAAAGTAGAGAGAGAAAACCCTAGGAATTAAGAGTTTAAGCAGGGATGGGGATGGAGAGTTGGCTAAAGGAGCTGGTACAGTGTCAAAAAACTAAGGATTTATAGGAAAACGAAGGGTCTTATTGAAGACCAGTTGTTTATAAGCCAATTAAAATACTTAAGTTTCTAAAAAGAAGGCATTTAAACAAAGATATTCTGTGTGGGTGGATTATGCTGGTCCCAGCATACATGAGTTATTAAAAACCCTAATTCCAGGCATAGGATAACTCCCTATGAGTTATTGGTCAAAGGCAGTTGGAGTCTCAAAGGCTCCCAACACAGTACAAACTACTGCCATTGCTCTCGGTTGACATCCGTATAAGATCCTATTGCTGAAGACACATTTTGGTTGCAGAACCTAGAAAAAGCAACGTACAGCTGACCTGAAAACTTCTCCCTGCTGGCTAGTTTTGATAGTGCTGGAAGGTGTTATGTAGTCTGCTAGGGCAGAAAAGACTTCAATAGTCTTGCACAGCAGTAAATACTGCAATAGCAACCTGCCAATCAAGATGTACCCACTGGCAAAATAGTGGCATAACCATTAGGGAGATAACAAACTGCCTTCTGATTAGATACAGAGGCCTGTTCTACAGGGAAGAATTAGTGCTTACTAGTGTAACCTAATCAAAGCCCATAGCTTCCATAGGAAAGTTATAAGGCCTGGAAAGAAGCCTACTACTGTTTTACAGGTCACCAAGCTGCCTTCTAAATGTTTTATTTTCATGCAAATAGATTTATGTTGCTCTCAACCTTGGTCACAGAAGCTCTGTTTTAAAATGCACAGCAGTTAACAAAGAGACTGATAACCGGTCAAAGTGCTGAATATGTGTGGCTACTGAGTGCTTAGTCCTAAAAGAGATATCTAAATCACCCCACAACTACCACTACCATCATGCTCAGGGAATATCACAAAAGAGGGGACAGACAGAAAGAGGGGAAAGAGGATGGAGAGGTAGTTTGTGAAACATGTGGCTATCTAATGCATGAAATCACAGAAGCTGTGGTTCATGGGCAAGATCTGCACAGCACTAAGCCCATCAACATTCCAGCATAAAGGAGGGACTCACCAAGGCCCCACCCCCAGATAAGGAGTTATTGGCAATTGATACCTACAGGGGAAGAGAAAGTGGGTCTCTTCAGGGGTATAGCTGCTTTTAGGTTGTCCATGTTCCAATGGATGGCCCTTTACCTATGCAGATGCAGACAGCAATAACCTGACTCACTGGGCCATTGGAGAAGGAGGAGAAGATAATTATTCTGGCAACGCTAGAGAGGACATACATCACTGTGAGTGGGCTTTGAGGTTTCAAAGTCTCATATACACCAGTTCTCTTTCTTTGTGCTTGCCACTGAGTGTGTGAGCTCTCAGCTTGCTGCTCCAACTGTCACACCTGCTACTTGTTGCCATGTGTCCCCAACAAGATGGACTCTTATCCCTCAGGAGTAATAAGCCAAAATAAACTGTTTTCTTTTTCTATAAGGGGACTTAGTCACAGTGCTTTGTCACAGCAATAGAAAAGTAACTAATACAGAGGTTTGAAGGATACCCCAACTAGCAGAGGCCACTACCTGGTTTGTGCCCAGTACAACGGTTTTGAGGTCACACCAGGTTTAACGGCAGAGAACACCTGCTTTTTCACCCATGTCTGTTGATTGCATCAAATGAAAGCAGAGAAAAAGCAAAGGAATCCTGGCAGAGATGTCCACAGGCTGCTGAACATGAGGACATGAAGGAATAACAAGTTTGGAAGACATCTGGACTGACAACGGAGCCATAAAATACAGATGAAGTTGCCAAGAAGGAAAGGGATTAAAACAAAACTTTATAGAGATACTATGCTTAAGAATGAGAAAAAGAAGCTTGTTGGACTCCGGAGCTTAGGGCTGTTTGTTTGTTTGTTTGTTTGTTTGTTTGTTTAAAAAAGGAAGAAAAGAGGACATGAAGTTGGGAGGTGTAGAAGGACTTGGGGATGAATGTGATCAAAACACATGGTATATATGTAAATTTCACAAAGAATAGATATATTTAAAAATAAAAATATCAAACAGCAAAAGCAACAAGTAGACTAAGCAAAAAAAAAAAAAAAACACTGAGGACAGACACAAGAAATGTTGACTAAGCCATGCTCATCACAGGACAGTGGTTTGTAATGGAAATCGAGTCAGGCCATCCTGCAGGGAGAGAAACCTAAGGGCAGATAGACATTCTTTGATGATCAAAAATGATCAACAGGTTGCAAAGAGCTACCAAGAAAAGGGAGGTGAATAAGTGTTGTTGCCTGTGCTCTGTCTGCCTCGGGGGCCAAAATGTCTCGGCCTGCACTGCTGTTCTGGTCCACGGGTCAGGGTTTAGCAAGAGAGAGAGTAGGGGGAAGACACGAAGAATAGAGACAAGCCAGAGGGTCCGTAGTCAAGTCTGGTTACTCCTTTATTCCCCTCTTTGACTCCTCTTGACTCCTATTGACTCATATTCTGACTCTTATTAACTCCTATTGTTTCTCATTGACTCTCATTGACCCTATTGCATTATTCACACATATTGACCTCTATTACAAGGAAATCCTGGGTATTTATAAGCACAAGCAGGAGAACACAAGTGAAGACATTTTACCATGTGCACCATGCAGCTGGGGTCACTAAACAGCAAAGCAAGCTATGTGGGATAAACAAGATATTTGTTAGAGTGTGCTCAGCTGTTGTAGGCTGCTGAAAAACCAAGTCTCTATCAGGGTATATGGCTCCAGATGGCTGCAAAGATAATAGCTGCTTTCTAGCCGCTTTCTGCTAAAAGTCGGCTCCCAACAAATGAGATTAGAGTCTGAAAGGAGAGGAGGCAAGCCAGATAGATGGACCTAATCTTCAGTGAAAAAAAAAAAAAAAAACAAATCAAATAAATCAAATCAGTAATTACCTCAGGGAGAGAAAGGAAGGTGCCCAGGCACTACCGAGGCACTCTCTCTCAGAGCGCTGGCAGTGGCTTTAATCTATAGGAACTGAGATTAGGCACCTGAATTAGTCAAAACTCAACAAACATGCCTGAGGGTATACACACTTCAAAGGAGAGAAGCAAGCAAGCTGTTTCAATCCAGGTTTTGAAATTAATGCTGATCCACTCGGAGGAAAGATTTACTGATCTCTGTGATTTACTTGCAAGTCCATGGAAGGATAGACTGGTGGAATGAAGGACGCAGTAGACGAAGGACGGGTGAGCAGGAAAGATCTTGTCAATGTTGGGAGCCATTCATTTTCAAATCCTTTTGATTTTGCTGTATGTTTGCAATTTTTCATAGAGCAGTGAGAAAAAAAAAAACTGTTTCTTCAATCCCTGGAGTTTTAGATATGAATGTGACTGTGTATGAAACTATTCCTTTAGCAATGCATACCGAGAGATTCAGTGACGAAGAAGTGACATGATGGGCTGGAATTGATGGATGGACCAACTGTGGTCACACGCTCATCCCTGCCTACGCTCAAGAGCTGGACTTGGTGGGGGGCTGTCCCTCTGTTCTCTCTGCTTTGCAGATTTAAATTCTTTCAAATTAAGGGAAAAAATTAAAACAGATCCCTGAGAGGTTGCTCCTACACAAACAAGAGTGTATCTGCTTAAGCAAGTGCTTCCCTCGAGGCCAATAGGGCTTCGGTCCAACCACCTGGGACAAAACAGGCCCTTGATTTAAACTGATGATAAGTGCAGAGCCAACAGCCAGAGGAAGCCTGTTTCTCACACTCTGAAGGTGCCGTCAGCTGTGCTGGCTTGTTCCCACATGGTCTATCCCTGTCCTCCAGCCAAAAAAACAGCAAGCCTACATACTTGACTGGAGTTTTGCTCTCTTCCCAAGAACCTCAGGACCCTGTAAAAGCTGGGAAAGCCCTACAGCTATGGTAAACGTGTCTTTTCAAGACTCTCCTTCAGGCACCACAACTACCCACCCAGGCCTCCATGACTCCTTATTTGAAAACAAAGACTCTCCTAGACTTGCCGACTCACCACTAAGCATGCTTACCTTGACACCTGAGATTACTCTAATCAGAACGTTAGTCCCATAATACTAAAAAACTTGCTTATGGGGCTGTAGAGATGACTCAGTGCTAAGGAACACTTGTTGCTCTTCCAAAAGATTTGAGATTGGTATCCAGTACCCGTGATGGAGGCTCATAGCTACCTATAACTCCAGCTCCAAAGGATCCAGTACCCTCTTCTGGCTTCTGCAGATACCTGTGCGTGTGTGGCTCATACTCACACAAACGCACACATACACATAAACAAAAGTAAAAATAAATCTTAAAAAAGAGAATGTCCCCCAGACTAGGTTTCTACTAAATGGAAAGTTATCTTGTTTACTGTTAAATAACCAGCTAAGCTGATAGCTGGAACACACAAATATTAATATCTTTGGAACAATAATTTGTAAAACATTCAGTTTCTATAGCTTTGCTATACCATTTTGTCTCATTTTTTGTGCAGTTCTGAGAGCTGAGCTGGGCATCAAAGCTTGACAATTATATATACATACACTATCACAACCTTAGCCCAGTTAAGGAGGCCAGGCCGAGTGGGTTAGTGTCATAATCAGTATTACAGAACAATCATCAACAAAACTAGAAGTAATGACTGTCTAGCTGACTCCTATATCCCTTTTATCCTATCCAATGTCATTCTGAGGAATGTTCAAGGGGATTTCTCAGAATATGCTACCCTCCTGCACGAGCACTAAACATAGTTGGGAATAGGTGGTCTCTAAGTTACCAGTGAATGAGACCTGATGATTGGGACTTACTTGGAAAGCAGGGAGAGCAAACAGTTGAATAAACGCCACCATCCATAAAACCCCAGATGTTTGGCTCGCCGTGTCAACATGTTAAGAGTCTCATATAATTAATTCAGGTAAAAAGATAACCATTGTGCTAACACCATGTTAATCTCTGGCGTGCATTTGCTTGATAATTTCTCCCACCCCATGGGCCCTTTTCCTCATCTTGATTAAAGAACAAAGCACTGTACTTCTGGAGCTCTCTGGGGCTACACAGGGACTGGCTAGGATCACCCAGCACTGTCAGCATGGAGATCAGATGACCCCAAGCAAGAGTTCATGAGAGTTTTCCTCCTCCCCTGGTTTCTGAGTCTAGGGAGATAACTGAACGTTCTGGGTGAGTTTATAAATAAGTATTGGCCAGAGGCTGTCTTCACTATTGGTGCTGTCCCCAACCCATAAGCATCTAAGCTCAGTGGAGACACAACCTTCCATTTCTGCTTGTAGTTTCAAAGTCAAACCAGCAGCAACTTGAGTAGAGCCCAAAAGTCCTAAAAGTACCTCTTCAAGGGCAGCTGCCACCATCTTCTCCTGAAAGGGGTCTAGGGGTCTGTGCATCCCTGTCTCAGGGTCTGTACATCCCTCTCTGGGGTACCATCATGGCTATGATAACCTATATAGTCATCAAAAGGCTTGGGAATCTGAGTGCCTTCAAAGTTACTAATCGTGGTGCTAGAGAAATGGCCCAGCTGTTAAGAACATTGCTGGTCTTGCACAGGAACTGGCTAAGGTTTTCTAGCTCTCTACCATATGTTACTGGCCATTACAGGATATCCAGTGCTCTGTTCTGGCCTCCTTGGACATCAGGCACATATGTAGTATACTTGCATACATGCAGACAAAACATTAAATAAAACATAAAATAAAAATAAATATGTTATTGATTTTAAGCAGTTTAGCAGACTTCTATAGTATCTATTGGCTGACAGATGTACCCAGCAGTGGTACCTTCATGTCAGATGTTCATATTCTCAATGCCTTTCCATCTCTAAACACAAGTCCTGTCTGATGCTGTAGACAACAGAGAGAAATGGCTTTCTCCATACACCCCCAGCCCAGTCTGATCATCCATAGCTCTTCTACAAACAAGTGCCTTTTCTCTGACCAGCCACAAAAGGTAAAAGTGCTTGCCTAGCAGCAAATGGCAGATTCAGGCAGGAAGACAGAAAGTTCCCAAACTACCAACCAATGACTAACTCCAACAGTGCACATTTC
Source organism: Rhabdomys pumilio (assembly GCA_030674055.1). Taxonomy (NCBI): domain Eukaryota; kingdom Metazoa; phylum Chordata; class Mammalia; order Rodentia; family Muridae; genus Rhabdomys; species Rhabdomys pumilio. Next base: position 59,407,386 of record JANHMN010000004.1, on the reverse strand, counting down.
CTGCTCATGAGCCAGTGGTTACTATCATGAACTTAACAGCCCCAGACTTCAGTGCTATTTGCTTCAATTCTTGAAACCTTCACAGTATCTATTGATGGCCAGATATCCAAAGCTGCTGTAGCTGCCGTCAAAAAGTACTTAGCATCATTTTCCTCTCTACCTCCGCAAAGAGTTTCAAAAATTGAGCCAAATCTCCCATAATGTCATTAAACTGAAAGAAAAATAATTTAACAATGAATGGAATGATTTTAGAAAAATAGTCTTATTTTACTAAATTTATTCCTTTGAGTAAAATAAATACTTTTAAAGAAGCACTTGATTCTTAGGGATTAAAGTCACTGTTATAAGACACTCCTTACCACCACCCCCCAAAAAGTAGGAGACGGGACTTCAAGTTTAATTATTACCACAGCTGAACAGATGGAACGAGATTACTTCCCTGTGCTAAGTAGTCATAACTCAGTATGTCAAAATGGTCTCTGATTTTATTTAAAAAATTTTTCTCTGTCTCTCCCAAATATTTTGCCTAAAGGGAATCTTTTTCACTTACTCCCTTCCAATTATACCTTCTCAATATATTACCTCTAGAAATAAATGTTTACCGCAGATATAAGCTCCACTCATTCATTAAAAGACAGCATTATAAAATATAAAAGCAACCTACTGTCTTATCTACAGATGTCCTGCTTTATGCTAACTGACTAATCACCAAAGAAAGAATCAGGCTCTGCTTTGCTTCATATCCGTACAGGATTTTGGCCTAAGGAAATGATTGTGTGTGCGTGTGCGTGTGCGTGTGCGTGTGCGTGTGCATGTGTGGTATACATATATGTATATGTATAAAATATATATGTATGTATATTACTTTTAGCTAAAATAGGAACTTTACAAACCCCTCAGGTTTCTGAAATAACACAGAGGATTTAAAGAGTCTGTCTTACTAAATCCTCCAGATGCTGGCAAAGTCCTGGAGAAAAAAAAAAAAAAAGTATGAAAGTAAAATTCTCAGCTATCTCTGATGTTTAGACTACTCCATCTCAAATCATTGAAAAGGCGAAGACCACCTACTTGTATTAGACCTGCTGGAAACTTCTCCATGAGCTCTTTGTTCATAAATGTAGTTTATACACCAACAAGTTTGTTCACTTTCAAGAACAAAATCGTAAGTAATTGACAGCTGCTGAGCACCGTTTGTATACCTGGCACAGTCCTTTGCCTTTCGTCTGTATGAAACTAATCACTACACTAAAATCTGCTTATACTAGAAGGTTCAAAGTCTGAAGTTGGGAGTCATACAGCCTCAGGCTGCAAAGGACTGTCATAAAACCAGGTCTGCTGCAGGCACACACAAGGACATCCGTGATGGTATGAACTTGGGGTAGTCCCACTGAGCCTGGAAGTGGCCCATAGTCAAGTCCCCCAGAGTCGACAGAACCCCATCATTTTGCCCAAACTCTGTCTTTTGCTTTTCCCCTTACCCACCCCACCCCCTAATCTTCTCCTTGCATCTGGCTACACTACGACTTAACTCTTCCAGGATCTATACCACAAACATTTCTAACACAGATGGTACAGGAAGTAATGCCCCCCTTTAAAAAAAAAAAAAAACCACTGCCAGTAGCCTTGGGTTCTCAACAATCCCAACCCCTGTGGAAAATAAAAATCATCTCCCTGCTTGCTGGGATCAGAACACAAATACACCCCCCACCCCATTATAAAGAAAGCAATGGAATCAAGTGTTAGGACTTGACATATAAAGTACCCCCAAAAAAGACTCATGTGTCCCAGCAGGCAGCACTACTTTGGAGGTCCTGGAAATTTTGAGAGATGGGACCTAGCCAGGTGTGGTGATGCACACATTTAATCCCAGCACCTAGGAGGCAGAGTCAGGTGGATCTCTGTGAATTCGAGGCCAGTTTGAGTTATGTAGCAAGCTCTAAACCAGCCAAGGTTACATAGTAAGACCCTGTCTCCCTTGAACAACAATAAACAAAAAATAGCTGGGATCTAACTGGAAAAAAAGAAGTAGGTCACTGGGGACCAAATTATGGGAGGATACATCTTGTCCTGCCCCCGCCCACCCATCTGCCAATCATTCTCTGTTTATGAGATGACTTAAGCCACATGCTTTTAACAACAGGTTCTGTCTCACCAAAGGCACAGAATAGCTGGACAGAGCCAAAGAACACTGACTGAATCCTCTAGAGATAAAGAGCCAAAATGAATCCTTCCTCCCTTAAATTGTTTGCTTGGCTATTTCATCACAGCAACAAAAAAGTTACCAACAGAAAACAGACAAAGAAGTAGAGATTGGCTCGGTGGTTAAGAGTGGACTGCTTTGCCAGAGGACCTGGATTCATTTCCCAGAATCCCACATAGTGGCTTACAACCATCTGTAACTCTAGTTCTGGAGGGAACCTCCAGTGTCTATGAGCACCAAGCATACACACAGTACACATATACATATACCAGTGAAATACCCACTGATATAAAATTAAATTTTAATTTAAAAAATTTTTAAACAGGCAAGAGAAATGGGAGTGGGAAGTAATTTAAAGGATTACCCAGCAAAATCTATTCTCAAAACCAAATAAGACGCTTATTTGATCAGTATCAAACATGTAGCTGTCAAGGTAAGAGTTGGGGAAAAGTCATGAGATGATGACCACTTTTAAGTATGCATGAAACTGCATACTGTTAGAGGGGACTCCGCCATTCTAAAGCTGCCTTCACTGCATGCATTCTGCATGGTCTCCATAAAGCTGCACATTACTGTAAGTGTTTTTACTGTTATACTGTAATTGTTGAAAAGGGATACTGTAGAACACCAAGCCAACTGAAACTTAGAAGGCACACAGACAAACAGAAACTAGCTTCTCAGGAGCACTGCCTTTGTATTAGTACACACACACACACACACACACACACACACACATACACACACTATCATCATCATCAGTATCACATAAAACGAAGCAGCTAAAAGCTCAAGCTGTACTGTACTCTTTCAGTCACCATCACCTCTCTTGTGAAAGATTCCCTCAAGTGCCTTGTGCTATGCATAGAAGACAATCTACGTCACCTGCCGACTGATGCTAGATCAGAGTTCATGCAGCCCATATGACAGATCAAACACAACTGGTCATAGACTCTTTCCAACATGAACTTTCAAAACTATTGGATTTAAAAAAAAATTGAGAAGACTGAAGGTGCTGAAAGGGTTTGTGGCCCCATGGGGAGAGCAACAATACCAACCAACCAAAGCTCCCCATGGTCTAAACCACCAGACTGGGAGCACATAGGGAGGGACCCATGATTCCAGCTGTATATGTAGGGGAGGATGGCCTTGTCGGGCATGGTGGGAGAGGAGATCCTTGGTCCCATGAAGGCTGAACACCGAGTGGGGGGAAATTCGAGGGTGGGGAGTGGGGGAGTAGGTGGGGGCACATCCTCATAGAAGCAGAAGGAGAGGGGATGGGATAGGAGGTTCCTGGGGTGGGAGGAATGGGGTAAGGGGATAAAATCTGAAATGTAAATAAATTATCCAATAAAAAAATAAAAATAAATAAATAAAATTGAAACTACAATTACAGTCAATATTTTGGGCTAATCTATAGTATATCTATATATTTTATAATCCCTATATAACATCCCATAGTTTGAATAATGGAAACTAATTGTACAAGTTTGCTCACTCGTTCATTCATTTCCTTATTCATTCCTTCAAGCAACAGCCAAGATGTTTCTATTATAGGTTATAAACTGTGTTGGGTGCTAGAACTAGAAAAAAAAGATAATAACCACTCCTATAGGGAATAGAGACATAGCTCAGTTGGTAAAGTGCTTATTATTTAAAACTGGTGTGGTGATGGACAACTGTATCCCAGCACTCAGAAGATGGAGTGAAGAGAATCAGCCCTTTAAGGTTATAGTCAGCTACATAGGAAATTCAAGGTCACCTTGAGTTGTATGAGATCTTGTCTCAAAAATAAATAAATAAAAGTATCACTTCCCATCTCCCCTTCTTGACACTGGTATCCAATTTTCAAAAGATCTTACCAATAGTGTACCTCAATGGTCAATAGAGCAAGCAGTAAGTGGCTGAAGGCACACTCTTGAAAGGCAGAAAAGACATGTCAGAAGGACTGTCTACATCATAAATATATGAAAAATAAAAGAAGTGATATTTCTCACTCTAAGGAAGTATTTATATACATGAGATGAGGAGACTCTGAAGTGATGGGTAGGAATTAAATATTAGTAGGAACTGAGTAGATTTTTATACACACATAAAAAAATAGTTAAAAAATTAAAAAAAATGATTAAAAAAATAGTTATGCCGAGCATTGGTGGCACATGCCTTTAATCCCAGCACTTGGGAGGCAGAGGCAGGTGGATTTCTGAGTTCGAGGCCAGCCTGGTCTATAGAGTAAGTTCCAGGATAGCCAGGACTACACAGAGAAACCCTGTCTCAAAAAACAAAAACAAAAAAAAAATAATTACAAAAATAATTTTTTCCATATAACTCATATATGTGCATATATGTGCAGGTATGTTTATGCATATGGCATGGTTTGGAATAAAAGTAAACTCCAAAAATCTCGTGTGTTGTAGTCATGGCCCCAGCTGGTAGATCTAATTACTGACAGCTCAATTGATTGTGACATGACAGAAAATAGAAGGTAGGACCTCTTCAGAGGACATGACTTTGAAAATTAGATTTGTCTCCAGACACCCTCCACCCTCTGTGTGTGTGTGTGTGTGTGTGTGTGTGTGTGTGTGTGTGTGTGTATCTCACATGCCATGAGGTAATCAGCCATCTCTGCCATGTTTTCACTACCATAAAGTTCTGCCTTGCCTCATGCCCAAAGCAATGGAGTCAGTCAACCATGATCTCAACAAAGAACAATAACAAACAAGCAAAAAAACACACTCTTCCTTCTCAGTTTTATTGTTGGGAGGGGTTAAAATATAGAGAAACAATGAACCTAACAAGCAAACACTGGTTTGGTTTCTAAAAATCACCCTTCTCTTATAGGAATCAAAGATGCTAGAAGGGTCATTAATCTTAGGATTAGAGCAGGGAACATTCGAGATGAACACTGGGATAACTTACATCAGAAAGTCAAAACCCACACAATGAATGATGGACATATCTCAGAAGAACATGAGAGGTGCTCAGAGAAAAGAGTTAATATTAAAACCAAAAATGGTGGTGAAACAGAACAAAACAGACCCATGTGTCCACACAGAATTAAATACACATATCCATAAATGAGAGGAAAGGAGCTTTCTTATGACAAAATGCCAGCCAGTAAATGTAAAAGAAATGATAGGAATAGATTCTCACTGATGTTAGATTCATGTGACCATGGATAAGTGCTAAAGTTGACAGTAAATAATGTTAATAGAATATTAAAGAAGTTTCCATGGTAATCAAATATGAGGGGGAAATGAGACTCTTACTGGGCAGAAATCTGGCAGACTCCAACCCCAGACAATCAAGATTAGCAAGCATCTCCAGTGATAAGTGAGTCACCATCATGCACTTCTTGACTTGATGCCTAAGAATTTAGCAGCATCTCCACAGTTTCCTCCCCAGAAGGAATGGCTAAGTCTGAGTCTGATGACAAGGAAAGATTGGATGGACCTTGTGGAAAATTGCTCTGCAGAAAGATCTGACAATCCATGATGAAAGATGAGAGAGGTACTCCAGTTTAAAGATGCTGACAAGATATGCTAACTAATGCAACCCATGTGCCTAGCTAAGATAGGTGCACCTTGACCAAGAATAGAAAAATCAGTGAGTTAGGACCATGCCACTAGAACAACATCTGCAAAATCTGTGATGAGCACTGTGTGTCCGTACTGATTCCTACCTGGCAGGGTTAGTGATGACAATGTAAGACAGAGGGCCTTGTTTTAAAAGTATTAAGAAATAAGTCACCATGTTCTAGATGTTTGAGAAATAGGTCACTCCTGGCCCTGGGGCCACGGGAGCAGGAGAGTTGGGCCTGCTCATTACCAGCAGCAGCACTTGGGAGAGCTGGTCCTGCACCTCACCTGGGCAGCACACTAGAGCTGGGCCTGAATATGAGGATTGAGGGTGAGCTGTCTGAGGGCATAAGTGTAGGAGAGCCCCTGGATCTTGTCTGCTAGGCGGTGGCACTGGGAAAGATAGATGGCCTCTTCCCCTCTCTCATCTCTCATCATCTATGGAGAGCTGGCTCTGAGTCATGAGAGTGGGAGAAATGGCCATGTCCCTCACCCGCTGCAGCACTCAGGAGAAGAAGAGCAGATGGGCTGCTCAGCTCAGACACCTCTCAGGACCATCCCAACATCTACCCCATCAGTGAACTGCCGGAGTACATGAAGGGGCCAATCACACAGATCCATAACCACAGGATCTCCATGTCACAGGGCAACAACAGGATATCAGAGAGAAACCCCAGTGAGGATCCAGTATCAATAGAGTAACAGAAGCCAGAGGCCTCGTACCAGACCAATGACTCATTGCAATGAACATTTGCAAGCTAAGAATGTGGATAAAAGGGTATACCATGGGACACACTGTGACACATTACAGCTTCCACAATGAGGTTTTTTTTTTTCCTCTGTTGGGGGGTAGGTTCCAAAGTGGCTATGAGAAGAAAAGATGAATGGGATTGGGGTACATGATATAAAATTCACAAAGACCCAATAAAAAGGTTTTTTAAGAAAGAAAAAAATAGGTCATCATGCCAGAAAATGTGTGTGTGATGTGTATGTGTGGAGAGACGGGAGATGACCAGGCAATAAAATATAGTTAGAAGCTCTGAAAGTTCTACTGCTACAATATGTTGTATTAACAGCTTTGTAGATTGTAAGTTTTGATGTACAGCAGAAAGGAAGCCACTAGCCTTGGAGTTACACTGATGAGTTTAAATTCTAACTCAATCATTTATTGACCTACGACACTAAGGAAATATTCTGAGTCTCCCTTTGCATCACTTTTTTAAATGTTAATTCTTACCACCTCACAGAACTGGTGTGAAAATAAACAACCGATGATAAAATTACCATGTGGACTTGTACTGTGTGCCAAGAGTTTACCATAAACCTCTAAACAGCCTGACAGCTAATTAGGATTCCTAATCGACTGAGACTACACTGTCTCAAGAAAAGCGGGCAGATGTGAAACCAGAGCTTCAAAACCCCACACTCTCTACTCCCATAGGGCTTACCTGATGGGAGTGTGTGTGTAGAGAGAGAGATGGGGGATAATTCATCATATTGTATGATAACTTGTATCATACTGATACAAGTAAAAGGACATGACATGAGGGGTGAGGCTGAGGGGAAAACTGATGGAATGTTTCAGTGGCAGATCTCAAATCAGGTGTCAGAGGACGGGGCAGCACTGGAGAAGCAAGAGGCAAAGGACATTTTGGAGAAGCTGGGCAGATGCAAAGTCACATTGGTGTGACAGACGGCATGGGTAAGAGTGAGCAGTCGAGACTGATGAATGGTTCTGGACAGGTAAACACAATCCAGACCAAGAAGAATCTACTGTGCCAGGCTTGGAAGTTTAGGTGGCATCCTTTGCCTAGGATGATGGGGAACACCTGCTGTGACTCTCTCAGTAACCACAGACTTTATTGCACCCCAGACAGCCACCACCACTCACCTGGAACAGGCACATGAAATGGAATCCGTTCGCCTCCTGACAAGTGATTGGGGATTTTAGAGGGCTTGTGATGCAGTGATTTTCCCTTCAACCTGGCAAACTTTAGTCTACTTGCAGTTGATCCAGGAGCAAACTGCTCTGTTGAGTTTGAAGGGCAGCTAAGTTCTGAGTATAGTTAAAGAAATATCTGGTGGAATGGACTCAGTTTCTCTGAATGAAAAACAGGAGAGCTGACAGTAGCAATATTTGCTAAAATAGTAAGGCTAACTCTGAAGTCAGAGTAGCAGGGAATCTGGGAGAGATCTTACGACAAGCACAGAAAAGTCACAGCTAAAATCTGCGTGCAGGCCATGAGGGTAGCAATTCACATCACAGCCAGAAACTCAGTTATAGGATTGAGAAAAGCGAAAACACATTGTAAGTAGAGGCCTGGGGAGTGCACAGCATCGTGCTTTAAGACGCTGGCTGTTTTTGAAATAAAACTTTAAAACGTGCCGTAAAAGCAACTATTCCACTGGGGAAAGAATAGCCTAAAGTGTCTTTGATTGTAATGATAGGAAAGACTTTCATCTGTACTCTTTACGAGGTTAATTGTAACCCTCCCCCACCCCCCAGCTCAGAGTGGCTTTTCCAAACCTTGTGGTTGAAATCTTACACTGTATGATAAACCTTCCTTCTTCAGCAGGGGCGTTCCGAAAGAGTGAACCAGTAGCAAATGAGCAAAAGCCAGAAAGAAGAAATGCCTTTTGCTGGCGTGCATTTGCCATGTGTGCGCACACGGCCTCTTGCCCTCCAACTGCACCGAGTCCCCACCGATCCCCAAACCAAGGCAAAGTGAGGACTTCGCACAAGACTTGACATGGGGGAGGGAGGCCATCTGTAGCTCATGGCTATTCTATCATCTTAGCATCTTAGCTTTTGTCTTCTGTGCCACTACTGGATCTGCTCCTTTGCCACAGCCATCAGAGATGCAGAAAGGGCGAGAACCATTTTGAAGCTCTGTATACACATATGATGTCTCCAGCTGCGTGATTCCCAACTAACCTCTCACAGCGCACGCGCTATGACAGAGCAAAGAGGACCCATCTATCTGCCTTCTCACCACAGAAGTCCAAGTATCTGCTCATTCTGCCTGCAGAGTGGCCTGCTGGGTGCAGTGACCCTGCCTGCCTGAGCTCAGGCTCCCTTGTAGGATCAGTGTCATTCTCTTCTCTCTTATAAACCCCCCCCCCAGGGCTATTGTGCAGGGTGAATATTGGAATGCCAGTTGTTTTCATCTGCAGCTGCATGCACAGATGCCCCATGTTTCTCACTGAACTGGTGTCCATGATTACATTCTCAGTCTACCCGCCATGTGTCTGGAACTGCACTCGATGCTCAGAGCCACCATCCATAGCCCACACAACTGCTTGGGCAGATATCGTTTGCAGAGGGAGAGCCAAAGTCCTGTGAGAGAAGACTTTGTGCAAGTAAAGTAATTTGGGCAAGAGTCAAGAGTTGATGCCATATTGGGCCTACACCAAAACATTTCTTCGTGCCCATCTCTTCTTGTGCCCACTTCCTCACAGAACTGAAAACTCTCATTCCTAAGAAGTTCTGAGTTGGAAAATAGCAAAGACTTCTAGGACTGAGTACCTTAGGTGCTGCAAAGAAACGCCATTTTACAGTGTTCTACCACACTAGACATCACAGTTTTGCTTTGCATTCTTCAAAAAAAAAAAAGAAAAAAAAAATAATAATAATAATAATTTTTTATTTCTTTAAACTTGTTCTAGGTAACTCATCAAAAGGTACTTTTGGTCCCCAGAGACATGATTCAGTGGGTATAGGGCTTGCCACACAAACCTGATGGCTTCAGTTTAGTCCCTGGAACTCAGGCAAAAATGAAAGGAAAGACTCACAAAATTGTCTTCTAACCACCATATATATTCACCAGGAAAAGGGTATGCCCATGTACATTATACATTCATATGAATGTGTATGTGTGTGTATGTGTGTATGTATGTGTATATATATGTATGTATATATATATGTATATGTGTGTGTATATGTGTGTGTATATATATATATACACACATACATATATATATATATATATATATATATATATATATATATATATATATAATATTTAAAGGCACTTTGGGGGATTGTTTTCACATTGGTTACTTTGTGTACCCGTGCATGTACGTGGATATCCTCATACAGTGGCATGTGTGGTGGTCAGAGAACATCTAGTAGAAAGTGGCTGTCTCTTCCTCTGTTTGTGGGTCCCAGGATTGAACTTGGTGACAATCACCTCCGTGCCCAAGCCATCTCACTGGCCCAAAAGTACTTTTGAATGCCAACCACTCAATCGTATTCAACAAAAATAGTTTCAGGACACTAGGCTAGACATCAGGGAGAAGAAGGCAGGAAACTCTTTCCCTCATGAATCTCCCATTTGTGGATCAGATTACTAGAGGGATTGTTTAGTATGTTAGTAAAGTGAGAGGAAGAAAATTAGGCACAGTATGGTTTGCTTGAGGGTACATCACGTGATACATTCAGACCTCACAGGAAATAGCCTGGGATAAATGGGTATCTGCATGAGCAAGAGTGGACAAAGGTAATGGGGACAACCTGAGCAAAGATCTGAGGAGAGAAAGGCTCAGCCCCTCATCTTGTCCATCACCCCACTCCACCCCCATCCCCACCCCCACTCTCACCCCTTCCTGGAGCCATGTGATGATTCAGAGCCATTTTCTGCCAGATTTATTGACCAGAGGTTGGTCCAAGGCTCCGGGTTGGACTGAGACCTACTGGTTCTTTGCTTAACTAAGGGCAACAGAAAGCAAGTGAAGGCTGTGGGCTGGGGATGACTTGATGAACTCTATTCTCTAGAGAGTAACTTGGATGAGAGGACCAAGAGTCCAGAGGCAGGGACTCGGGTTATAGCTGTCTGTTAGGAGGTAACTCAGGAGAGTGTGGGAGGGAGAGTCCCGCTGACAGACAAAGGAAACTATTTTGACATGACGTAGAAAAGAAATGTGTTTGACAACAAAGGAAAAGACTTCAAGGTTTTGAACATTCTGACTTGTTCAACTGTTGATGCTTTAGAATCAACAAATTCAAAAAATTAAAAAAACCTTAACTTGGGGTTGGAGAGATGGATCAGTGGGTAAAGTGCTCTCTGTGTGGGCACGAGGACCTGAGTATGGATTACCAGAATCTGTGAAAAAAGGAAACAAAAAAAGAAAAAAACCCAGGTATGCCAGCACATACCTATAAGCCTACCACTGAATAAGGCAGGCAAGAGGATTGTAGAGTCCCCGGCCAATCTAGCTAAAAGATGAGCTCACTAGCCAAGACTAAAAACCTTCCAAAAGATAATATGAAAAGTGATGATACCTAAAGTCTACCTCTGGCCTCCATGCACAGACATGCACATGTGTGCACACGCAGCAAACAAATAAATGTCACTTTATAAATTGTTTAAAGAAAGAAACCATGAAACAGAGGTAGATGGATCTCTCAAGTTGGAGGTAACCCTGGATTACATAGCAAGCTCCAGGACAGCCAGAGCTACATAGATAAACCCCGTTGAAGCGGATAAAGGGGACCAGGAGAGAGGGAGGTAATTGGGGGCTAATCTGTAGTATGAATGGAAGCTGCGGAGCTTAGAGAAATGCATGAGCCAAGTTTTGGCAGCTCATTAATTCTCCACAGAAGCTTCTGTGGGACTCGTGAAACCCAGCTCACATAGGAGGCCTGCACCCCCAACACTAACCCCACAGCTCTGCACAGCAGCAAGGACTGGGAGAAGTCTGAGTACTGGAGCTGAGTAGCCCCCATCCTGGCTGGGTCATTCCTGCACTGCCATGCCTGCCTTCTGGAATCTTCCACACTCTCCCTTTTAGGTTACCAGTCACCAACTCTTTAAACATCCTAGGTTTTTATAATACTAAGTAGCAGCATTACATTTGCTTTGTGGTGTAAGTTCTGTTTTTTTTTTTTTTTTCAAAAATAAAAATTATTTATTTATTTATTTAAAGCATAGAAAATACAAAATTACAAAAAGAAATCAAGAAACAAAGGAACGTTCATTTGGGTTCCTACCATCTGAAGTTCCGTGAACACTTTGGTATGTGACCTTCTAGTCTTTCCACTGACATTTTTAACATAGCTGAGAGATTTTCACCTTTAAGATATAGGCTTCTTAGTAGCACATTACCTGGGAGCTGCAGAATAAATGGACTTGTGAAATTTTGATCTGACCCAACACCTGACAGCAGCAAAGCAGGTGCAACCTGTTAAAAAGCAACTTCAAAGTCTTCCCTGAGACCCTCTGGAAATGGCTGCGATGACCTCTCCACGAAATCACTTTAACAGAAGGCATCTGCTCCCTGCTGCCCGGCTCTTTGTGATGTGATAATTAAATAACTTGCTGATGGAAAGAGAGAAGGAGGGAACAGAAATACCCACCCATGCCCCTCTCATAACAACCCCTTTCCATCTTTAGGGTGAGTGCCTACATCCATTTTCAAACAGGTCTGGAAATGTAGGCAAATTGAGGGCAAGCAACTCTAAGGTCATAAAGGTGACTGTTAGCACAGTCCACCCCCCAGTGCCTTTCCAGAAGGATCCCTGGGTAGGTCTGGGGAAGAAGACATATAAAGCCCCTCCTATGGAGTCTAGTACCTCCAAATGGAGTGGTGCTAGAAACCTGCACGTCACTAATACTCTATCCAAAGACAAGACCCGCTCTCTCACTCTGTGTTCACAGACTCCTCAGCCGTGTGGTCAGAATGTTGTGCACAGATGTAAATATGATCCTGGGAGCCTGTCGTGTGCCAGGAGGGCTACAATGCACTCTCACTCGGTTATCCTGAACCTCACAAGGATGATGGGACCTATTTCACGAGTGATAAAGAAACCAAGCGAGTAAGTGCCAGCGCCAGATGCCCAGATGCCCAGCCAGCTCTGCTCAACTCTAAAACCTTTTCCCCTGTGTTACTCTAGAAGCTTAGAGGCATGTGGCTCTTGCAAGCTGAGTGGGCTGAACCCTGTCACTGGGGAGGAAGAAACTCTCATAGCCACACAGCCTGCTGGTCCTGTATAACTCGCACAACCCCCAGCAGCCATGTACCCTCACAGGCAGGCTCCATCCTGGACACCACGAGGCCTTGAATATGTATATGCACCAGGGCAGCCTGAAGTGTATCAATTCATAGGACTTCTCCATGCAGCTCAGCTGAAACCAGCCACAAGCCAAGCAGGATGCAGTTGTTCCTCAAGCTGGAGATAATTCAGACCCATAGGCCAACTGTTTAAAGAGGGGGTCACAATAAAGCAGTCTAATGGATTTAGATGCCATGCTTCATGGTGTTCCACAGGCAACAAAAGTCCCCAAGGCTCGGTGTGGTGGCACACAACTTTAATCACAACACTGGAGAGGCAGAGGGCCAAGTAGGTGTGGGTTCCAAACCAACCAGTGCTATATAATAAAGTTTTACAATCTCAGAAGAAAAAAAAAAAACAGCTCCCTCTCCTCCCCAGAGAGGAGTACCAGGGCAGGTTCCATCACCCCAGGAAGGCATACATTGTCCAGAGGAAACTTTGGGTGATAACTTCACTGAAAGATTCCCCATAGTTTAAAATAGTTGTATATTTGGTCCTCGGATGATAGTCTCATTTGATGAGGCTTAGGAGATAGGACCTTGCTGGAGAAAGTGTGTCACTGGAGGCAGGCTTTGAATTTTCAAAAGCCACCAAAGTTTCCAGTGCGTGCTGTTCGCCTCGTTTGCAGTTGGAGATGTGCACTTTCAGCTGTTGCTTTAGCTGCCTGCCATCTGCCACCTCTACCCTGCCATCGTGGGCTCTAACCTCTAGAGCAGTGGTTCTCAACCTTCCTAGTGCTATAACCCATAATACAGTTCCTCATGTTGTGGTGACCCCAACCTTAAAATTATTTTCCTTGCTACTTCATAACTGTAGTTTTGCTATTGTTACAAATAGTAATGTGACTATCTGACATTACAGGATACCTGATATGTGACCCCTCTAAAGGAGATTGCAACCCACGCTTTGAGAGCCGCTGCTCTAGAACCAAAAGTCCCAAATAGACTCTTTCCTCTCTAAGTTGCCTAGGTCACAGTGTTCTATCAGAGCAATAAAAAAAGTAGTTAATGTACTTTGAAAAAGTACTTTAGCCAGGCAGTAGTGGCACACGCCTTTAATCCCAACACTTGGGAGACAGAGGCAGGTGGATTTCTGAGTTCGAGGCCAGCCTGGTCTATAGAGTGAGTTCCAGGACAGCCAGGGCTACACACAGAGAAACCCTGCCCCTAAAAACAAAACAAAACAAAACAAAACAAAACAAAACAAAACAAAAAGTACTTTAAAATAAAGCTTGCAGTGACCCAGGAGAAGACCTGATGTCTTCAGGCACACCTGTCACTGACTCCCAAGCACTGCCACAGAGGATGGAATACAACCATCTTCCTATGATTTCATATGTTAGATCCATGTAGAAGTGACAGATACAGAGATAAATAGTCTGTCAGTTGAGCACTGGTTGAGCTCTGTGAACATCATCAAAGCCCTGTCAGTATCGGCTTGATGCTCAGATATATCTGCCTTCACATAGGACTGTGTTGGATGGCTCACCAAGAAGAACTTTGACAGTCTTTCCTCATTTCAAACACCTGTGATCATTACCAGAGCTACAAATTGAAAGCTATAGTCCTTGAGTTGCTCACAGTCCAGTCAGGAGAAACAAGTACTTACACTACAAAGTTTCTACTCAGTTGCATCACTGTGCTTACATAAACCTCTTGGGCACATAGGATAGTGAATACCTGAACCAGGAGAGGAGGCGGGGAAGGCTCAAAGAGGCTGCAGCATTTGGCCTAAGCAGAGTTTAGCCAAATGGACCATTATGCCAGGCAGGATAGTCAAGAAATAAAGAAAATGAAGCATGTGACAGATACCTTCAAAACTACCAAGAGCATGAAATGAAAGAAGATAAGGATGAAGAAGATAGAAGGAAGGTGCTAAATCTCAAAGGACAGGGTTTTGATGGAACATGCAAAGAAGTTTTTGCCAGCCTAAAAAAGCCAGCCATTGTTAAAAGATTCCCCCAGGCCGGAGAGTGTGGGTCAGTAAAATAGAACATGAAGCCTGGTTAGAAAACTATTGGCTAAGTTCAAGTAAGAGATGGGATACTGAGCCAGGGGAGGGGCTCCGGAGTAGGAAGACAGGACTGAGCAGAAGCTCTCTTAGGAAGGCTGGTTGCCAGGTTTAGACTTTGAGTTTCTCCTCAGTGACCACTATTCACAAGCCCACACAAGCCTCCATGGCTCGCCATGCCAAACAGGATGCTGGTAGTTAATTACAATTGGGGCAATTGTAGCTGGATTGTCCGTGAGGTAGGTCTCATGAACAGCCATGGGCTTGGGCGGCAGGCCTCCCTGAACTGTGCTCTCCTGGCACGCTCCCCACGGAGGCCCAGACGGTAGTTCAGAATGGAGCAGAGTGGGCCTGTCCCAGAGCACGGAGGTGAGAGCGCTTAGCCACCACCGAAGCCCCAGCCCTTGCTGTTCCAGCAGCCACATTCCAGAGCCTAATGAGAACAAGCTGCAACCATTTCGATACATTCCTTAACCGAACACAACTTCTCTAAAAACATATAGACTACGCGGCAGCGACTCCGTCGCACAAGACACATGTCAAAGGAAAAGTATAAGAAAATTGGGCAGGTACATCTAACATGTCAATAAATTAAAGCAAGTTTATTTTCACAAAACCAAATGGTCGGACTTGCCTGTGCTTTCCTACCAAGGAGTACGAATTACTCCCTAGAGAGAGTACTCAAAGTGCAATTAGGCCAGTCCTGGAATTTTCTGGAGCAGAACTATCCTCTCTTCACACATGATTGATTCTTCGTTCTTTAAGCATAGATCCTTAGCCTGGAGGCATCGTGAGGGGCTTTCTATGGTTGTGTCCTTTGTGATAACGTGATCACATGACAGGCTTTTTTTTTTTAAAGAAAACCTATTGGTTTCCAGTTCAGACAAAATGTCCTTCAGAACGTACCCTTCCATGTGTTCCTATAACAGTGACAGCGTTACTGATGAGGTCATCTATTCAATGGAGGCAAACATTTTTTCCCAATAATGGCATTAATTTTTAGCTCATGGCAAAAATGTACCAGTCTTGAGGACATTGTACTGAGGTCCTTCTTACGTAGAGGCTTTTGAATCAGAAGAACTACTTGTAGCCCAGTAACCCCATGTTTTCCAGACTTTTCAAGTGGTCAACACAGGCCACTTGGGAACAAAGGGAGGCAGACACCATTTTCGAAACAAACTAGACTGAGGGCAGCTGACGCTCATCTCTGCAGCCAACAATGGCACAGAGGCTTCACTCTGAAAACAGTTCACATTTTCTAGGGATGAAATTCAGTGCTGGGCCACTTACCTAGTACCACTAGCAAGGCCCTGGGTTCAACTCCCAACAATTCAGGACAAACAATACTTCCTTCCCCCTGCAACCTAACAACTGAAATCAAATCCAAAAAATAAATAAATAAATAAATAAATAAATAAATAAATAAATAAGAAAGAAGGATCTCACAGTGTTTGCAGAGAGTGGGCTGGTAGAAAAGACTTTACCCAAGATCATAAGGTAAGATCAGAAAGATTCGACAGCAGATGCAAGAGGGGAAGAGGGCAAGGTGTTGCCACACATACTTGTGCAGATTTCACGCTGCAGAAGTGTGGCTTGTCTAAGAGGGCCCTGTTCACTTCTAGGGCACCGTCAATTGGTTATTTCTTTTGACACTTCCAGGAACAGCAGTCAAGGAGAGTGTTCTAATAAAATCAGCACAGTTTTCTGATGGGGTAAAAGAAGGGCACCTGTTTCCAGTTGCAGGGAGGTTTTATGTACAACACCAAGGCCCTGGTAGAGAATGATTACTGGCCGATACAAAATTCAGGTGCGTGTTTAGTATGAATAACCCTAACCCTGAGTTTTGGATCAAATTCTTAACCCACTGACATTGTACGTAAGCATCCTTAAACCTTTATTGAACAAACAAAAAGCCACCAAGAATTACCAGACATGTTTACTAATCGGAAAGTCACTAGAGACTGTGGCATGACTTCATGGCTGCAGTGGGCAAGCCTCAGCAGGTGAGGACCCAGCATACTTCAGGATACATGCTTCAGCTCAGAAATAACCACATTTTCTCCCTCTTTCTTATGCCTGGAAAAAAATGAGCATCAGGAAGCAGACCTATAAGGTGGCAGCATCACTGGCTCTGTGTCACTGTGTGAAAACAGTCTCTGACGTCACACGGTTCACAAATGAACCTTTGCTAGAACTGACTGAATGTCCAGGTTTGTTACTGTAACGTAAACAAGCATTACTTGACAAAGATGAGGAAATGTGACCGGAGTTTCCATCCCATGTATTACTAGGACTGCTTGTCTGCCCAGCCTACGTCCCTCTGTATTCGACAGTGTGATCTAGTGAGAGAGAGGTGATCCAGGGGCTTTGTCCTCGCTGCACATACCCAGGTGCCAGCTTCTGTAAGCGCTGTGCTTTCTGGCTTTGTGACCATTCCCTACAGCAGTCAGCATAACCTTTAATACTCCTATAAGAGCCCATGGGTGACTTTAGGAGTTCCTTCTTAGTGGAGGGGGAAATGCCAGGCTCTGGTGATGCACTCAAGACAGCAAACCAATGAGACACCAGAAAGAACAGACTTCTCTTTGAGTTTCACAGATTCCTTCAGCAAAGCAGCTAGGAAGGTACTGCATATACATTCATCAGCAATAAAGAACACAATCAATAAAGGGCATTTGCCTCCTATGAGCATCATGTCTTTCCCTTGAAGGCAGACATAATAGGGTACCGTAAAAGGTTAGGAACAGAATGGGTGCAGTATGAAATGCATGAGAAAGCAGCTTGGAGCAAGCATAAACACAAAGTAACAAAAATAAGTATCCATTCGAACTTCCTCCATCTCTCCTAGGTCACAAGTCACCCGCACTTAAGTACCTCCAGATTTGAAAGTGAGTGTAAATGTTCCTAATCAGGTAGTTAGGGATGTCTTACTGCATGTGTACTGTATGAACGCTAAATACATAAAGTTGAATCATAAGAAAGCTGTGCATTTTACATGCTGAATGTACATACTACATGATGCCCACTGTGTGCAACTAACAGCATAATAGTTTTTAAGTATACTTCTGATATATATTACTGTATCTTTACTTTTATGTTTGCGGCCACTTTTATGATTGGCGTGATTCTGAGTGCTCAAGAATAAAACTTCTAACTAGAAACTAGGCTCCTGGGGCTGGAGAGATGGCTCAGTGGTTAAGAGCACTGGTGGCTGCTCTTTCAGAGGACACAGATTTGATTCCCAGCACCCACATGGTAGCTGGGAATGTAACTCAGTTCCAGGGGATCTAGTGCCCTCTTCTGCCCTCCACAAGAAGTGCATACATGTGGTACACAAACATACTTGCAAAATACCATATATATAAAAATTTTAAGGAAAGAAGCTAGACTCCGGGAGGTGGGGGTTGGAGAGACAGATTAGTGCATAAAAGTTCATATGCTCATCTTCCAGAGGACTCATGTTTGGTTCAGCACCTATCTCTAGCACATCACTGCTGCCTGCAACCCCAGCTCCAGGGGGATCCATCCTCTCTAGTCTCTGCACTCACACCACATACCCACAGAGATACACACACTGACATACAAACTAGATTCCCAGGCTCAGGAAAACAGGACTTTCTTTGTGAGGATTCATCTGACACTAACTGCCAGATGGTGTAGCAACTCCAACCACAGAATATCTGGACACAGTTTGTGGCAGTAATTATTGATCAAGGGAGACAGAAGAAGAACACTTAGCAATTTCCTCTGTTTTGAACTTGCCCTGTGAAAATTACACCTCTTTTTAAAAATGGAAAATAAGATCATTTGACTCTCAGGGCACAAGCCACAGCTTTAGAATGATCTACATTGGTTATAATGAGGCACCAAGGATCCCTCTGACCACCGATCATTACTTCCATGGAAAACGGAAAATAACCCACCTCCCCATAATGAAATAAGCTGAGAATGGCTAAAAATTAATAAAACAAATAAAATCACGCCAAAACATAACATTCTATACCTCCTTCCTTCCCTAGTTTTTAAGAGGAACTGGAGAACTGACTCTTCATCCGATACCAAATGACTAATTCAATAAGCGCCAGCTCAGGTCCTCTCACATAGAGACAGTAATGCAGTCTGCATTGATGTTTATAAAGTGCCCTGTGATTCTTAGGTTATTGATGTTATCTGAATCCTAAAGTCACCCAATAGCCATGGTTATTAATACAGATGTATCACAGAGAACTTCAAAATATATTTTTTATAGAGCTAGCCAATTATAATTCCAGAACATGAGCTTCAGGAAAATGTACCTTTTTAGCTGTTATGCATATATGTACACTACTCTTCAAATGTTTTAGTACTTTGGGACTTTGTAAAAAAAATAAATTAATTAAATAAATAACCCCTAAGCAGAATAGCAAGTTCACTTCGGCCCACACTGGTGTAAAGTGTCTATCTGAAGAGTACCCCTGAGAGGCTCTGAGCACGTGGGTGGTCTCTGAGCATGTGGGTGGTGTGCAGCTCTCTGCAGAGCTGAAGAATACAATAAGCTCTTTACATCCCTCAGTGTTACCTCTACTTCATGGCTGAAGAGGCTGTTGAAAGATAGGACAGATGAGAGATGGGAGATCACTTGTGTGCCACATAGGAAAAGTTCTTTCTTAACCCATCTTACCTGACTTCAGCTTCCACAGCCACCCAGATGGGTGGCTGCTGTAGATGGTGTCCTGGTCACACTCTAGTTTGAACTTCTGGAGGTCGTTAACAAGAGACTATTAATTTGGAAAGTAGTCCGAAGTCTATGAAATGATGATGAGAATGGGACACGATATACAAAGGTCTTCCTAAAGCACCATTACCGTTAAAATACCAATAACTCAGTGGCAGGATTCGTCACACCATTCCATTGTATAAAGAAAAAAGTCAGGGATGATGAAGATGTTTGCTTCCTTTTCATGGTGTACTGCCTTCCTGTAAGGCTTCCATTAACTTGTATGCACACTAGGAGAATTAATAATCCAAAATGTATTATCTCATAATTTGTTTACAATGGTTAGTGCTGTCAATGTGACACCTGGGAAATGAGCTTCTAGACATGCCTGTGGGGATTATCTTTGTTATTATTTATTGAGGTAGGAAAACAATTCCCAGCCAGGCGGTGGTGGCGCACGCCTTTGATCCCAGCACTTGGGAGGCAGAGGCAGGCGGATTTCTGAGTTTGAGGCCAGCCTGGTCTACAGAGTGAGTTCCAGGACAGCCAGGACTACACAGAGAAACCCTGTCTCGACAAAAAGAAAAAAAAAGAAAAGAAAAGAAACCAATTCCCTAGCTGAGGTCTTGGACTGTGTAAGAGAAAAGAAGGAAGCTGAACAGCAGAGTGCATTCATCACTCTCTGCTTCCCAGTTTTGTGTCATTAACCATGGATCCAATCTCCTGCCGTATTAGACTCAGACTGTGGACCAGAATAGACCTTTACCTCTTAAGCTGCTTTTGTCAGAGTGTCTTATCACAGCAACAGATAAAGAAACTAAGAATAGTTCTAGGGGGATGGCTCTAAGGTACTAGCTCCTTCTGCTGGCTATTCGGGAGAATATCTGTCATGCCTCTTTCCTAGTTTCCAGGAGCATCAGATGAGTGTACATGGGATGTACATGTATCTTTTCATCATCTCCCAGCTATGCGTGTCTGTCTCTTAATCCACACCTCACCTTTTTGACAAGAATACTAGTCTTAGCATTTAAGATCATTTTGATGACCTCATACTACCTTGATGATCTCATATTACATTGATGACCTCATACTACCTCAATGACCTCCAGAAAAAAACCCTTCCCCAAATAAGGCCACATTTTAAAGTACTTAGGTTAGACCTTCAACATTCTTTGGTTTCCACCAAAGAAAGAGTCAGGACACAATTCAACCTAAAACACAAGAAGTATGCAGTGATGCTGCCCTAACTAACCACTACTTCACAAGCCCCATTCCTGTACCCCCAGGTGGCCATACCTTCCAAGGTGAAGAGCCAAGTGCTTCTCTGAGTGAGACAAGAGGAAATGGGTAGACCACAAGCAGCAAGGTTGAAGGAAATGACAGCCATCTCAAATGGGAACCTTTCTGTTGAGTTAAGATTTCGTTTTAAATTGTCCCACACACTTGTGTGTGATTCCACAAGTGACCACAGCTATTGTGTGGGCAGCCCTGTGCCAGTGTCCTATTAGGAACTGGTGAGGCTTGAGCAGCCCCAGCCTCTACCTTAGTGTTCAATATAGTGGCTCATCCACCTTGGAGCATGAAGGAATGTACAGGCATGTGTCCTGCAGCCACCAGAGTGAACGACATCCCAGCTAAGGCCAAATAGAATAGATGTGAGGCACGGTACACCATGAAATTGCAGAGCAAGGGCTGGCAAGATGACCAGTAAGCAAGAGCACTTGCTGTACAACCATAAGAACACAAGGTGGAATCTTCAGCACCCATGTAAAAAGCCAAGTGTGGCCATGCATGCATCTGTGACTGCAGCCCTGGGAAGGCTGGAGACAGGAAGATTGGAAAAGCCTGCTGGCTATCAGCCTGGCTCCAGGTTCAGTAAGAGACCCTGTCTCAAGCAGACAAAGTGGAGAATAATAGAACAGGACACCCAAAGACCTCCTCTGGCATCCTCCTGTGCACAGATGCATATGCTTGCGCTCACACATACATCATATACACAAAAAGAAAGAAAGAAAACAAACTGTGGCTTAAAACAAGCATTGCTGTGGGTAGAATTTCAACTGAACAAAACATAAAATTCTAAGAAGGCAAAGAAGACACCCACTAAGCACTTCACATGAAGTTGGGAACTGTATTAACTACTGTACGCGACAATATGTGAAGTCACTCCCATGTAGCTGGCATTTTTATCATCCACTTACAGAAGATGAAACTAAAGCTTGGAAAATTCCAGATCAAAAAAAAAAAAAAAAAAAGTCCAGCATCCCCCAGCTCATCAGGAAAACTAAAGGTTGTTATCGACACAGAACACAAGGTCACTGGTTCAAGAGTTGAGGAAGAAAAGCAAGCCTGTGCAATGGGTGAAATTCATCTTCTGAACATAACTGATACTAATTTAAATGCAAAAGTATGGATAGTCCAGAAGGCAGAAATCAGAGGAATCATATTTCAAAAATATCAAGTATGCTCAGATTCTTGGCAACAAAATAAAACACATTACGGTGGCCAAAAAAGAAACATTCCAAATAGGCTATAATGGATTGTATTTAAAAACAGAAGTTATCACGCAGCCAGCTAGGAAAGCTATGCATAGGAGGGTGTGTTTGCGTATGTGTGTTTTCACATACACATTTTCCCCTGGAGCCATTAAAACCTCAGGAAAAAATTATGACAGCAATGTGCCATGTATGTAAAAGATGGATGGGTTAAAGATACTGTTTTCTTAGGACTTGCCTGGCATTTGACAGCCACACACCAGTACACTATCTGGAAAGATTTAGGACCTGTGCTGTAAAATTATTTATTAGTTGTTGTTTATGCTATGTGCTCCCTGGCAGATTACCCAACGCTGTAGCAATAAAGGGAGTCACACTGCATCTCTCCAAAACAATCAAAAGACCAAGGAGTCCACCTTTGGGTATCACTATTGAAGGATGTGGCTTTCCAGCAGGAAGGTATGTTATGTTTTTGACTGTTTTACCGACCCAGGGAAATGGAAACGACCAAGCCTGGCAGAAGACCTCTCTGTTCAGGACAGGCATGCCTCTTTTAGGGGCTTCAGTTCTGCCATCCATAAAAGGAAAGGCTGCTCCAACAGTCTCCTCTGTCCTTTCCCTTCTGAATCCTGGGTTTTAAAAAGACTGGAACCTGTTAGCAGCCCCACACTAACCCCAGGATGTGATCGGAGGCTGACCTCAGTGCCTCGGGGCCTCAGGCTCTGACAACCTGCCAGCACCTCCTTTGCTCTGCCTCCCAGTTTGGCTTGTTAGGGAGTTAACAAGGCATGTTTGAACATTCCTGAAGGCCTCAACAGAAAAGCTCGTCATGCAGTGCCTAATATCATTAGATATGTCAAAGCCATGGTTCCACCAGGACATCCAAGAGCAGATCAAGCTCCCTTCTTAAAATGTCAAACATAACTACTATGTTTCTCCTATTAATGTTTTATATAATATTTATGTGTTTTTTAAATAAATATATAATTGGTTAATGAAGTAAACACCTCCCTCCCAAATAACCTTCAGACATTATTTCTGAATGATTTCTTTAAATTATCTTATGAACCCTAATGTAAACACAAATATCTTCTTCAGTACATATAGTTCTCCCACAGTAATCTCCTCATTTACAGTGACCAACAGCCCACCCCACCCCACCCCTGGATGAAGGCAGCATTAGCCAAAGTCTCACTTGTGGAATCCCTAACTTGGGAAGCTAAGCTAAGCTAAGCTAACCTTACTTTTCTGAGGATAAAGTGAACCAGTAAACTAACCCACCAAGCACCTAGGCTGACCTTCCAATAAGGACTTTTGATTCCAAGTTCCACTTTCGCCCACAGTGGTGGTGTAAGATTAATCACCATAGACTCATACATCTGAATGTTTAGAGTGGCATTAGGAGGTGTGGCCTTGTTGGAGTAGGTGTGGTCTTGTTGGAGGAAGCGTGTCACTAGGGGTGGGCTCTGAAATTTCAAATGCTCAAGCCAGACCCAATGTCTTTCTCTTCCAGCTGCGTGCTGATTCAGATGTAGAATTTTCTGCCTCTTTTCTAGCGGCATGTCTGCCTATACACTGCCATACTTCCCACCATGATGATAATGGACTAAACCTCTGGAACAATAAGCAAAGTTCAATGAAATATTTTCTTTTATAAGAGTTTATTGTGTTCATGATGTCTTTTCATAGCCATAAAAACCCTAGCTCAGACACCCACTAATACAGGCTACTGATGAAAGAGTACCAAGAGACTTGCTCTCGTTCCTTTTCTTAAGTCTTAACCTGATCACAGCCCAGTGCCTTCCAGGGACCAAGTTCCACGCTAGGCCTCATGAATCTGCACACAGAGCTTATAGCGTTTTCAAAGAATCCTCAAATATTTCACATATAGAAATGTCTGTATAGGGCCTGAGATGGCTCAGTGGATAAAGCACTTCACATGCAAGCATGAAGACTGGAATTTGGGTTCTCAGACCCCATGAAAAAGCCCCACAGATAGGGTGGCCATCTGTAATCTTAGCACTTGGGAGCCAGAGACAGATGCCCAAGGCAAGCTAGCTAGCTAGACTAACAGGAATTGGTAAGCCTCAGGTTCACTGAGACGCTGTAGAAAGCTACCAGAAAGACAATTGACATCAAACTTGGGCCTCTACATCATACACACACACACACACACACACACACACACATTCACACACATACGTACGTGCACCCTCCTCCCATACACACACACCATGAATACCCAATATCCATATTAAATACCTGATGAGTTTAGAAAAACACACCTGCTTCTGGTAATAAGAACAATAGTTAAAGTAAAATGAAATTTTAGATACACAGAGCAAAAAAGCATTCTTTTCTATTTTGGAGGGAAAACTACAGTATAACTGTTTGTTACCAAAGATCACAAAATTTCCTACAAACAAAAAAGAAAGAAAAAAAAACAAAGGAAGAAAGAAAGAGAAAGAAAAAGAGAGAGAAAGGGCTTTTAAATCAAAAAGAATATTTTAAAGGGACATGACTTTATGAAGAAGAAAACTTTAATGAAAATTTTTTTCAAACGTTTTACTATGTAAATTTCCAAATATAGAAATAATTGTGTGATTAATTCATAACTATGAATCGTCCATCCCTCATAGTTACTCAAATGTTATCACATGTCTCAATTCTTTTTACCTTGTTGAAGATTTTTAAAGTAAATCCCAGAAATCATGCTAGTGCACTTCCATATGAGTCTCAAGAGAAAGCATTTGATGAGGATGGTTGGTTGGTTGGTTGGTTGGTTGGTTGGTTGGTTGGTTGGTTGG
>JANHMN010000004.1:59364090-59382542 GCA_030674055.1 Rhabdomys pumilio | reverse complement strand
TGGTTGGTTGGTTGGTTGGTTGGTTGGTTGGTTGGTTGGTTGGTTGGTTTTTCAAGACAAGATTTGTCTGTGTAGCCCTGGCTATCCTGGAATTTGCTCTGTAGACCAGACTGGCCTCAAGCACATACAGAGATCTACCTACTTCTGCCTCTTGAGTGTTGGGATTAAAGGTATGTACTATCACCACCCAGCTTGATAAGATCAATCTTCCATTGACTAAAAAAATCTCAGTTAGAAGCATCTTTTTATGGCAGGAAAGGGGCACATATGAAAACACCATGCAGGCTTCAGACTTGGCAATGAAAGGCTGAAGACTGCAGTTCAGTCAGAGAGAAGCCAAGCCCAGTGCTCACTTCAACACCAGTAGCCAACATAACACTGGAGTTTCACACCAGACATTTTAGGTAATAAAAAAAAGTAAAACCATGCATCAGAAAAGAGGACATAAAACTATCTCTGATCACAGCTACTGTCTATATATGAGATGATAAAACTAACAATTAACTCTGGGTACTAACAATTTTACTGAAGTTTCAAAGTATGAAACACAAAAATCAGCAGAATTTATGTACATTAGTAATGAACATCTAAAAAAAAAACTTAAGACAGGTATTTTAATTATAGAAAAATAAAATACTTTGGAATAAGTTTAACCAGGGAAGTAAAATACATCACTAAACACTATAAAACATTGCTGAAAGAAATCAAAGAAAATACAGATAAAAAGAAAGATATTCCATGTTCGTGGACTAGACGACTTGATAGAATTAAGATGACAATAGGGAGCCGGAGAGAGATCTCTGCCTTTAAAGGTTAAAACTCATCACCAAAGCTTCAAACTGACAACACTAACCACAGTGAAGATTCAATACAAACCATACCTGGCCCTTTTTTTTTTTTCCTCATCTAGAAATAGAAACCCATCTTAAAATTTGCATAGACCCCAAGGAACCCCAAGTAGCCAAAACAAACTTGAAAAGTAGAAGGTTGGAGAATTCAAGCTTCTTGATTTCAAAAGTCCCTGGAGTTGCAGGGGGTGTGGGGAGTTATCACTTACGAAGTACAGTTCCATCTGGCCCCAGTGGGATGGTTCTGGAAGTAAAGAGTGCTAATAGTTTCCCCACATTGTAAATTTCTTGGTGTCACTGAATTGTTTGCTTAAAATTGGCTTAAATGGGAAGTTTCACATTTCATCTCTATATTATGACACTAGAACTTCATCTTTAAACAACACACGCATTTTCTTAGGCTAGTGAAACATTTTTCCCATTTCAGACGATGTGGCCTCAAAACTAAGTCTGACTCAGTTTCTAAAACTTTAGACTCTTCTTCCCCAGTCCATTCCAGAATCTCATCCTATGCAATGAATTTACATCTTAGAGAATCTTACCTTCTTAGAAATAATTTCTATAACCATCAATTAAAATTGAAAGTGTTGCTGGAGCTGGAGAGACGGCTCAGCCATTAAGAATTAAGAGCACTGATTGCTCTTCCAGAGGTCCTGAGTTCAATCCCCAACAACCACCTGGGGGCCCACAACCATCTGTAATGGGATCTGATGCTCTCTTCTGGTGTGTCTGAAGACAGCTACAGTGTACTCATACATAAATAAATAAATATTTTTAAAGTATATTTGTAATTTAATCAGTAAAAAAAAAAAATTGAGAGTTGACAAATCATGGCCCTTAGTCTAAATTCAGATTGCTTCCTTGTTTGTTTGGGTTCCTTTGTTTTTGTTTTTTGTTTGTTTGTTTGTTTTGTTGGGTTTGTTGGGGTTTTTTTTAATATTTCTGTATGTGTGGATTTTTTTTTATTTATTTATTATGTACACAGCGTTCTATCTGCATGTATGCCTACAGACCAGAAGAGGGCACCAGATCTCATTATAGATGGTTATGAACACATATATGCTAGATATAGATATAAATATAGATATGGTTGTTTCTGTAGTTTATCACAAAAGATGCATAAACTGCTGCAGAAGGAGCTAGGACTCTCTCAGTAATAGAGCATTTGCTCAGCACGCCCAAGGCCCTATTCAATCCCCGACACTGACTAAAAAATGTGGGAAACTATTTGACCTTTATCCTGAAACTCCTACTTACTTTTAGGAAGTTGTGTGTGTGTGTGTGTGTGTGTGTGTGTGTGTGTGTGTGTGTATGTGTGTGTGTGTGTGTGTGTGTGTGCACCCATTTGTGCCACAACACCTATGTGCAGATCAAAGGACAAATTTCAGGCTTCAGTTCATTCTCTCTACCTTGAGGGTCTCAGGGATCAAATCCAGGCCCTCAGGCTTGATTGCAAATGCCTTTACAGCCAGACCATCCTGTTACCGCTCTGATTTTTTTTTTATCGTTGTTTTGAAACAGTAAACCAACTACACAAATGTCCTAAATCTAAGTGCAATTCCCTCCCATGTTTGAGGCGATCTTGATGAAAGATTTGAGGCAGTAGGTCACGGGTT
This sequence comes from Rhabdomys pumilio, assembly GCA_030674055.1. Taxonomy (NCBI): domain Eukaryota; kingdom Metazoa; phylum Chordata; class Mammalia; order Rodentia; family Muridae; genus Rhabdomys; species Rhabdomys pumilio. The sequence continues at coordinate 59,380,078 of JANHMN010000004.1, read as the reverse complement.
TTGTTTGTTTTTTTTTTTTTTTCATTTTCTTATGAGTGTGGTATACACGTATGTAGGTACACATGTGTGTATATACATCTGGAGGCCTGAGGATGATGTCATATCAATCACCCCTCCATCCTTCTTCTACCTTATTTACTGAGACATGGTATCTCTGTCAAACCCAAAGGGCCCCAATATAACGTTAGTCACTTCTGAGACTAGTCTTGGATCCACTCTGAGAATCACCTGCTTTTGCCTTCTGGGGCTAGAATTGCAGAAGACAGGCCACTTCACTGACAGCAATAACTGGTCGTAGAGATCCAGGTTCTGGTCCTCATACTTGTATACTAAAACCACTGAGCGGTCTTCTCTGCCTGGTCATTTGTATTTTAATGGGGCTTACTTTAGTCAGATTGATTTCAATCAGTAGACTAAAATATTTGTTTATGAATTCATTCAAATACTAAGTGGGACCCCACTATTATTTACCACTGTTCTAAGAACCAGAGATATGAAATTTAAAAAAAAAATAAATAAATGGATGCAAATAAAAAGTAGTTTTAAAATCAAGAAAGGAAACAATATTTTGAACCAGGGAAAACAAAGGGATGACAGAACTTGCTAGATCTCTCAGACAATGAGCCTCTGAGCTTCTGAGGGGTGGGCAAGAGCAGAGAACCAGGCAACAGAAAAGGTGTAAGACCATAATGGAGTGGGAAGAAATAATCCCAGGACTCATGACTTCCCACCTCCTGTGAGATGGTCACAGCACCTTCCCCTCGACCCAACCACATAGGACATGGATGAAGAGCAACAAATCACAAGGGGAGAGGGCAGACCTAGCTGTGGGAAGGGACTTTTCAAGAACAGATTTGGGAGCAGCTGTGTCTGGGAGCAGGTCAGTTCTGTGGAAGCTCTTCTCAGCAGGCATGCAACTTAGCAACTCACTGCAGGGCATGTGATCACAGCACCTAGACTCTGTTTTCGAACTGAAAGCAACTGATCAACTGAACTGGTAGATCGGCTTAGTCACAATATGAAAACTGCTCCATGCAGCAATTGTATGCCACGGTGAAGGCCCCCGGTAGTTTGAAAGTAAACATGCTTGATTTGAACCAGTGTCTTCACTAGACAGAACTGAATCAATCCATCCTCATTGCCCTACAATTCTTCACCTATAATAGAGAATAAAAGAAACATGCAAACCAGATTACACTAAAGCCCCTCTGTGCATCTGCAGAAATAAACATTATGACTTATTTTGTTACTTTTGTTCCTGTTAATCCACGTTCAGAAAATACAAGAAAAACAGCAGCAAAATTGCAAATGACAAAAGGGGGATTTTGAAACTGACTCAAATGCCCCAAGCCATCACAAGCAAAAAAAAAAAAAAAAAATCCCAAAATGACCTTGGACTTTAAGCAAAGGGAGTCTCCATACTTCTGAGATTACAGCTCCGGCTGAAACTGAAAACTCGGCTAGCCAGCCGTACCCAGAGACATCACAGTGATGACATAAACAGCCCAAAGAGAAGCCCTGAGTTTTCAGATGTGGCAGACGGGGAAACTGCAGATGCTTTTTGGCTTCGAGCAAACTCCAGAGCCCCCAGGTGGAAACTATGAAGTAACTGACACGCTTTGGCATCTGAGACTGCGAGGAGTACACAGGATGAAATGGAACAAACATGAGAGAAAACTGAGATTTCTTGTGGTGTGATTCCCCAAGTGGGCGCTCCCTGCCTACTAAAACAGCTGTGAGAATCCTGGCATCCTCACACCCTTTCCTGACCAAAGCCAGAGTTCCCTCCAATCGTGGGACTCCCATCACTTCAGAGTATTTTCATCTTCCAAAGAGTTGAAGACTGTTAAAGAAAAAAAACAAGCTTTACGTAGTGAATTCATTTTACTCATTATACTCATTATTTCAACAGCCACATCCTGTGGGTGGGTACTACTGCACAGGGCCCTGCTGTGTCACATGCTGTGGGTGGGTACCCCTGCCCAGGGCCCTGCTGTGTCACATGCTCTGGGTGGGTACCCCTGCACAGGGCCCTGCTGTGTCACATGCTGTGGGTGGGTACCCCTGCTATGTCATTGGGGTTAGAAGCCATACTCTTCAACCTTCTGAATATGCCTCCTGTAAAGCTGACTTTTGGAGTCAAGTAAAGAAGATCCAGGGACCACAGACTGTGTCTGTGTATCTCTGGTTCTCAACAAACTCCCGCTTTAGTCCAGACCACACCTCCAGAAAGCCCAGTCTTTAACACAGCAACAAGGTTGGAAGCAAAAAGATTCTGAACACCCGAAACACTGAAGTCACCCCCAAGGCTTCACTCCTGAGTCCTGTATAAATTCTTTTGTATTTTTTACTCTTTATGTAGAAATACACTCTGGTTAGCTGGCTTTCCAGAAGCACTTTACAAAGACTTTTCCAGAAGCACTTAACAAAGAGAGAGTTGCAAGCTGAGCACGGTAGCATACACCTATGGCCCCAGTGGAAGTGTTGCCAGAAGGACCAGGAAATCCAGGTCAGCCTCTGCTAACACAGTGAGTTCTAGAGCAGCCTACACTGAACCCAGGAAAAGTAGGAGATTTTGGTAAAAAGCAATCACAAACCAAGTGTCTCGTGCCTGTAATCCCAGAACTGGGAAGCAGAAGGATCACAAATGTTGGAGCCAGCCTGAGCTACATAATGAAACCATCTTAGAAAAAGTAACAAAATGGCAAGTATACTGATGGTGAGAACAACACAAGAGCTACACACACAAAAGAAAACAGGATCTGAAGGGAGATTGGGATCAGGAGTTGGGGTGAAAAGGTGAAGGGTGAATAAAATCAGGAAATACCATTTCCTAGATGATACTGACAGATTTTTACAAAATAAACAGACTCAAAGGCTCATAATTCCATCTTGAGGATTATCTTAAAAAAAAAAAAGGTCAGTATACATACACAGCTATTTTAGGAAACTTTCACTCTGATTAATGGGACCAGCAGGATCTAGAAAGGATTCCTTCTTGTAAGGCTACAGAAAGGAAACTTTTCATTAGACCCAATTACTATGGCTATTGCCAAATGATGGACATTGCACCACACACCAAGCTCGGGGCTTACATTTTACATACATTACCTTACATAGACTCTTTCAAATATTAAGGACCTCTCGAAAAGATTACAAAAGACAGCTCAAGTTCTTAGGCTTGTGCACAGTGGTGGCCCACACTGTTTTGCATGGCCAGCCAGTTGCATAGATGTTTCTTAATCCCTCTTAAAATAGAACTAAGTCTCCTACTTCTCCTAACAGCACCATGAACCAAAGCCAGGTCTGAAGCACTAAATAGGCATTTAAACACACGCTTCACTGCACTTTAGTACCAAATAACTCATTTTCTAACTGCCCGATTTCTCCAAATCCTATCACACTACTTAATGAGGCATCTGAGCCTACTCTCTCTTCCCACTGGGGAGGCAGGGATGGAAGCGACACACTGTCAACCAAACACTGAACTCCTGCATTCAACACGCAGGGCATAGATGAGTTTAACATAACCAGCCTAAGGAGAAGCACTGGGACACATGGAGATCCCTCCAAGTGAGCTTATGAATAAAAATTAACAAAACTGTCAATAGACATTCAAGGTCTTAGTGTGGCCAGAACTAACCCCAAAAATGTAAAACTCAAGACTGAGTCGGGGTCCTTTATGATTGTGGGCAACCAACGTGGCAGAAGCTAGGTGAAAGCAGGATACACAACAAGGTACTTTAGACATTACATGTATATATTACATATTTTTAATATATATGTATATTATGAATATGCATATATATTGCAAATACACACATAAGACAATGTATGTGCGTGTACAGGGATATACAATATATATATATATATGTATATATATATATATATATATATATATATATTATCTTAAATATTAGCTTTACCTAGGATACCTAGGTTTCAACCTAATGAGTTCAGGGGCAGAGGGTAGTAAATGCAAGGTTTTTTTTTTTTTAACTGAAGCCAATCTTTAAATAAACGTAAGATTTAATACTTTTTTTTTTCTTTTTACTTTTGTTGTTGTTGTTGTTGGAGGCACGGTTTCTTTGTGTAGCCTTGGCTGTCCTGAAACTCACTTTGCAGACCAGGCTGGCCTCAAACTCAGAGATCCACCTGTATCAGCCTCCCAAGAGCTGGGATTAAAGGTGTGTGCTACCACTATCTGACTAAACTAGTTTTCTCGACCCTTTGAAATCTCCTCAGGTGTCTTCAGAGTTGCAAGGGAAGTGGGGATGTCTTGGATCCTGAGCTTGTCATAGTCCTGAGGCCAAATTATTAAAATAAATTGCAGTAGATAAAATGGGATCCAAAGCAGGAAGTACCCCAAGTAACCGCAGTCTAACATGGGGTGAAGCTGATGACAGGTACATCTGGATGGATGTGGAGAGGGAACAAGAGACTAGAGAGGCACGGAGCTAACAAGCACTCATAGCACTGCTAGAATAAGGAAGCTGCCACCAACTCTGCAGTCTCTTGGTGCAGGGCTTGGATACATCACAGGAACCTTCCATGTCAAATTATATCACTACCCTTGTGTGGGTCTCTGATTTATATTTTAACTTCTGGTTGTCTTTGTTTTGTTCTTTGCTTTGATTTTTCTAAAAGAAAAAATATGCTAGTTAGCAAAAATGAGTTCTCTCTGGGTCTCCACAGCAGATGTGTCTCATTCTGAATTAACAAGCATCTGGGTTTACATAGCATCTCCTCAGGGCCTCGTTAGTATTAGGGCATGCCTGTGGCTGTGTGCTCTGCCTCAGGATTCTACACCAATAAGAATTACCACAAAGAGCTGAGACATAGCTCAGTTGGTAGAGTGATTGCCAAGCACGCCCATGGCCACGGGCTCCATCTCTAGTACTGAGGTAACCTGGCGTGGTAGCAGATGCCTGTTTGTAGTACCTGGGAGATGAGGGGCAAGCAGATCAGGCTCAAGGTCACCTTCAGCTACATAGATCAATACCAGCCCAGGGAAGAAAACTCTAGCTAAAGGGGGGGGGAGGGGGTCACGAAGAAATGTTAGGCTGTGAGGTTATTTCTGTGGCTTGAGGTGTTTCCCTAGAAAGAATCCTGCCTCATAAGGTCCCTATTAAACTTCTATAGCTGCCATCTCAGCTGAACTTGTGGCTCTGAAGCTACAAAATCAAAAAGTCCCCGTTTTGATTTTCACACAGTAAAGATTTGGGAGCACAGGTCCGGCAGAAAGAACCAGGAACAAGGACAGAAGTCAGTGAAAATATGGATGTAAAGAGGGAAGCCCGGGCTGTGTTCTGATCTGTGTGCAAACGTAGGTGGGCGCCTGAACAAATGATTTCACCAGAGTCAAATCTGCAGCTTTGCAAAGCCCGATGTATCTACTGTTTTAGAGATTAGACTGCCCTCTTGTGGGAAGTAAGAGGATAAACTTTCCTGCTATTTCCCCTTCCACCTTTCACCAAGAACATTTGGGAAGAGCCTGCCTGTCTTCTCAGGGCATCACCAAGCCATTACCACTTACAAAGACAGGCACAGTACCGCCGTGTCATTTTGGTTTTTCAAGAGAATCCAGAAACGCAAGACTTTAACTCAGAAGGTTCTGCATGATGTTAAACACCATCTTAATTATTTGAAAAAAAGATTTGGGCCCTGCTCAGTTGTCATATTCAAGTGGTTTGGTGTCTCTGAATAGTTAATTTAAAGAGTGTTGTCAGCAGCCAGGATATTAGTGCAGCCAGCACAATTCAGAGGGTCTGGGAGGCAGGATTCATGGGGATAGATTCTAAGTCTACTCTAAGTCAATGAAGAACTATCATAGGCAAAGCTCTAGAAGGTCAATAGCACACACCTTTAATCCCAGCACTTGGGAGGCACAGGCAGGCAGATCTCCATGAGTCTGAAGTAAAGCTAGTCTACATATCTAGCTCCAGGCCAGCCAAGGGTACATAGCAAGACTGTTCTCATAGGATGGGGGTGGGGTAGGGGCTATTTAAATTACCCAAGCCGTATGATCCTAATGTTTTTGTTTGGTTTTTTTTTTGTGTTTTTTTTTTTTTAATGCTGCTGTAAATAGCACCATGAGCAATCCCAGCTAAGAAGGAGGTAGAAATGGAACTGAAAGCCTGAGGATTTAGATGGCTCAGTCAGTAAAGTATTTCCTCAGAGCCTATGTAAAAGAGCTAAGTGCGTGGCCTGCGCATGCTACCCCAGTATTGGGGAGACAGAGATGGGGGACTCTTGGGGCTTGCTGGCCTATCAACCTAGTCAAGTCTGTGAACTCCAGATCTTAAGAAATAAGAAGAAGCAGTTGAGGTGACCTGACATCACCCCTAGCCTCCTGGTGCACATACATACAACACACACACACACACACACACCTGTTTACCCTCACAAATACACAAGCACACACTCAGGTGAGCACCCATGAATGCCTCTGCACTGCTGTGTTGGTGGATGGAGACATAAGGTCTCAAAGGACACAGCTTTGTCAGAGGAACTACAGAAGCTGAGGTTCCATGCACTGTAAGGCTATCAAACTGCCCACCCTTGAGACTCCACAGGAGGAATGCAGCTTGAGGTGCTCAGGGGGTGATCTTTGCTTCCACATCGAGTAAGGAAGTCTACCATGGAGATCACAGAATGGGCATGTGAGGTCCAAGAAGCACTAAAACCACCCTGAGGAGATTGAGCAATGCAACTGAGAGTTTGAGAGTCCAAACTTCCTCCCCAAGAAGTGATAAAGTCAGAGCTCAAAACAGAAAATACACTTCTTGCTGATGGGGCCAGAAAGTTATGAAGGCTAGTTCTAAGCACTCTGCCAAACCACAAACAGAGTCTTCACTTTGCTTCTTTTTAATCAAGATCCTAGAAGACTGGAAATCTTAAAATCTCACCAATTCTCTCAACAAACCCATGTCTTTTGTTTTTGAGGTTATTTTCTTAATTCTCTTGTCAAATTAGCATCATGTTTCTGAAAGTACGGTCCACTGCCCACAGCTTTAGGTATAGCTGGCCAAGCACTCAGATGCCTAGACCTCAGACCCATGGAATCAAGTAATATGAAGACAGGACTCAGAAATCTGTGTCCTTCAGGTACAGACTTCCAGGAGATTGCTAGGGACATTTAAGCCTGGGGACACTGTACCTTCAAGAATTCATATGCAGGTGAACTCTACCATCATGGCACAGAGACATTAGGCAACAAAGACACATGTGGAGATCAGAGGACAGCTTGCAGTACTTGGCTCTCTCCTTCTATCATGTAGATCCCAGGATTCAAACCCAGGTGTTCAGGTTTGGCAACAAGCGCCTCTTCATCCTCTGACCCTCTCCCTAGCCCTAACAGGCATTTTTGGTTGTCATAGTCAGATGGATGTCACTAGCATCTAATGACAGGTATATGTAGCTATACATCCTACAAAACTAACTGCACAAGACAGGCCCCAAGGACAGAAGTGTCCCTGTGTGTCACAGATGAGAACTTTCCTTCAAGCCTACATGAGCCTTTCATTTGCGTCTATGGTATAAAATTAGGCATGAATTCTTTTCATCGAAGTGTATTTTAGCTGCCTCTTATCGGATGCTCTTCTTTTGATAAATTCCCACTGTGTTAGTCTGTGGTAGAGAAGGGTTCACCTCCCTCTACAGAAACCAGTAAGATGCTGCCCCTGTGAGATGTCAGCAGGTGACTAAAATATGGCCAATTTCAAGTTCCCCTCTGTAAACTGCAATACACAAGTGATAAAGAAAAAATATAGGAGCTATATGTAGCTTAGCAAATAAAAATGCTTGTGGCCAAGCTTGACAACTAGAGTTCAGTCCTCAGAATTTATGTGGTGAAAGGAGAGAACAGATTCCAGCAAGTTGTCCTCTGACATGTACACACGTGCACACGAGCACACGCACGCACACTCAAGCACTCACAATAAGCCCTGTTGCCTCATACTTGAGATAGTCTTCCAAGAAGGCCAATAACCATCAGTTAGTACTCTCTGGGCCCACGTGTTAAATATGCTGAGAGTCCATCTTGATTATTCTCTAGCCAACCAGTCTTTCACTATCTAGAGGATTATCTTGGCAAGGCCAAGTGATTCCTATTCTGATTGTTTTCCAACTCATGACCTTGTAGAGAGCATCCCTGAGACTGGCTGGCATTATGTAACCCTAGGCCTCCAAGAGCTTAGCTAACTAGGCCATGGGAAGGAGCCCGGATGCCAGCAGAGCTATGTCAGAAGAAGACCAAACCAGGCCTCCTCCCTTTGGAATAGAGAAACAGGATAGTAATATAATTTGTGTCTTCAGTGGTCTAAAATAGGGGTTCTGTGAAGCTGGAGACCCCCAGATACTGATGTGTGGAGAAAATTCAAGTGCATTATGACAACAGACCAAACATCCCAAAAGTCCTCAGGGCCCATGAAAAACACATTTGCTAACTAATCATTCAAGAGTTTTCTGAAAAAAAAAATCAGAAAAATCTCTTCCCAGCGCTATGACACAGTTCATTTTTTCTTCTCTTCCCTCTAAGTTTGCCATCAGCGTCTCCAAAAGTCTTCAGGCACCTTCAGAGACAGGTTCAGAGCCTAGACAGTCACTATCATAGAGCGTGAAGGCAAGTTCATTATCTGAAGATCACCTTAGTTTTTGAATCAGAGTCTCTCTATGGTGCTCAGGCTGACCTTAAACTCATCACCCTGCGACCTCTGCCCCAGAAGTGAGGGGATTGCAGTCAAATGCCACCAGCACACTCAGCAAGATGGACAATTCTTTTTTTCTTTCCCACTACCATGGATAAAACCTTAGAGTCTTTTAATTTTTTAATCATTTATTTTTATTTAATGTGCATTGATGTTTTGCCTGCATGTATGACTATAGGAGAGTGTCAGATACCATGGAACTGGAGTTTTCCAGGCAGGTGTGAGCTGCCATGTGGGCACTAGAAATTGAACCCAGGTTCTCTGGGAGAGCAGCCAGTGCTTTTAACTACTGAGCTATCTCTCCAGACCCAAAAGAGGAGCCAGCAAAATGGTTCAGCAGGTAAGAGCACCGGCTGCCAAAGCTGGGGACCTGAGTTTAATCCCCAGATCCCACATGGTGGAAGGAGAGAGAATCAGCTCTTACAAGTTGTCCTCTGTCCTCCACACATGCACCATGGTACATGCATGTACACACAGTAATAAAGTGTGATCTGATTTCATATCATTTCGAGGATGCTGAGGGCCCTTGAACAGACTGGTAAGGTTCACAATCAAGTACAGAGCCTGAATACTAGGGTTCTCTGCTCACCATCACCAGGTGCCTTCCCTCCGCCCAGGCTGCTCTCTGACTTAAATCAGGATTAAAGGCTGAAGTCCTCAGCTGATTCTTTGCTTTGCAGGCTGAACTCTTGTCCATGGGTGTAAGTAAATTTTATGTGGGAACAGAATGGAATTGCATCATACTTGGAAGTCAAAACTGGTAGTTGCAGGGAAGATGGTGACTTTTAAAAGTAACCATCCAGTAAAGGGTAGCATTTCTGACATTAAGTAATGGACCAGCACAGGCAGAAACAGAATTCATTTCTGACATTACAAATTCAATTTGTAATGTAGAATGAGGGGCTTTCAGATATCTGGACATTCAAAATATATGGATCTGTTTGGCTAAGTGGTTAGTTAACTTGACAGCTACTCAGAAATACTATCCTTTCCCTTCGGAGCAGTCATCACAGAAACCTTAATGTAATTTTGAAAGTTTTTAAAAAAAAAAAAAAAAGAAAGAAAAGGTGTTAAAAGAAAAGGGTAAATTGTGTAATGGTAATGCAGCTAGGATGGCTTTACTCCCCACAGTTTAAGACTTGAAAAGCTCAGACCCTAATAGACATTTCTCTGATGCTTGTTCACATCAGTCTGGACACGGGAAGTATAGTGACTGCTGGACTCAGGTGTAGGCAGCCCCTGAGGGTACAGAGGGCCTCCAGTGTGTAAACAGTGAATTGTAAGCCAGGCAGGCAAGATGGCTCTGCAGGCAAAGGTGCTTACCAAACAAGCCCGAGTTCCTAAGTTCAATTCCCGAAGCCTCATAAGGATGGAAGGAGAGAACCAATTCCACAAAACTGCCCCCTCACCTAGACATACACACAGTAGTTTTTAATTCGGCTAAACCTTTGCAAACCATTCCAACCTGCCAAATATAACCCACCCCCCAACCATTTAACTACACTCCCTCTGATTCAACTTCTTCACTACCTGCCAGTTAATAAGACTTACTCTCTTCCAAAGAACACACAGTCTTTTGAGAACAAAGGTGATATTTTTCCTCTCAAGAGACTTCATGACCCAGAACACAGACTGGCACCTTTATCTACATTCATTTAACAACTCTTGTTAGTTTTGCCTTCCTAAGGGTTCCCTTCTCACTTTATAATGGCTCCACCCTCATGACAGCCCTATGATGCAGACCCTACTCTGTGTCCATTTTATAGATGAGAACAGTGAGGCTCATAGAAGTATAAACATCACTGTAAAGTGGCTGATGTGGTACAACTAGGCTGTGTTGAGGATTGAATTTGAACTCATGGCCTGGTCCAGCACCTGTGCTTCTGTTCTGTATGCTCTGCTACTCCCATAGGAAATCATCACTCCACTATTAAGAAAACAAAATCTGAATGCCGTGACCCATACCTGTAATCGCTAGGCTCAGGTGGGAAGATCCACGAGTCCTGTCTCATGGTGTGGGAGAGGGAAAGGGAAGGAAAAAAATGGCCAGAATGTCAATACAATGCCACAAAGTCAGGTAAGGGCCCTGTGCAGTATGTCTCTGGCACAGTCTCCTTCTTCTGGGACCAACGCATTTAGCGAGTGGCTTCCCCCACCTTTCCCTTCTGAGCATGTATCTCTCCCCATCCCTTCCTACCCTAAGAATAAGACACTGCTCTCACCCCTACTGCATAAGGACAGCTTTTGGCTGGCACATCTCTGTCTGGCACAACCAGGATTCAGAACCTGGGGTTCCTGGCTGCTTCGACTTTCTAAGCATGCAGTGAACCCCTTCCTCTTCCTGTAGCTCCACTTCTGAAACCTTTCCACCTTAATATCTCGCCCGAACATGTCTGCAGATTAGCTACTCCTCCTCTTTCAGAGGGTACAAGAAAGAGTACAAGGAAAAAAAAAGAAGAATTAAAACGAGGGTACTCTGGCAATTATAAATAAGGCTGCTATGAACATAGTGGAGCATATGTCCTTGTTATATGTTGGAGCATCTTCTGGGTATGTGCCCAGGAGTGGTATAGCTGGGTCCTCAGGTAATGCTATAGACAATTTTCTGAGGAACTGCCAGACTGATTTCCAGAGTGGTTGTACCAGCTTGCAATCCTACCAACAATGGAGAAGTGTTCCACTTTCTCCACATCCTCGCCATCACCTGAGTTTTTGATCTTGGCCACTCTGATTGGTGTGAGGTGGTATCTCAGAGTTGTTTTGATTTGCATTTCCCTGATGACTAAGGATGCTGAACATTTCTTTAGGTGCTTCTCAGCCATTCAAGTTTCCTCAGTTGAGAATTCTTTGTTTAGCTCTGTACCCCATTTTTAATAGGGTTATTTGGTTATCTGGGGTCTAATTTCTTGAGTTCTTTGTATATATTGGATATTAGCCCTATATTAGATGTGGGATTGGTAAAGATCTTTTCCCAATCTGTTGGTTGCCATTTTGTCCTATTGACAGTGTCCTTTGCCTTACAGAAACTTTGCAATTTTATGAAATTCCATTTGTCAGTTCTTCATCTTAAAGCATAAGCCATTGGTGTTCTGTTCAGGAACTTTTCCCCTATATACAGCAGCCTTATTTATAATAGCCAGAAGCTGGAAAGAGCCCAGATGTCCTTCAACAGAGGAATGGATACAGAAAATGTGGTAGATTTACACAATGGAGTATTACTCAGCTATTAAAAATAATGGATTAGAGAAATTCTTAGGTAAATGGATGGAACTAGAAAACATCATCCTGAGTGAGGTAACTCAATCACAAAAGAACACACATGGTATGCACTCACTGGTCTCACTTATAAGTGGATATTAGCCCAAAAGCTCACAATACCCAAGATACAACTCACAGACCACATGAAGCTCAAGAAAAAGAAAGACCAAAGTGTGGGTGCTTTGATCCTTCTGAGGAGTAACAAAATACTCGTGGGAGCAAATATGGAGACAAAGCATGGGACAGAAACTGAAGGAGGGGCCATTTGGAGACTGTTCCACCTGGGTATCCATCCCATGTGCAGTCACCAAAGATAGACGCTGATGTGGATGTCAGGAAGTGCATGCTGACAGGAGCCTGATATAACTGTCTCCTTAGAGGTCTGCCAGAGCCTGAAATATACAAAGGTGGATGCTTACAGCTGACCATTGAACTGATCCTCCAAGTCATTGGAGGAGTAAGAAAGAAGACTGAAGGAGCTGAAAAGGTTTGCGGCCCTGTGGGGAGAGCAACAATACCAACAACCAGAGCTCCCAGGGTCTAAACCACCAGCCTGGGAGCACATAAGAAGGCACCCTTAGCTGTATATGTAGGGGAGGATGGCCTTGTTGGGATAGGTGGGAGAGGAGATCCTTGGTCCTGTGAAGGATGGATGCCCCAGTGTGGGGGAATTCCAGGGTGGGGAAGTGGGAGTGGGTGGGTGGGGGCATATCCTCATAGAAGCAGGAGGAGGAGGGATGGGATAGGAGGTTCTGGGTGGGGGGGGGGGGGAATGGGGAAAGGAGATCACATCTGAAATGTATATAAAATATCCAATAAGAAAAAAAAAAATGAGGGTACTCAAACAAAACCATTCTCAGCCTACATGACAGAACAGATTATTTTAACCAATGCTACCTGAATTAGTACAAAGCTATGTTCTACACCCTCAGTGTCTGTAATTGGATTGATTATACACAGACTTATATATGATATGAAAAGTATATGTGAACAATTAATTGAGTTAATCCTGATATCTAAAAATCCATATTTTAAAGCACCTATAAAGTAGTCTCACATGAAAAGTACAGAAAATGCACAAAGCAAATGTGTTAAAATGGTCTTCTACAAAGTCATCAGCAAGTATTTGTAAAATGTTTTTCCCAGCTTTTTCTTTCCTTTTTTTCCCTAATCGGAATTTATGAAGTCAATTTTATTTAAATTAAAAACAAGAATTCTTCTTGAAACATGTAACATCCAACCAAGTCCCTTCCCCACCCCCTTCCTCTTAATTTGTAACAGAGACTCTAAGAAAATAAAATCTAAGGTTAAGGAAATTTCCATCAATGTGAAGAAAATATTTTCCAAAATTAAAATAACAAGTTCCTCCCAGGTTCACATAACTGATTTAAGTTGCAGATACATGACTGCCCTGGAGATCACCTCCCTCCGCACGCTCCCAGAAACAGCCAAATCCACTTCCTCCAAAGCAATTGGCTGGTCCTCTCTGGGGCTAACTTCTTTATGAGATGCCGTGCATATGACCAATGCTACATAAATAGTCCATGATATATCCCCATCTCCATCCTGGAATTTCCTGAAAGTTGCCCAGAATCCTATAAATGGTGCGCAGTAAGCCATAAAATAATCAGATATGAAAGTAAGCTATGTCAATCCCTTCTTTAACATCTACATTCTTTATCAATATTTTATAAAAAGTAGAGGTACTAACATTCTGCTCTCTAGAGGAAGATTTGCTATTCCTACTGCTTTACTAAAAAGCTTTTAGGATTGCTATGTTTTTTAAACTTTTTTTTTTTTTTTTTTTTGGTTTTTCGAGACAGGGTTTCTCTGTATAGCCCTGGCTGTCCTGGAACTAACTCTGTAGACCAGGCTGGCCTCGAACTCAGAAATCTGCCTGTCTCTGCCTCCCGAGTGCTGGCCACCACTGCCTGATTTTTTTTTTTTTTATATCAGATAATACTTCTCAGATGGACAGGAGCCTTCATCTTGTAATCAACAGACAAAGATGGCTCAGTGTGGACACAGTTCAGCAGTAGAGCTGTAGCCTAGAACGTGAGAGGCTCTGAGTGTGGTCCACAGCACTAGCAGATATTAAGATGATATAAGTTGAAGACTAAAGAGATGACTCAGTGACTGTGGGCTCTTACAGAGGATCCCAGTTCAGTGCTAGTGCCCAAAGTGAGTGGCTCACAACCATCTGTAACACCAGCTTCAGGGGACTCTCATGCCTTTGGCTTCCAAGAGCACCTGAACTCACATGCATGTGTGAGTGCAAACACACACACATACACATATACATACACATATGCATACACATACACACACATGCACACGCACACACATGCACATGTGCGCGTGCATGAAGAAGAGTATCTTTTTTTATAAATTTTTGTTTCTATTTTATCCATTTGAGTGTTCATACATCATGTGTGTAATTGGTGCTGGCCGAAGTCAAAGGAAAGTATTGCATACATCCCCCGGAACAGGAGTCACAGATGCCTGGGATCTGTCCTGTGGATGCTGTCACGTGGATGCTGGGAACTGAACTTAGGACCTTTGCAAGGACAGCAAATCCTCGTAATCACTGATCCACCTCTTCTGAACCCTTAAGTCTTCTTTTTATTTATATATTTATTTTTATGTGTGCATGTATTGATGCACCTGTGTCGGTCGTGGCACAATGGCACATGTGTGGAGATCAAAAGATGACTTGTGAGAATCTGCTCTCTTCTTCCAGCATGTGGGATCCAGGGATCCAGGATTGGTGGCAAGCATCTTTACCTGCTGAGCCATCATGACCACCCTATAGGAGTACCTTTAAGCCTGGCATAATGGTACTTGCCTGTAGTCCTATTAATAAGAAAGCTATGGCCAGCCTGGGCTACATAGGGTGAGTTGGGAAGGAAAGGAAAAGAAAGAAAGAAAAAGTGGTCCTGTATTATTTGAAATTACACCACCAGACTGAGTCACAACATCTAACAATGTCTCCTATGCTGTTAAAGGTGGAGACAGTTTGACTTACTTTATGCCCAAGCTTAACAAGACTTAAGCTCAGTACTTCTGTCCCCTTACCTGTGAGATGAGGGAGCGGGAGAGCACTCGTGTCCGCAGCTCTGAAGGCAGATGAACACCTGACTGTCTACACCATCAGAGCCCTGGCCCCAGATGCTAATTTAGCTTCACTTCCCAGTTCCAAATTGGAAAAGGACAACTAAATAAGTCAAAGGCTCCCCCATGGAGAACAGGCTCAGATGGACCCATCGAAACTCCTGACTAAGGCGTGTTTTCTATGCTGGCAATCACCACAGTGATGAGGAAAGAAATTGCTATAAATTTTCTGAAAAATCATAGAAATACAATGTGGTAGGAAATTGTAGAACTTCCAAAGTGAGGGTTTCTACAGGCAGCACTGGGGGTTTTCAGATATAATTGGAGCCACCTACATCCTGTGGTGTTACTTCCACTAAAATCACACACACATACACAGAGAGACACACAGCAGCTATAGGAATAATTAACGTTTGAGTTTTAAAAATGCTGACTTTATCATCTTTCTGCAACTTATCAATGCTTACTTTTGCTTATTTGGTATTGATCAGATTTTTAAAATTATAATATTCTATTGTAGAATGCCAGTTGCCAGCTTTTGACTAAGGGAAGGTGTGAAATGTGTTTTGATACAGGGAACTATGTCTGGTTTCTTTAAACCAGTAACACTTGCTAACAAGTTTTATGAGTGCTTAGAATCTTTGGTTGTACATTATTTGAAACACCTTCATTCTAATCTGTGTTCAGCTCCTTAAGGAATAACACCTTCCTCAGCTATGCTGGGCCCTAAACACTAATTGCTCATTTTAGAAAACTTAAAGTAAATAAATTGAGAAGGCACATGCTAAAAAAAAAAAAAAAAGAAAAAGAAAAGAAAAAAAGAAAAGAAAAGAAAAGAAAGCTTAAAGTAAACCTATTTTAAATAAATAAATAAATAAATAAATAAATAAATAAATAAATAAATAAATAAA
>JANHMN010000004.1:59332574-59358648 GCA_030674055.1 Rhabdomys pumilio | reverse complement strand
CACTGTTCACTGCAAGGGCAGGGCCTACCATGTGCACACACTGTTCATTTCCAAGAAAGGGGATCACTGACAGAAGCCATCTGAAAGGCTATGGCAAGCAAGTAAATTTCCTGGAGATGGTTTGGCATGGCTGCAATGGGTGCACTCTGGAGAGGCACAGCCCCACAGACTTTGTCCCAGGATTGCTTCTTGCTGCTGATATGTCTTTCCTGCCACTATTTCATAACCTAATGATTCCTGAGCATCAGCCCACCCTATTAGGCAAATTTTCTGCAGATCAACATGAAAATGGACTTTCATGAATTAATGCTATTTAGATGAATTAATGACTATAGAATTCTTGATTTGATTCAAAAAAAAAAAAAACTTTAGGAAGAAAGTTTAAGGAGATGGTTTTAATGTTTTACCAGAAAGATAAAATAAAGTTAAAATCAAGAAATAGAATGTGCCCCTTCCTCGTAGAATAGTAAGTAAAGGCTGCATAATAAGGAATACAACGAGCTTTCATAAATTTCAAGAGAAATAGTCTTGGAACAGATTTGTGATCAAGGAAAAGTATACATTCTAAGCCAGGTCCAAGGATGAAGCCACAGGTGTGCACTGTGATAAATCAAGGCCATGGGAAACTGTTGCTTTGAACTTATAATGAGCTGACAGAATGAAACACTGCTTTGGACTCACTATCAACACCCTTCTGTACCTTCCTTTGTGTGTAACATTCTAGATGTGAGGTAATTTAATAAAGAACTTTTGTCTAAGAAGGTACAAAAAGTCTAAGAGAAGAAATAAAGTGAGCCGGTTGGGGCTCCACTCCATCCACCAAATGTATACGTCTGTCTGTCTATATGTATGTGCATACATATGTTAGGTTTATCCGTATGTGTATAAGTGTGCATGTAACACTTGTGAAATTGATGAAACAGATGGTCTGGCCCAGCCAGAGAGAAAGACACAGAGAGAGACGGTGGGTGGGGGGAAGGAGAGAGAGAGGAGGGAGAAACAGAGAAAGAGAGAGAGAGAGAGAGAGAGAGAGAGAGAGAGCATGGTTTTCTGTCCTTTTTTTTTCATTAGCTAATTAAGAGTTAAAAGAGTTCAGAATTTCTTGCTAAACATTCTTACCAGCCCCAGATAACTAAGGGGTTTTTTTTTCCTTCAGGACTGCTGACCCTGTAAATCACCCACTGTTGTCAGTAGAGGAAGGAGGATTGGATGCTATCATCACATCCCAATCGCCAATACCATACCCTGCCTGCCTCAGGTACCTGAGTGCCAACAGTTATCAGCAGTCCACCAAGTGTACATTCTGTTTAATGCCAAGGACAGGGTCAACCATGTGCACACACATTGCTAAAGACAGGGTCCACCATGTGCACACACTGTTTATTTCCAAGAACAAGGTCCACCATGTAGTCCTTACAGAGTAAACTGGTGCTAAAGACTAGCATTCTCTTCACTGGTATCTTAATCTCATCCATGTACCTGCTAACAGAAGGAAAGCCAAGTTTTGAGGTGAGAACCCATTGCCCAAACTCACTAACTTCATGTGGCCCTTGTTTCCTATAATGATCAGGTGATATGTCCTTTTTTGATACAGTAAATATAAAGTTGTGTTGAGCAAAGGACCTTCAGGCCACTGTTTCCTCTGTCCTGTCCTTTGAGTTTGTCAGGAGGTACACAAGAACAAACCCCCTGCTCTTATTGAGAATCTGTCTGTAAACCCTGTAGGTCCTCTTCCCCAGCTGGTTCTTGATCAGGCAATAAAGATGCTAGCAGCCAGTGGCTGGGCAGAAGAGGTCTTCCAGTTTCCCACAGGCAGGCTAGCAGAAGAAGGAGGGGGAGAGAGAATTCAGCATGTTTTGGAGGAGATAGAGCCACCAGTCATGTGAGATCTCAAGTGGAGTGGCCATTGGCTGCTTCTCTGGCTGGGCCTGGGGTAACAGGTAGATTAGAAACCCAACTAAGCTGAGGGCAGATTTAGGGGGCTGAGCTAGAACTAAAGGTAACTGAGCAACTGAGCTGAGGGAAGATTTAGAGGTGTTGAACTGGGAGTCAAGAGAAGGGCATGCTAGCCGAAAGAGGCTTAGAAGAAACTGGCCATTGAGCTAGAAGCATAATAAAAATGTGTTAATATGTGTATGTGTTTCATCCATAGACCCAGAGTGGCTCCAGGGTGGGGGCTGGTATCCCAATTCACAGGGAGCTTAAAGCTGGGTAGTAGAAACTACATGCTACAATTCAATGCTAAAAATAGCCCAAAGAAATGTTCCTTGTTCTTGAAGATTTGCAAAAGTCATGAGCCAAGCATCTCATGACTATGTAGTTAAGCTCCGAGGTGAGGGGCAGGCTGGTGGCTGATCAGGTTAATGTGCTTAGCATGCAAGCCTGCGACCTGAATTCAATCCCTGGAGCCCAGATGAAGCTGGAAGGAAAGAACTGACTTCAAAGTTGTCTGCACACATCACCACCACACCAAACCCACAATAATTAATAAACATCTAGGATCAGACGTGAGCCACTGAGCCACAGAGTTCCACTTAGGAGAAGGTACCCACCAGTCGGTGGTCACCTATCCTCTATATAAACTTCTATAATTATCCTCTCAGTGAAATATCTCTTCAGACAGGAGAATCACAGTCACCCTTCTTCCACCAGTAAATTAGTTCATAAACAAGTTCTTTTCTGACACCACGATGGCTTCCACTGTTCCCAAGCAGAGCCAGCTATCTGCATAGTGACAAGTTACATTCAGGTCCCTTGCAAACTCAAATAAGATGGGTAGTGTGTAAGACAGTGAGGAGAAGGGGAAAGGCTGGAGTTGAGAGAGGAGGAGAAAGAACCCTAAAAACTGACTCTCTGCTGAGATCTGTAGCGGCCCGAGGCCACAAGTCAGCTGGGTTCACCTGAAAGGGGGGCTGGGAATGAAAGGAGACGGAGGGCGAGAAGAGATGAAGCCAGACAAAGTTCTCTGATCAAGGCTCAAAGCTTTAATGTTCAGCTCTCAATTTAAAGGGGAAGGCCCAACCCGCAACCCCTCCTGGTTTCAGCGGAGATGGGTGGAATAATCCATAATCCTTTGTAAGTCAGGCCAGAGATGTCTCCAGGCAAGCCCAGGGGCAGTTCTGCTACTGTGTTCTGTGCAGCCAAGGTGGGTAATTCCACCTAGATCCTTATCACTTGGTCTGTTGTGGTAAACAAGGTCTCTCAGGCCTGCTCAAAGCTGGGGGAAGGGCACAGAGATCTACCAGACATTTAGTGTGGATTAAACCAATTTTCTGCAAGGCCTCTGCAAAAGACTTGGAAGCTAGCACCTAGGTCCCTTAAGCCTTTAGCCTCCATGGTTCTCAATCTGGGGGGTGGAACAACCCTTTCACAGGGGTTACATATCAGATATCCTGCATATCAGATATTTCCATTATGATTCATAACAGTAGCAAAATTACAGTTATGAAATAACAAAAATAATTTGATGTCTGGAGGTCACCACAACATGAGGAACTGTATTAAAGGCTCACAACCTCAGGAAAGTTGAGAACCTCTGCTTCAGCCTGTGTAGCTTTCCTTTGTGCTGGTTTCTCAGAGTCCTCTCTCTGTAATAAATAACAGCTGTATGGTTATATGCTGAGAGTTGAGTCCTCCCAGCTAGTCACCAGCCCTGAGGGTGGTCCTCAAGACCTCCCCAGCAAAATGCAACAATAGCCATTAGGAATACACAGATTATGAACTCAATGAGATTCCACTACCCATCCATCTGAGTGACTGTAATCCAATATTGCTGTCAAAGACAAGAAAGAAGTATTGATTTCCCAGATTGCTAGCTTAGCCATCTTGGAAAGTAACCTGGCCATTTCCTTAAAAGTTTCACTATTTATCATATAACCCAGCAATTTTAATTTCAAACCTAATAGGAATGAAAGTTATGTTTGTTGGGGGATAAAACTTAATAGGAAAAGTTAATCTAAAGGCAGAAGCAGGTGGATTTCTAAGAGTTCAAGGCCAATCTTGTCTACACCCTGAGTTCTAGGCCAGCCAGGGCTATGTAGTGTGACCTTTTCTCAAATAAATAAATAAATAAATAAATAAATAAATAAATAAATAAATGCTGTGAGATGGTTTGGTGTGGTGAATGTACTTGCCACCAGGCCTGACAACCTAAATTCAGTCCCCAGACCACATGGGGTAAAAGGAGAGAACTGACTTCCACAAGCTGTCCTCTGACCTCCATGATATCATATGTGAAATCAAAAACAAAACACAAAAGAAAACTTTGTTTTGAGTATTTGGGCTCAAGAGTTCTCTCTTGTCCAAACAAAGTGGGACTGTTCACATATGTAATTATTTTCTTTTTTCCTAAATTCCACTAAAATGAAAGTTGTGTGATGAGAGGGTAAATTCTGAGAAAAGATGCGTAGAATATTCCATAGTGGCATTTTTTCATAATAGCTTGAGAACTTGAAGAAACTCTAATTCCTATCATCTGGTGAATGGATAGAATGTGGGACTCCATACTTTTTCTACAGACTTTTATTCAACAATGAAAGGAATGAGTTAATCCATACTACAGTGTGGGCTTCAAAACTGTATCCTGAGAGAAAGAAACCAGGTACAACTTATATACATATATAGCCCCATTTATATGAAATTTCTAAAAATGGTAAATCAATAAACAGAGCAGACCAATATTGTCTGAGTCAGAATAGAGACTGAAGATGAATTGAAAAAAGGAAATATTTGGAGTGGTAGATATTTAAACTGAACCATGAAAATGAAACTGGAAGTCACATACATAGAAGACTTTTATAATGTGTAAATTATGTCTTACTTTATTTAGTTACTGGGCTCGGAAGATAGATTAGTGGTAGAGCAATTGCCTAGCATGTATGAGACCCCAGATCTGTTCTCCACCTTGGCAAAAAACAGGCTTGGGGGGAACCCACGTAACCAACCAGGCATAGTAGTGCACACTTTAGTCTTAGAACTCAGAAGTCAGGCAAACCTCTGTGAGTTTGAGGCCAGTCTGGTCTACACAGCAAGTTCCAAAACAGCCAGAACTACAGAGAGAGACCCTGCCTCAGAAACGACACAAAACAGACAAATTCCTGTATAAAACTCCTTTCAGAATCATTGACAAGTTATTCTTGTTTGGACTAGGGGTGAATGAGCACATCTGTCATCCTAACAGGAAGCAGAGTCAGGGGGATGGTGAGTTTGAGGCCAGCCTGGGCTACATAGTAAGACCCTACTCAAAAAAAAAAAAATTAATAGTTGCTGTTGTTTTGAACATTTTGGCTAAGATTGATCTCTAGTCGAAATAAAATGGCAGATTCAACACAGAATTATTTTCTTTGACCTACATTCCACTAAAATGATGGTAGTGTGATAAAAAGGTAAATTCGTTGTTTGTGTTTGTTTTGTTCTTGTTTTGTTCTTTTTTTTTTTTTTTTTGGTTTAGCAAACTGGTTTTATTCATTGTTTTCTTTTTTTCTTTTTTTATTTTTATTTATTTATTTTTTATTGGATATTTTATTTACATTTCAGATGCCAATCCCTTTCCCCATTTCCCCTCCCTAGAAAACCCCTATCCCGTGCCCTCCCTTTTCCATTTGGCTTTTACACAATTTTTTAAATGTTAATCAAGGGCTTTATAAGTATGGTAATGCTCAATCAGAAGTGTAACCCAATACCCAACCTAGCTATGTAAACTATCTTTGACCTAGTGGAGACACGTACTTCTGCCTCCATGCACCCTCTCTCTTTCTCTCTCTTTTTCTCTCTTTTTCTCTCTCATTACCTAGCTTCTCATCTACTTCATCTTCTCCTCTCCTTACTCCATCTTTTCCTCTCGGTGCTCCTTTCCCCTTAGCTCCTCCTACATATTACCCTTCCTATTAAAATAAAGCTTTTCTCTCAGAATACAATTAGAGCATAATTATTCCTATTTGTACCAGTGAGGTAAAAGATAGTCTTAATACCCAGTCCATCCTTTTGTTGACTAGCCAGAACCTCTGCCGTCTCTCTTGACTAGAACACTTAGTTTTGAACCTGGCTTTTTCTTGGCTTTAGAATGAATGTCAGCTGAGAACCCTCCACTCAGATCTTTTCTCTCAAGGTAAATAGCCTGAATTGGCTATGAGACTATAGGTCTTCAATGCCGTCAGAAATCCAGAATGACTAAATTAACTGAATTTATGGAAGCACTAAGCATAGTTTCTAAAACTTAGCCAATTTATAGAGACCGCTGAACACCTGGACAACCCCTATACTACCAAACGTTGGAGCATCAAATCTTCAGCCTTCTGGTCCAAACTCATCTGACAGACTTTAGTGCTGCAGAATTATTAAGGGCTGGTTACTCTGTCTAGGCAGATATAATCAGTCGACTATTCTGCAAGTGTGTCCTTTTCTGGACAGTAATTTGTCTGTAGATGGAGAGAGGCAATTTTGTCAAATGCTTTCTCAGCATCCAGTGAGATGATCATGTGGTTTTTTTCTTTGAGTTTATTTATGTAGTTGATTACATTGATGGATTTTCGAATATTGAACCAACCCTGCATTCCTGGGATAAAGCTTACTTGATCATGATGGATGATTGCTTTGATGTGTTCTTGGATTCAGTTTGCAAGAATTTTATTGAGTATTTTTGCATCAATATTCATAAGAGAGATTGGTCTGTAGTTCTCTTTCTTTGTTGGGTCTTTGTGAGGCTTTGGTATGAGCGTAATTATAGCTTCGTAGAACGAATTGGGTATTGTTCCTTCTGTTTCTATTCTGTGGAATAGTTTGAAGAGAATTGGTATTAGGTCTTCCTGGAAGGTCTGGTAGAATTCTGCACTAAAACCATCTGGCCCCGGTCTTTTTTTGGTGGGGAGATTTTTGATGACTGCTTCTATTTCTTTAGGGGTTATAGGACTGTTTAGATGGTTTATCTATTCCTCGTTTAACTTTGGTACCTGGTATCTATCTAGAAAGCTGTCCATTTCATCCAGATTTTCCAATTTTGTTGAGTATAGGCCTTTGTAGTAGGATCTAACGATTTTTTTTAATTTCCTCTGTTTCTGTTGATATGTCTCCCTTTTCAGTTCTAATTTTATTGATTTGAGTGCTGTCTCTGCGCCCTTTGGTTACTCTGGCTAAGGGTTTGTCTATCTTGTTGATTTTCTCAAAGAACCAGCTCCTGGTTTTGTTGATATTTTGTATAGTTCTTTTTTGTTTCAACTTGGTTGATTTCGGCCCTGAGTTTGATTATTTCCTGCCGTCTACTCCTCTTGGGTATATTAGCTTCTTTTTGTTCTAACGCTTTCAGGTGTGTTGTCAAGTTGTTAATGTATGCTCTTTCCATTTTCTTTTTGTGGGCACTTAGAGCTATGATTTTTCCTCTCAGTACTGCTTTCATGGAGTCCCACAAATTTTGATATGAAGTGTCCTCATTTTCATTTAAATCTAAAAAGTCTTTAATTTCTTTCTTTATTTCTTCCTTGACCAAGTTATCATTGAGTAGAGCATTGTTCAGTTTCCACGTGTATGTGGGCTTTCCATTGTTTTTCTCCATGTCAAAGACGAGTCTTAGTCCATGGTGATCTGATAGGTTACAAGGGATCATTTCAATCTTTTTGTATCTGTTGAGGACTGTTTTGTGACCAATTATATGGTCTATTTTGGAGAAGGTACCATGAGATGCTGAGAAAAAGGTATATTCTTTTGTTTTAGGATGAAATGTTCTATAGATGTCAGTTAAGTCCAGTTGGTTCATAACTTCTGTTAGTTTCATTGTGTCTCGATTTAGTTTCTGTTTGCATGATCTGTCCATAGCTGACAGTGGGGTGTTGAAATCTCCCACTATTATTGTGTGGGGTGTAATATATGCTTTAAGTTTTAGTAAAGTTTCTTTTATGTATGTGGGTGCCCTTGCGTTCGGAGCATAGATGTTCAGAATTGCAAGTTCCTCTTGGTACATTTTTCCTTTGATGAATATGAAGTGTCCTTCTTTATCTTTTTTGATTACTATTGGTTGAAAATTGATTTTATTTGATATTAGAATGGCTACTCCAGCTTGTTTCTTGGGACCATTTGCTTGTAAGATTGTATTCCATCCTTTTACTCTGAGGTAGTGTTTGTCTTTTTCACAGAAGTGCGTTTCCTGTATGCAGCAAAATTCTGGGTTGTGTTTATGTATCCAGTCTGATAGTCTATGTCTTTCTATTGGAGAATTGAGTCCATTGATATTAAGAGATATTAAGGAATAATGAATGTTGTTTCCTGTTATTTTTGTTATTATTGGCGTTGGAGTTATGTTTGTGTAGGGGTCTTCTTTTAGGGTTGTTGGAAGATTACTTTCTTGCTTTTTCTAGGTTGTAGTTTCCCTCCTTGTGTTGGAGTTTTCCCCCAATTATCCTTTGAAGTGCTGGTTTTTGTTAAGATACTGTGCAAATTTGGTTTTGTCATGGAATATTTTGGTTTCTCCATCAATATTGATTGAAAGTTTTGCTGGTTTAGTAGTCTGGGCTGGCATTTGTGTTCTCTTAGGGTCTGTATGATATCCGTCCAGGATCTTCTGGCTTTTATAGTCTCTGGTGAGAAGTCTGGTGTAATTTTTATAGGTGTCCTTTATATGTTACTTTACCTTTTTCCCTTACTGCTTTTAGTAGTTTTTCTTTGTTTTGTACATTTGATGTTTTGATTATTATGTGACGGGAGGTATTTCTCTTCTGGTCTAAAGTATTTGGAGTTCTGTAGGCTTCTTGTATATTTGTGGACATCTCTTTCTGTAGGTTAGGAAAGTTTTCCTCTATAATTTTGTTGAAGATATTTACTGGTCCTTTAAGTTGGGAGTCTTCCCCCTCATCTATACCTATTATCCTTAGGTTTGGCCTTCTCATTGTGTCCTGAATCTCCTGTATGTTTTGGGTTAGTAGCTTTTTGCATTTTGCATTTTCTTTGACAGTTGTGTCAATGTTTTCCATGGTATCTTCTGCACATGAGATTCTCTCTTCTATCTCTTGTATTCTGTTGGTGATACTTGTGTCTATGACTCCTGATCTTTTTTTTAGGTTTTCTATCTCCAGGTTAGTCTCCCTTTGTGATTTTTTTATTGTTTCTACTTCCGTTTTTTAGATCTTGGAAGGTTTTGTTTGATTCCTTCTCCTGTTTGGTTATTTTTTCTTCCAATTCCCTAAGGGATTTTTGTGTTTCCTCTTTAAGGGCTTCTATCTGTCTGCCTGTGTTCTCCTTAATTTCTTTGAGAGTGTTATTTATGTCCTTCTTAAAGTCCTCTAACATCATCATGAGAAGAGATTTTAATTCTGAATCCTGCTTTTCTGGTGTGATGGGGTGTTCAGGGCTTGCTATGATGGGGGAACTGGGTTCTGATGTTTCCATGTAACTTTGGATTCTGTTGCTCACGTTCTTGCACTTGCCTTTTGCCATTTGGTTAACTCTAGTGCTCCCTGTACTTTCTGTCTCTGACTGAGGCCTCCTTTTCCAGTTATCTTGCTTGTTTCTGGTCTCCTCGGGGTCCCAATGTCTCTGTGATCTTCTCCAGCTGCTCTGAATACAATGGTAGCTCTAAGATGACTCAGAATATGGTGTCTCCTAGGTAGCAGTCCAGCTAGGTGTCCACTGTTCTGGGTGTAATGTCTATTCTAGGATGTCTCAGGCTAATGTGTCCACTGCTCTGAGTGCCGTGGCTCCTCTATTATGTCTCGGGATATGTTGTCTGTCGCTCTGAGTTCCTTTGGTCCTCTGCCACTCTGGGGTTCATTGGATCCTCTACTGCTCTGGGTTCCTTGCACCCTCTAGGGTGGGTCAGGAGGGATCCTGTGTCCCCAGAAGCAGACCGGGCAGGTGTCAGCGTCAGGTCTCAGATCCAGGAGAGAGGCAGAAGGGGTGTGCTATTCTGCAGGGGCAGAGTTTGGGGTTCTGCTGGAATCTGAGCACTCCCTGCACTCAGCTCTGGCTCTAGGGCAGTGAGCGGGTCTTCTTACCTACTGCTTTGGGTTCCTTGCACCCTCAAGGGTGGGTCAGGAGGGATCAGGTGTCCCCAGAAGCAGACCGGGCGGGTGTCTGCTTCAGGCCTCAGATCCGGGAGAGAGGCAGAAGGGTTCTTGTTTTTTTCAAGACAGGATTTCTCTGTGTAGCCCTGGGTGTCCTAGAACTCACTGTAGTCTGTAGACTAGGCTGGCTTTGAAATAACAGAGATCCTGAGTGCTAGGATTAAAGTTGATTGCACCACTACTCAGCTGAGAAGGTAAATTCTAAAATGGGGTAAGAAAGAAGATATACAAGAACAGAAAACCAAAAAATAGCAACTGGCTTGGCTGACTCAAGAAAGCAGAATGCTTAGCTAATAGTGGGAAAAGCCAAGAAAATTAATTTTACCACAGAACATTCTAACCATTCAAGAACTGAAGGCTTCACTGGGGTTTGTGAATAAATACCTTGGGGGAAACTGTGGAATAGGCTGATTGGCTGATTAACCTTCGGTGATGTGAAGGGGTTACCATGCTGCAGTTCCAGGGCCTAACTACAGCTTACCTTGGGCAATGGTTAGCCTTCTAAATAGCCATTCTTTGCCCCATCTGTCTTGGACTTAACATTCTGACAAGCAGATAAAGACCTTTTAGAGTGTTAACAAAAACCTAGTTTTCCATGATTCAAAGACGAGGGGTGTTACCAGACAGCATCCCTATGCAAAGCACCCCTATCTTCCTGTAACCCTCCTCTCTGAAGTTTCCACCAATGTGGTTTTTCAAATCCCTTGATTTATAACTTCTTTTCTTCTGTTACTATAAAGAATTCCATGAAACTGCTTCCACCTTGGAACACTGACTTGGAGAGACCTAAATCTATGTTCCAAGGCCATGGCCACTCACATACACTCCAGAATAAACCATGTCACTTATTCCTCTGAGGTGAGAGCTGTTTCTTTTGTTGAGAGGATAAGAATTACAGTAGAAACAGGTGGACCCATTGTATACCCATAGATTCCTTTCCCCCAGTTTCATATAAATGGGCAATTACCCCATCAAAGATTATTAATCTTATTCCCCAGAAACAATAAATCAGAGAATGTTTAGATGAGGGGAATATCTGCCATTGAGGACTGAGGCTCCAAATTATAAATAGAAGGAGTAAGTAAAGCCTGCTACAAACTCAATAGTGGGAGTCTAACTTTTTCTATTCCATAACTAGATTGTTCTTTAAGTGTCCCCAAAGCATCACTGTGAATGAAGACTTGACCCACAGGGTACCACATTCCTGTGTGATAATTCCTCAGGTATGGTAGAATCTTGAGGAGTAAAGCCTACCTTCAGAAAGCAGCTCTCAGGGGCCTCTTGGGTAGTTCTTTTGAAAGGATGTTTTAGAAGCTGATTTGTCCTCACCAACACTTTGCCCCTGATTTAAAATGACTTCTTTGCTCCCCACATAGATTTTCACAATTGCTATTCTCATGCATCAGGAGCTGATGTTGTCAAGGGGTAACTTTCATCAAGCCTGCTATAGGCCATTTGGACCTTAAGTCTCCAAAACTATAAATAAACCACTGAGATGCCAAAGCTTTTAAGTTTGGACTCCATTCTAGAGAACCTGACCTAAGTTTGAACTCAGGTAAACTAACAGGCTTTTACCTAGCATTAGTTTCCAAGTTGCCCCCCAAAACCAGAGCCTAGCTCCAGTCTCTAGGCTAATTAATCACCAAGACCAGCGTTTCCAAGTTATACCCTCAACAAGACCAGTGTCTCCAGGTTATTCCCCCAACAAACCCATCCCTTGCCTAACGACCACCAATGCAGAGGAGAGCAGAAATTGAGTTTATGATGACTCGCAGCACCAGCCAATTATATTAAAAGCCACAGGAACTTTCCAATTAGATGCTTGCACACAAACTCCCTACTTGCCTACTTGTTGCTTATTATAAAGCCTTGCCCTGACAGACATTCGCCCCCCCCCAAAAAAAATTGTCCCTATGTGACAGTGGTGTGTTGGGGCGGGGGTGGGGGGGGAGGGGCGAGCTAGCTTGAATAGAATAAAGACCCTGCTGTGAGTTGCATCAGATTGACTCCTGTAACGGTTTTGGGGATCACTAACATTTCCCTGGCACAACACCACCTTTTCTTCATAAATCCTGGTGAGAGAATAAAGATCATAAGGGCCTGGCATCAGTTTCGGCAACATGGTGCGGATGTGGGCAACCAGAAAAACTTACTTAAGATGGCAGCTATTGGCTATCTGGGGAACCAGGAGAAACATACCCAGTTCTAGCAAGATGCCACTCTTATGTGATTCTGAATAAATGTCCTGAGACTCGGGTGTTACCATTTGCCTAGAGTGAATAGTTTGTTACAACTGCCTACCACCCAGTCCCTGGATCCAGACCTCAGACTGCCTCTTGGGTATTTAGTCATTTCCTTCGGTGCTTTGTTTTGTTTCCTTTCCTTTAGTTTTGTTTAACTGGTCTTCAACTCTTGATCCTCCCCCCTGCCTTCCCTTCCTTAGTGCTAGGATTATACTAAGCCCAACCTCCCATTTTTTTCTTTTTCTTTTTCTTTTCTTTTCTTTTTTTCTTTTTGGCTTTTCCAAGACAGAGTTTCTCTGGGTGGCCCTAGCTGTCCTGGAACTCACTCTGTAGACCAGGCTGGCCCCCAACTCAAAAGAAATTCACCTGCCTCTCCCTCCCAAGTGCTGGGATTAAAGGTGCGCACCACCACCACCTGACTATTTCCTTATATCAATAAAATCCAGCTGGGTGTGGTGTCATCTGCCTTTAATCCCAGCACTTGGAGGCAGAGGCAGGTAGATCTCTGTGAATTCAAGGCCAACCTAGTCTATAGAGTGAGTTCCAGGACAGCCAGGGTTGTTACACAGAGAAATCCTGTCTCAAAACACACCCCTCCCTTCCCCCCCCAAAAAAAATATATAATAAACTATATATCAAACTTATTCTTATGAAAACTCTTGGGAGAATTTGACCACCCAAGTCTAAAGATGCACTCAATGTCAAGGACTAGGTAAAATGTTAAGGCCTAGGTAACTGATACCTGACTAGCCTGCCATTTTATGCTGTTGCTAATATTATAAGGAAACTTTCTCATATGTTGTTACTGCTGTTACTAAGAAACTCTTCGTGCCCAAGTTGGTTGCATCATATTCTGTTATATTCTGTACTCTCTTGGAAACCAGTCACACAGAAGTCAGTTAGAACTGCTTTGTATAGTTAGTCACAATACGCTTGGACCCAAATCAACCACCCAGCAGTACTTTCTTCACCTGTATATAAGCTTTTATGGTATTTGCTTTTATAAGCTGCCTCTGGGATGAACCACAATATAAGAGAGACACCTGCACCAATATAAGAAACTATTTGGAAAAAGACTTCCATTCTGAGTAGGGGTCAAATAGAGTTTAAGTTCTCAAGACCTCCCTGAGAACTCATACCCTACTCGGCAGAAAGAGACATATGGGTAATTGATATCCTGGTTGGCAAGTTAAGACATGAGTGTTTAACAAGACAAGTCTCATCCTGGCTGGCAAGTTCAGACTTGAATGTTAGATAAGGCAAGTCCCCTGCCACAGTTAAATACCACAAGCAACGGGAGCAGGATACGTGTACAACAAAGACATCTTCCTAAGGAAATCCCTATCCCTAAATCCTGATTGGTGGAATAACTTGGCACAGATGTTTATAGATTTTAGGCTTAAAAGTCCTGTAGGATTTTAACTAAGTGTCATCATTCAGCTCCTGAGTCTGTACTGTGGCCCTGACCAAACAGTCCTGGGGTCATGTGTTCAATAAACTATTCCTGTCTGACTGAGATCAGTGTTCATGTGGTTTGCGAGGCAACTCCTGGACCCCAATACTCAACAGTATGCAGGAGTCCCTGGGTACAGTCGCCAGAAATAAAAATCTTTTTTTTAATTAATATTATAACTATCCTTAGAAATATAAAAGAAGACATTTAGCACAAGAAAATGATTCTGTTAAAAAGAAACCAGAGCAAGATAACTCAGCAGGTAAAAGTGCTTGCTACCAAGACAGACAATTTGAGTTTACACCCCAGCACATACTGATAGGAGAAAACCAACTCCAAAAAGTTATTCTCTGACCCTCATGAATATACCAGGATATACATATGCCCAGACACATTTAATTTAAAAATGTAATAAAATGTTTTAAATAAAAATAAGTAAATACAAATAGCCTGACTGTAGTAAAATCATCTTTCATCCAGGACAAAGAAAAGCCCCAGCAATAAACAGGAATCTGTAGGGTCTTATTAGGAAAGGACTTATACTGTCTTCTCCCCCACACATCAGAACTCCAAGAACACTGAAGCTGCAGAGGCCAAAGCTTCCCACACTCCCCTTCTGAACCACATGGAACCTACTAGAGCAAAAGAGATCTGAGAACGTCACCTTTCAATTTGGCCCAGCTGTTGAGGGATGGTGTGTGGTGTGTGTGTGTGTGTGTGTGTGTGTGTGTGTGTGTGTGTGCATGCTGAATTCTATGCCCAGGCATCTAGTTACAGTCTGAGTAATGACGTGGTCAAGCATCTCCAGTCTTAATGTTATGTAAAAATTGTTTTCCATCATCTCTGATTAGTTAATAAAGGGCTGATCAAAGAGAGTAGGGCAGCACTTCCAATCCTAGTTAGGGGTTCCCCAGGAGAGGAAATGAGATGGCCATGAGGCAGAGGGTCCAGGAGGAGTCGTGATGAACATGTTGGCAAGGGATTTGTCATGAGGACACACATGGAGCATAGCAAGCCAAGGTGAGACTGAGATGGTAAGTAACACAGACCATATGGTGAGACGAAGCTAAGATGACATAGACGGCGAGAATAAATGAGTTTCTGCCAGTCATAATGCTTAAAGTGTGTTAATAAACTTAACAGGCCTTTGTGTCAATTATTTGGGCATAAGAATGAGAACAAATAACGCTATCACCCCTGAACTACTGCCTACACACAGCTGTGCCAGCAAGTCACTCCTTGAGTATTCTCTCTCCCTCTCTCTCTCACACTCTCGCCCTCATTTTCTAGTATTAATTTCTACTCTAGCACATGTGTCTCATGATATTGTTGCCTGTGTCTGTACAGTGCTCACTTAGATCACGTTCCCACCCAGTTTACTGGAGGGCATACCTTCTTCGTTATATCCTTTAGACACACCTCATACACCCCAACCTTAATTCTATGACTTCTCGGCTCTCACTCTTCTTACTTCCTGATTATAACCTTCCATGGCCTTAGCAATCTCGAAAATCTATGAACTGTATCACAACTCTTCCTCCTAGTTACCTTACCCACCCTTATCCTCAAGCAACCTGTTTTTTCAAAGTAAATCTGATATTTAATATTCAATTTTACTTACCTTCCTTGCCTTCCACTCCTAATATTATTAACTAAAATCCAAGCTTACATCACACTCTTCTTGGTTGGTTGTCCTGCAACAGTTACTGGAGTCACTCACCATTAGTAATTAGCTAATACGTTTGCATAGGAGTAATATCAAACAGCTGTGGTTGCTCTCCCAGTGAAGGCCTGGCTCTGGAAGCAATATAGAATGTGCTCCAGGTACCCAGAGCTCCTCTTCTGAGGAATTATGTTCTGAAGCACACAGTCAGCCCTACCACATCCAGGTCCTACTTGAACATAGCAAATACTTTGACAGAAAGAATGTAGCTGATAAAGAAAATAATAATAAAACGAGGGACTAGAAAGATGGCTCAGTAGAGCAGAGTACATACTACTCTTGAAGGGGACTCAGATTAGGTTCCCAGTAATACCTGTCAGAGGGACAGCAGGGCCTGTAACTCCAGTCCCCAGGATTATTTGCTGTCTCTGTCCTCCACAGGCACCTACACTCACATGCACACTTCATGTCTGCGTACACACACACACACACACACACACACACACACACACTTAAAAACAAGATCTTTAATAAATAAACATAAAATCAGATGAATGTATCTAAGGCAGTAGCATTAAAAATATGTAAAATCAAGACAACATAATTTTCTCAAAATTTATTGACTCTGCAGCAGTGACATCTAGTGAGAGTGAGTTGGATGAAATCTCAGAGTGAGAGAGCACAGAGGGACTTCCACGCCTCCACTGCAGGGCACAGTCCCAGATGGGGCTCCAGGAAAATACCATTGTGTTGCCAAGTAGCTCTGTGTGCCTTTCCTATCTAGGACTCCCATTACAAGTAAAAACTGATGGTCCTGCTTATCCTAGCAAATGATTCAAGGAATCTGGCAAATTATGTAATATTAATCACATTACGGAAATCCCTTACAATCCACAGGGTCAGGTTACTGTAAAATGACACCACCAGACTCTTAAATGGCAAATCTTAAAAATAGGAAGAAGGCACATACTCCCACCCAAGTCCCCACATGCTGTGCTACATTTAGCTGGGCTGGCTTTAAGCTTTTTCACTTTAAAGCATAAGAGCTCTACTGCTACCTCAAACCAATTTTCCCTGAGGGAGACACAGCCAAAAGTGTATGTTAAGCAGGAAGATCTAGAAACTAATCAATGGAAAGACCTGATGTTCTTATAACATCAGGGTGAGGTTATACTTCCAGAAAATGAGTGAAGTCCCAGTGATTCCTGCTTTGATGCACTTGACATGGACAGCATCCCAGAGACCACAGGACAAATGAAGCATCTGAAGGTAGACAACAAATCAAGAGGAGAAACCCTAGGAGGAAGAGGAAGCTGGTGACCTGGGGAGACATTAAGACAAACTCATTAAGCTGAGACCTTGGCAAGACAACAAGAACACTATACTACTGACCCAAAAGTGATGCTGACTATAGAACATTAATTCTCAGCTTGTCAGTGCAGAATCTAAATGTGTTTTGTCGAGGTGAGGGGAGTGGATAAAAGGCATGCCTGTAATAGAAAATGGTATGATGCTTTGCCATGCTAAGGATTGTTTTTAGGCTTTTTTATGGCCAGTCCCAGGAATGGTTACTGGAACACAGGTCTCAAAGATGCCCTGTATAATTAGTAAAACTATTACTATTGCAGCAAAAATATGAGCAGAAGTTAATCAAGGGATGGGTGAATTGAAAAACCAAAGTTTCACAAATCAGAGCCACATTAAGCTGGTTGTTATGTTTTGTATATGCTCAGCCCAAGGAGTGGCACTATTAGAAGGTGTGGCCCTGTTGGAATAGGTATGTCACTGTGGGTGTGGGCTTTAAGACCCTCATCCTAGCTGCCTGGAAGCCAGTCTTCCACTAGCAGCCTTCAGATGAAGATGTAGAACTCTCAGTTCTGCCTGCATCATGCCTGCCTAGATGCTGCCATGCACCTTGGTGATAATAGACTGAACTTCTGAACCTGTAAGCCAGCCCCAATTAAATGTTGTCCTTTATAAGACTCGCCTTGGTCATGGTGTCTGTTCACAGTAAAACCCTAACTAAGACACTGTTGCTCAAGCACAATCTTAGTTGTTAGCTGTTTCCTGTGTGTGCTGCTTAAATTCGTCAGGTTGCTCTCATACTATGGATGATCAAATTAATGATCTTCATAAGAAGATAAAATCTCTTTAAGTGACTTTGAATGGTTACCATGGTTAAGATGGCTTTGCCCTTTCCTTCGTCCTCAGCTAGCTAGTCTTACAATTCTGTTATGCTGGTCTGTACTAGTTAGATTAGTCATGCAGCAATACGTTCAACCTTGGCCTCTATCACAGCCACATTTTTTCTTTAAAAAATAAAGGGGGCTGGTATATGGGAGGCATGGAGGTTATTGTGCTCACAGATTAGCAATAAGGGAACCCAGGAATGTTAAACACACAGGGTTGTTGTTCATCCGAAGGGAGGGATGTAAAAACCTGTTTTCAGCCCAGAAGGCCAGGAGCAGATGTGGTTAACAGCCGGGTGACCTTTGGGCTCGACATGCAGTCAAGGCCACAGCAGATCCCCCTCCTGGAACTTATCAGGAGCTTGTCAATCTATACAACCTATCTTTATGGAAAGTGTCACTTAGAGTCAATCTGTAGAACCCATCTTTATTGAAGATGTCACATGTAGTTTACAATGAGTTCCAATGTAGTCATGTTGAATACTTTATTGTTCACACAGGATTA
This sequence comes from Rhabdomys pumilio, assembly GCA_030674055.1. Classification (NCBI taxonomy): domain Eukaryota; kingdom Metazoa; phylum Chordata; class Mammalia; order Rodentia; family Muridae; genus Rhabdomys; species Rhabdomys pumilio. The sequence continues at coordinate 59,340,549 of JANHMN010000004.1, read as the reverse complement.
GGTTGTCACCAGAAAAGTTTTCACCAGATTGTGTAGTGCTTCAACATGCCTACAATAATCTACTCAGGGTCAGACTCCCAAAGTCTGAACCAACACCAGCGACTTAGCAATGTCGAAGAAAACTACCTCTTGCACCCCACGAGTTATTACTTTGCTGGCATGGTGGATATCCCAAAGGCAGTGCTCAGAATAGTGATTGTAAGCATGTCCCAAGACACAAACAAACCGCTGGGTGAAATAAGAAACATAATGAGTGGGCTGAAAGGAATTCAACAGAGGGAGAAAGGTTGAAGAAAAGCTGATCTCAAATCTGGAAGTACAAAACCACAATAGATCCAATAAACTCGTGGAAAGCATCAGCAAGAATGGACCGACAGGGGGAGGGAATGGATTATCTTGAAGACCAGATGGAGAACGTGAAACAATCCAACGAGGACAAAGAAAAAACTAAGACTCCAGTGGGAACTCCAAGAGACATATGACATTCGGAAAAGGCCAGCTTTGTTAGATGATCAGCATCGAAGAAAGAGAAGAATCTCATTCTAAAGACATGAAAAGTGTTTTCAAAGGAATCAAACCAAAAAAAAAAAAAAAAAATCCCAGATTTAGGAAAAGAGATGCCAGTCCAGACATACAAGGCATTTACAACACCACACAGACAGGTCAGAACAGACTCCTCTCACCATCTGACAACTAAACTACTTGGGACTGGGGATATAGTTCAGGAGTTATCAGTTGCAGCTGGGCTTCTGGCTATGTTATTGGGATCTTTTTCTTACCACCCTGCGTCACCCCAATCCCTTCCAACCCCTCAACTAGAAAACAAAACTCCTCACCACAACCAGTATTCTTCATTCCTCTAGAGGAGTCAAGCTTGGTTTCCAGCACCCGGCTAAGGTGGTTCTCCACTGCCTGTTACCTTGGTTCAGAATCCGATGCCTTCTCTGATGCACAAGTGGTGTACAGGCACACAGATGTACAGGCAGACACACACAAAAATAAAGAATAAAAATAAATCTGACAAAATTAAAACTAGATATGCAGAATAAAGTCTATTGAGCTTTTAGATTTGTGTGCTTACTTGGGAGTACCTGTCAAACTCAGGAAGCTAAAAAGGGCCCATGTCGAGGTGAGAGTTCTTAATGGGAGAGGGTATAGTAGAATACATACAATAGAAAATAGAGAGGCGAGAATACTAAAGTTAAAAGTTTAAGCAGTGATTGAGTAGGGGTACAGTGTGAGGAAGGGGTGGGGAGTTTGTTAACCAAAACTAAGGATATAAGACATTTATGAAAACCCACTATGTGTAAGCTAATTTAAATGAGTCTGTAACTTTAAACACAGGTACCCAGCATGAATGGACAATACTTCCCCCAGAAGATGTGTGTTATTAAACAAAAACTCAGTTCCAGACATGGGATCAGGGCCAGGAAGGCCCCAGAGGCTCCCAAAACAACCCTGGTGATTGCTATCACTCTTGGCTACAGACCGTAACTAGATAGTAAGACACTATTGCTTAAGAAAGAATATATTTTGATTGCAGAACATAAAGACATCAAACTAAGGGCAGGGGACGACATCAGAGCTGGAACAGACCTAACATCTTCCTCCCTGCTGGCTAGTTTGCATGTGCCAGAGGGTACTAAGCAGCCTGCAGGGAAAGTCCTCGTGGTGAACCCTGAATGCTACATTACCAGCCTGCACGCTCATTGGTGCAAGAACAACACAAAGGTTACGAGGTAACCAACTGCTTTCAGATTGGATTCGAAGCCTGTTGCAAAGGCTTCATGTCTGGTACTGTAAACTTGAGGAACATATTAGTTATCTTGCTAAATGGACATGTCAAAGTCCCTTCTAAATATTCATGTTTATACACATAGATTAGTGTCGTCCTCAGCCTCAACCAAAGAAAATTCTCTGTAGTGGGCAGCAATTAATGCAGAGACTCATAAATGGTAAACAAACTGAGAGTGACTACTGCATGGCCAGCCCTAAATAAGACATCTATTTCAATGCACAAGTGTGTGCACACACGCAAACACACACACACTAAATAACTAAATAATGCATAAAGCGGGCAGTGGTTTGTAAATATAGCTTTTGTACTCCTCTTGTCATCCCCAGGGCTTATTGTCTCTGTCTGATAACCAAGGTCGGGTCCTGAGAGCTTTTAGCCTCCATATAATCTAATCTAGGCCTAGAATGTTTTCAGTCTCTGAGACTTATGGCTCAATAAGCTCACCCTTTCCTGTTCTGATCTCTGGCTGGCTGGTCAACTCAGCTGTTCTGGCTCAAACTCCTCTCCAAGCTGACTGATTCAATCTGCTCTCTGTGTGTGTCTCTCTCTCTCTTTCTTCTCTCTCTGTCTCTCTCTGTGTATCTGTCCTTCCTTCTTCCTCTCTCTCTCTCTCTCTCTCTCTCTCTCTCTCTCTCTCTCTCTCTCTCTTTCCTGAATTGCTCTGCTTGACCTCATACTAACTTCTTTTGACTCCTTCTTATTTTCTGGCCCATTCTGCCTTCCCCTGTGTCTACCTTGCTCTCTCTTCAACCTTGTCTCTCTATAACTGTCCTGGTAAATACTGCCTCCTACTCTCTCTGTGCTGCTCTCAGTTACATGGCCTCTTTCCCCTCTCCTCCTGAGAGCTGGGCATATTCTAGTCTATCAAATCTTTCTCTGATTCGTTGCTTTGTCTGCCACTCAATTAGACCTCACTTTCAAACATGGTGCTTTCTTCTACAAACTAACTTTACGTTCATCGTTTGGGATTAAAAGTGTATTCTAAGGGCATGTCTGTATTCTAGCTGAAGGAATTAAAGATGTGTGGTAAGACTGAGCCACATCACAACTAGAAAATAGTTTCTTTTTTTGGTAAACAATACAATCTCAGGGTTCACAGTGTGATCAATATCCTGCAACAATGGTTACTTTTGAACTTTCCTGCATATGTTAAAATATTATTTACTTAAATGCATATGTTGCCTGTATGTCTGTGCATCACTCGCATGCAGTGCCCACAGAGGTTGAAAAGGGCATAATTCCCTGGGACTGGAGTTACAGTTTCAAGGAGCCAGGATGGTGCTGGGAATCAAACCCGGCTTCTCTGGAAAAGCAGAGTGTGTGTGTGTGTGTGTGTGTGTGTGTGTGTGTGTGTGTGTGTGTATGTGTGTGTCTGTTTATGTGCAACATATCTGTGTGGGAGACCATAGAGGCCAAAAGGGGGTATCAGACCTGACCCCCGGTCCTCTACCAAAGCATCGAGTACACATAAATGATAAGACACGTCTCTTGCTCCAACATTCACTTTTTCAATGAGTGAGGAAATGTCTTCATTGGTACAGTGTGGTATACAGCCTGGAAAAAACTTTACAATAAGGATGCAGTGTTCTAATTTAGGAATCTGAAGTGTCTTGGCAATTCTACTGATTCATCCTGAATGTACTGAATGACACTGATAACCTCTCCTTGAAGGCCCTGTACTTGAGGCAATGTGACCTCTGGCTAAGTGAGCAAACCTAAAGTCATTCAGACTCTTTTAACCTCCTAAGGTTTGAAAATAGTTGTTCATACGGTTCCTGTGAGGACGAAGCTAATACATGGTGTTCCATATTACCCTCTCCTCGAGTTTTGGATCCTAATTACAAATTCTCAAGTTGAGGTTATGGGGAAAGAGGATATGAAAAGGCAACTTGTCTGGAAGTAGAAAAGGAACGCGGAATCAGGATGTCTCCTGGTAAGGTATTGCCTAGCCCTGGGCAATTAGCTTCTCAAAATCTCTTTATGCTGGTTTTCATTTGTCATCTCTATGTGGGCTGAGAAATAACGCCTGGCCTCTCTACCTGCCTGATTTTCAAGACTATAGCACATCTCTCTGAAGTGACAACGGCAGTGGGCGTGTGGGGACTTTTGGCCACGAGAGGGCAGCATTCTCCCTCCCTGGCTCACTCGAGCCCTTTCTGCAAACGCCCAGTGCAACCCAAGCAGAACAAAACACCGAAAACTTTCCCTTTCGTTTTAACTCGCTGTGCAAGAATACTAGGTTGCAATTTAAGAAGCAGTTTCTCAGAATTCCAAGGGTCGTAAAGGAGCGACCGACGTTCTCGCGATGTCACCACCGGAAGTGGGTGGTGGCAGGACCTCGGGGTTCTCGCGAGATACAGGCGGGAAGTGGGTGGCGGCCGGGCTGGAGCTGAGCGCATCACTTGTCTGCTCTCGCTAGCTCCGAGCTGCTGTGGCCATTGCCTCCGGCGCTGTTCTCTGAGGCCTCGCATCGCTGCAGTCTTTCCTGGCCCGAGCTCGCGTGCTTGGCCTCCGGCTGCCGGACGGTTCCTGGTGTCCTGCCGTCCCCATCCTCGGTCGGTCCGCCGTTAGGCCGTGCCTCAGGCCCAATCCGTGGCGACGCCGGCAGGTGATGCCAAATACAGCCATGAAGAAAAAGGTGCTGTTGATGGGAAAGAGCGGGTCGGGGAAGACCAGCATGAGGTCGATCATCTTTGCAAATTATATTGCGCGCGACACCAGGCGCCTGGGTGCCACCATCGACGTGGAGCATTCCCACGTCCGATTCTTGGGGAACCTGGTGCTGAACCTGTGGGACTGTGGCGGCCAGGACACCTTTATGGAAAATTACTTCACCAGCCAGCGGGACAACATCTTCCGTAATGTGGAGGTTCTGATATACGTGTTTGACGTAGAGAGCCGCGAACTGGAAAAAGATATGCATTATTACCAGTCGTGTCTGGAAGCCATCCTCCAGAATTCACCTGATGCCAAAATCTTCTGCCTGGTGCACAAAATGGATCTGGTTCAGGAAGATCAACGTGACCTGATTTTTAAAGAACGAGAGGAAGACCTGAGGCGTTTGTCTCGCCCGCTGGAGTGCGCTTGTTTTCGAACGTCCATCTGGGATGAGACGCTCTACAAAGCCTGGTCCAGCATCGTCTATCAGCTGATCCCCAACGTTCAGCAGCTGGAGATGAACCTGAGGAATTTTGCCCAGATCATTGAGGCTGATGAAGTCCTGCTGTTCGAGAGAGCTACGTTCTTGGTGATTTCCCACTACCAGTGCAAAGAGCAGCGAGATGTGCACCGCTTTGAGAAGATCAGCAACATCATCAAGCAGTTTAAGCTAAGCTGCAGTAAATTGGCCGCTTCTTTCCAGAGCATGGAAGTGAGGAATTCTAACTTCGCTGCCTTCATCGACATCTTTACATCAAACACGTATGTGATGGTGGTCATGTCAGACCCATCCATCCCTTCTGCAGCTACTCTGATCAACATCCGTAATGCCAGGAAACACTTTGAGAAGCTAGAGAGGGTAGATGGCCCCAAGCACAGCCTCCTCATGCGTTGAAATAATGCCAAATGCTCTTTAGTAAGATGCTGAATTACGGTTTTTTTTTTCCTTGCATCATTTTTAATATTCATAATGTCATGTGCTTAAAAGTGAGCTTTGAAACGTGTGCTTACTATCTCATCTCTTCCCTAGTCTTAGTATTGGACGCTATTTACTCAGCTATCCAGTAGAGATCTTCAAGACGGCCTTTATGACAAGTTAGTGTGGTGTTAACACTCAAGTAGGTGATGTGGGTGTGTGTGGGTGTGTGGGTGTGTTCTGGTTACCTGGTTATAATAGAGTATTAAAGCAGTTATCTTCTGTATTATCAGATCACAAAGGTGGAATGTTACTATTTTATCAGCAAGATATTAAAATGTATTTCTAAATCCTCCTTGGTTTCAATCATGAATAAACATTTATTAGCAATTTAAAATGTTGTTTGAAATAATTTGAAGGTACTTAATAGTAGATTATCCTCAAGTATCCTTTATCTCACAAACTGGCAGTGCTGGTAGCAGCTGTAGCAGTGGTAAAGACTCAAGGGGCTGGAATAGTGACTTTGGATAAGAGCACTGTCTGCTTTTCCAGAATACCTGGGTTCAATTTCCAGCATCTACATGACAGTTAGCAACCATCAACTCCAATCCTAGAGAATCCAACACCCTCTTTCTACAAACAACAGGCACTCAGCTGGTGCAAGCAGAACACCCATACACATTTAAAAATTTTAAAACGAATTCAAGGACTGGATACATAGCTCAACTGGTAGCAATGCACAAGATCCTAGGACCCAACACCAGAGATACATAAAAACCTGGGGGGTTAGTGGTACATGCCTGTAATCCCAGGTGAAGGTAGGAGTATTGGGTGTTTTAAGATCGTTGGGATGTTTGAGACTAGCCAGAGATACATGAGACCCCAGTCCCCAGTTCCTAATGCTAGGCACATAGCTCAGTGGTAGAATACTTGCCTAGAACTTCCTGGGATGAAATCCCAGTTCTAATCTTTTACTCTGCCTGCTCTCCTGTTTGTGGATACAGTAAGACCAGATTGCCAATGGTCAACACAGGCAGCATCCCGATGATGCCATTCCTCTAAATACTGCATGTGACAGCTGGCAAAGTTTGAGCCCGTTAAATACCAGGAATTAAGTACTTGGCATGCATGTATTTTAATTTATCCTCAACCTGATGGATGGTGACTTCTATCATTAATACATGAGGAAACTGGCATAATTTTCTTAAGGTGAAACACTTTAGGGCATTCTGACCAGACCCTTTGTGCCTCCTAACCATCACACCCCTCTACCACCACTGACAGAAAAGTTAAAGAACAAAAGATAAAAGCCTAGCTTTTGCTAGGCAGCTGCTCACTCCCTGTAATCCCAGTAGTCAAGTGGCTACGTAAGATGATTACCATAAATTTAAAGACAACCTAGGCTATACTAAGGTCTTGCTTCAAAAAAACTGCCCAAAATTCATTTTAGGTATAGATTATTCCTACATGTAATTCCAAATTTACAAACTTTAGAAACAAAGACCACAAAATTGGTGTTTTGCCATTTGTGTTTATCTGGAAATCTCATGCTCCCAAATTTATTATTTTGTGGGGAAAAATTCTGAGGTTCCTAGTTATTGGGCAGATATAAACTGCTCCATTCCAGTTCTAGTGTTAAGTTGTCCTATCAGAGACTTCTCCAACTAGGAGCCATTCATTTTACAGAGGCACAAAGACCAATCACTCAGACCAGTCAGGGCTGTGTACACAGCAAGACCCTGCCTCAAACATAAAAATAAAAGCTGTTGTAGTAAATCTAGATTCTAGTGATTAAAACACCTGTATCACTGAGCCTTTTAAATTATTTTACCAAGTTGTCCTGTTGTATGTGGTAATTCAATGGTGTGTTTGAAGTGTAATTCTTTTTGAAATACAGGGAATTCCAGACAAGTGGTGAAACACTGAATATTCTAGACAGCAGTATGCAGAAAATGCTTATAAACAGTCCTTAGAACACAGATATTTTTCACTTAACAGCATGAACTTGCCAGCTCTCAGTGCATAAAAAGGTAAGTGCTCTTTAGAGCAACGAGGCATCTGATCTTTATACTGTCTTCACACATTAAAGGAAATGTTTTGAGACACATTTTCTTTTAGTACACTAGGGAAAAAAAGTTTGCTTTTATGCAGGTCTCAAGAATTCCTGTTTATACCTTTAGATACTAAAATTGGTATCATACCTTATAACTAAGAAAAATATTGTAAAGGTTTCAAAATGTCTAGTAATGTGTTAAGCTTAATCCCTGCCCCCCCCCCCCAAGTGTTCTTTAACTTCAACTATTCTTTATCTTGGTAACATTTTTCATGCTCAGCAACATGTATATCCCACAGACATCTACATAGGTAAGAAGGTATGTATACAGCTGTGATCAGAAATCACATACAATAGTGGGAAGGTGTCTAATAAAGACATTAAGTAAAAGCTAGGTAAACATCTGTTGTTCTAGCACTTGGGAGACTGAGGCACAAGACTGTTGTGAGTTGAAGCTAACCTGAACAAAAATAATTAAGATCCCCGCCTCCGCAGCCACCCATACACACACACACACACACACACACACACACACACACACACACACACA
>JANHMN010000004.1:59261542-59332564 GCA_030674055.1 Rhabdomys pumilio | reverse complement strand
CACACACACACACACACACACACACACACACACACACACACACACACTAAACAGTTATACTGTATACTTCAGAAAAGATGTAAGAAGACCATGATCTAGGGAGGGCAAATTAAGACAACAAGGTAGAAAATGTAGTTTGTCTGAGCCTTCAGTTTTTGTTTTATAGACAGGGTCTCAATATGTAGCCCTGGCTGTCCTGGAACTGACTTTGTAGATTGGACTCTGAGATTGATAGGCCTGCCTCCCCAAGTGCTGAGATCAAAGGTGTTTAATTAAAGGATTAAAGTGCTGTTCTGAATTTTAAAGGAACTGGCTGGAGAGATGCCTCAGTGGCCCAGGATCAAGTCCAAGCACCTATGCAGAAGCTAATACCAGTCTGTAACTCCAGTCCCAGAGGATCTGACTCCCTCCTCGGGGAGCACCAGGCACCAAAGAGGTACACAACATGTTGGCAAACATCCACACACATAAAAATAAATTTTAAAAAATTTTAAAAATCCTACACATAAAATAATTTTTTAAAAAAATTTTAACTGGTATAATTAAAGATTATTAGAGTCTTCAAGTCAAACTAATCAAAGAACTGAGGTGGGCTAGAAGGAAGCACTGTAAAAGATTCCAGCGGGAGGGAGGGGGAAAGAAGTCTAAGTAGGGGAGCTGTCTTTAAACTAAAACCCTGTTCTACAATTGCAATAAACCATCAATGGGCTTTTAAGCAAGGACCTGACATGATCAAAGTACTTCCTAAACGTCAAAGCAAACTGCAGGAGATACTGTACAGGAAGGCATGTTATAATCAGTTTTGGAGAAGAGACAGATTTGAGATTTGTTCATGGTGCTGAAACAGGAAATAATCATTTCAGGAATGCTCAGCCAACCATAGGTAAATTTTAGTGACTCTTATAAACCCAAAACCAGATATTTTATCTTTTGACTCTCATAATGAAGGGCTCCTAGAGCAATATACATACAATAGTGTGCCACTTCTTAAAGGTACCTAAGGACTAAATATGAATCCCAACCTCTTAGCAGCAAACTGCTAACTTGTGAGTTGCCATGGAAGCATATGTGAGATGAGATTTCTAGACACTCTCTAAAGCATTTTTAAACAGGCACCTCAGATGATCCTAACACAGTTGGTCCCTGCATCCTGCTCCAGCCATATAATCTCTCTAGCTTCAGTATCCACAGGCTAGCAAGACTCCTATCTCAATTACAAAGGTTAAATGCAATCATGCATATTAAACACTTAGCATTGGCTCTGGCAGGACAGAGGCTCCTTTGATAGTCCTTCCTTTTCCCTAACATGTTCCAGTGAAAACAACAAATGACGTCCCAGTACACCTCAACAGTGCATGCTCTGCTGCACTCATGAAGGAACCCAGAACCCCCGGGAACCTGTCCTCTTCCTTTCCTTCTGTCAAGCAGCTTTTACGGTCCTCTGACACTCAGCCCACCTACCTTTCTCTTCTCAAATTTTCTTAAGACTTGGGGATAGGATTTTGATAGTTACAAATTGAGGCTCTACAGAGTAGGAGATAAGTCAACTTTTTAGTGCCTCTTCTAGTCAGGCTTACTCAGGCACATGTACTTATTTCTTGGATGATTCAAACAAGACCCCTGACAATAAGGCAAAATGTATAAGTGTTACTAGTTACTTAAATCCATGTTCAATTTTCTCAAATTATTTTGGGATATTCTGTAGGCACTAGGGAACTTTAATGTTTTCCATCAGTAACAAAAAACTTGTTGCTTTTCCCACCCACCATACCGCCCACAGACCACAACTGTAAAACAAATTCGTAAATTTTTTCATTTATATTCTTGTTAAATATAAATAGAATTAAATTCTCAGTCTAAAGTACAAAGAATATAGTTTGACAGTGTTATTTAAACATCTGGCCATCTCAAGTAAGAGCCTTGAAGCATTTTCCCCATTTTCCTCAATTCACTCCATCTCATCTTCACCAATCACATGCATTTTATCCCATCAACATCACTCTGCAGGACCAATATACTTGGAATTCATTAAGCCTCTTTACAGTGTTACAAACGCTAAGGTGTGCTGCTTTGACTATACATCCAAACGTACTACTCTTTGTTCATTTTGTGTTAGTACTAGTATAGTCCATCAAGACCCAATCAAATGATTTATTTCTCTAAAATAAAAGATGTGGCTCTTCAGTGGCTATTAGGTTGCGCACTCACACTTATGTTAATGACTGATATTTTAACATATATTTGTCATTTACTTATAAGATTATTCTAGAAATCAAAATCGTTTTCTAAAATTTGACATTTGCTGTTCTTTCTTTTTAATTTATTTTTTTATTGGATATCTTATTTATATTTCAGACACCATCCCCTTTCCCCTCCCTAGAAAACCCCTATTTCATGCCCCCTTCTCCTTTTTGATTTTATAAAATTTTTTTAATGTTAACCAAAGGCTTTATGAGTTTGGTAATGCTCAATATCAATCAGAAGTGTAACCCAATACCCAACCTAGATATATCAACTATCTTTGACTGGTGGAGACACGTGAACATCCACCTCCATGTTCCCCCCCGCCTCTTTCTCTCTCTCATCACCTAGTTCCTCCTCTCTTTACTCCTCTTCCTCTCCTTACTCCTCCCACCTTAGCTCCTCCTACATATCACCCTTCCTGTTAAAACTTTTCTTTCAAAATACAATTAGAGCATAACTATACTAATTTGTGTCAGTAAGGTACAAGATAGACCTAATACCCAGTCCATCATTTTGTTGACAAAACAGAACCTCTGTCATCTCTCCTAACCAAAAGACTTAGTTCTGAACCTGACTTATGTCCTGTCTTCAGAATGAATGTCAGCTGAAAACCATCCTCTCAAATCTTTTCTCTCAAAGTAAATAGCCAGGGTTAGCTATGAGACAGTAAGTTTTCAACCCCATCAGAAATCCAGAATGACTGAGTTAACTGAAATTATGGGAAGCACAAAGCATAGCTTCTAAAACTTAGCCAATTTATAGAGAGCACTGAACACCTGGACAATCCGTATACTACAAAAGTGTTGGCGCATCCAATCTTCAGCCTTCTGGCCCAGGATCATCTGACAGACCTAGCAATGCAGAATTGTTAAGAGCTGATCACTCTATCTTGACAAGTGTGTCCTTTTCTGGACAGTAATTTGTCTGTAGATGGAAAGAGGCAACTCTTGCCTAGTAGCTGTGACATTTGCTGTTCTTGCCGGGCAGTGGTGACACACACCTTTAATCCCAGCACTTGGGAGGCAGAGGCAGGCAGATTTTCTGAGTTCACGGCCAGACTGGTCTCCAGAGTGAGTTCCAGGTCAGCCAAGGCTATACAGAGAAATTCTGTCTCAAAAAAAAAAAAAAAAAAAGAAAAAGAAAAAAGAAAAACAAAAACAAAGACATTTGCTGCTCTTAAATACTTTATATTTCAAACTTATTTACAAAAAAAAAAAAAAAAAAAAAATCCTACACACTAAACACATTATAAGAGGCCACAGTACATTCAAAACTCCTTTGATGCTAGAAAGAGAATTCACTTCCTATGTGTATACATCAGCTGCAGTTAAGTGACAAGGCTTCAAGGTAAGTGCATCACAGCTAAAACAACTGGAAAATGCTTCATCTTGTCAAATCAGAAAGTTTCTTGCTTCAAGGCTCTTACTTGAGTTTCTTCTTCTGAAAAATTGATATTTAAAAGAGAAAAATAAGTATTACAAAGAAAGTAGGAACAATGCCACAAAGTAGCAAAGTTCTTGATTTAGTCCAAGACTCACTATGAATAAAATTACCATTTCTACTCAAATACCTTTTCTAAAAAAATAAATTCAATGTACTTCTAGAATACTTTTCAAAAAAGTGTTTAATGATCATGAAAAAACTAAAGTGATATATAAGAAATCTAGAAGACCTGAATCAGTCCTAAATAACTAAGAATAATTTTAATTCTTTACAATTTTTAAACATAAAAATAAGAGAATTATGATTAATAAAACATGTTGAGCCGGGCAGTGGTGGCTCACGCCTTTAATCCCAGCACTTGGAAGGCAGAGGCAGGCAGATTTCTGAGTCTGCAGAGTGAGTTCCAGGACAGCCAGGGCTACACAGAGAAACCCTGTCTCGAAAAACAAACAAACAAACATAAAAAAGTGTTGAATGCTTCGCTTCAATAACTTATACTGTTATAGATTGAACTACCCACCAACACAGTTGGAATTCTAACATCAGTATCTCAAAATGTGACTATGCTTGGAAAACTAGTCTCTCTCTTTCTCCCTCTTTCTGTGTGTGTGTGTGTGTGTGTCTGTCTGTGTGTGTGTGTGTAAAATCTGAAGGACTCTGAAAGTACCCATAAAGTAAGGGCTTATTCCTCTCACCCTTGATGAAGGTGTAAGGATTATATCTGTCACATTACCCACCATGATCACACAACATTCACTTTGTACTATATTTATAAAAAATGAACAGAAGATTAAAAATAGCCTGGGCTACATGGTAAATTTGAAGCCAGCCCAAACTATATAGTGAGTTTGTGGCTAGCCAGGGATAGGTACCACAATGTTATTCTATCTTAGGAGGGGGAAAAGTTAAGAGAATGGATCACCAAGGGTACATACAAAGGTTTGGTTAACTCTTACCTTCTAAATTAGGCAGAAATTCCCCAAAAGCTTTAGTTAGAGGTGATACAGTCTGTGTTCTTTCATCAAGGGACATGTGGGAAGATGGCTTTGTGTAGTCAATAAACAAATCCTGAGTGTCCAAAACAGTGTGTATATCATCCGCTTGCACGTCTGTGGCTACAGGGCTCAATTCTACTTTGTGTTGTTCAAGTGTCTCGGGATTAGACAGGCGAGATTCTTTCCTGATTTTGTTAAGAGATTTCTTCAGAATCTCATATCTATTGAGAAGAGCCTGTAAATTGGAATGTAATTCTGGAATAGCTTGTCCTTTTTCCATATCATCTGGAAAAGCGTCACTGTGCACATAACTCTTTGGTTCCAGTTTAAAAGCGGTCTCTGAACTAGTAGAACTATCAAGACTTAGGTGACCAACTTCTTCTGGAAGAGTTTCATGTAATATGCCAATGCCACTCAACCTCTGAAAAGAATCCCATAACAGAGTTTTATGTGTGGAAGATTCACTGCAAGAAGCTTGTGAGTGGTCCAGTACTCGAACACAGTCCTCTTTACTTCTACCCATCACATCTACTCCACTGGCCACACCAGGGGAGAATGCCTCCACTTGTCTAGTTTCTGAATCTTGCTTACAAATCATTTTCTTATTTATCAAGTCTGACTCATCTTCTGTTGGGGGTTCACTAATCTGACTTGTTACCAAATGTCTCTGAGGTACACCTTTAAGCGGATATGGAACATCTTTCTCTTCAGGCAAATAAGACCGATCAAAATCTGGGGAAAAAATAGCCATGCTAAATTCCCTCTGATTCTGCAGTATAGATGAAGACTCTGACGACGACATTTGTCCAGAATTGGCATCCACTAGAATCCCATCTGAGCTTCTGTTATCTTCAGTTTCGACAGCTTTTCTCCATGAGGCCCTAATATCAGTTACTAATTAATGTGGGGGAGAAAACACATATTTTATCATTTATATATGCCCAAACACAAACATGCAATTAATATACTTTATTCTAGTACTGAAAATAATGCTACTGCCTCAGTCCAAGTCCCATACATATGCCGACAGGATGACAAATCAAAGCATCAGAAAACTTCATCTCCAAATGAGCAAACTCAAGTCAATACACATAACAACAGCTGTTCCTGAAATACACATTTTTTGTTGTTGTTGTATTTTTTGAAATACACAATTTTTTGTTGTTGTTGTTGTTGTTGTTAAAAGATTAGGTACTAGGGTTGGAAAAATGGCTCAGTGGTTAAGAGCACTGACTGATCTTCAAGAGGTCCTGAGTTCAATTCCCAGCAACCACAATGGTGGCTCATAACCATCTGATGCCCTCTTCTGTGTGTCTGAAGACAGATACAGTGTACTCATATAGATTATATAAATAAGATTAAAAAAAAAAAAAAAAAGATTAGATACTGGTAGATACTGGTATTAGGCGGTTGGCCATTTGATCTCCTCCAACTCCTCAAATCTGCCATTGTAGCATGGAAATGACAGTAAGCAATGTATCAACAAATGAGCAAGGTTGTGTTAAATATAATTTCTTAAAAAGAAAATCACACTGCAGGACCCTATTTAATTCACTTTGTCGCTTGAAGAACAGCAACCTATGCTGTCTCAGCTCAATGAATTAAATCAGCAGCAAAGAAGAAATTGTATTCAATGATTCAACCCAAATGATCTGCACTGGTTAAATAAGGAAGTAAGTATCAGGTTTCCTCATACCAATGCAGGTTCTAGAGGGAAGCATTTGACACTCTGATTATTTTTGCCATGGGGTAAAGATCTATGCATGCTGTGGTGGCTACTTATGACTGCTGACTGGAAAGCAAAATCATCATACTCCCTAAACAAGGATGTTTGACCTGAAAGTGAGACTTTTTCTTAGTACACTTACTAAATTTATCCGTTTATTTACTTAGTGCGTGCCTATACAGAGGACAGCTTCCAGGAGTCCATGCTCTCCCATGTGGAAGATAGCTCAACTGGCCCCAGAATATTTTTTAAGTAACCAAATAAAACACTTTGCAGAAAAATAGCCAAGTAAAACAAGATTATAATATCAGGACTGATTATATTTCTGTGGAGATACTCAGAAGTCACAAAAGATTCTGATGAAAGACGGTTGTAAAATGTGAGGGGTCATGCTGACTACTTCAACAAAATTCCATTATACCAGAATAAAGAGCCACTGTCAGCTAAGCAAGATGTACAGTTTTAAATTGTTTCCAAAGAACTGTCAGTCAGATCATGAGGCTAACGGTGGGAAATGTCTTAGAAAGGGAAAATGGAACAGAGAGCACTAACTTACTCAAGTTATCTGGAGTCCGGGGAATTTGTTTCCTTGTTAAGAAGGGATTAGAAATTAAAGTGTCAATTAGCTCCTCCAATTCGCCTTCTTTTCCTCCAGAGAGCTGTGGTGAATCAGACAGAACGACTCTGGCAACCTACAAGAGGAAAGAACAAAAGAAAAATGACCAAGGCCAGACAGACCATGACAGAGTACAGCAGAAAGCATGAGCACAGCAGTCAGCAGCCCAGCACTGGCAGATGGCTGCAGACGTTCCCTGGCATGCTGCAGGCAGGCCAGGCTCGTTCTTAACCACTGAACAATCTCTCCAGCCCCTAGCCTTCATTTTTATTAAGTGACTCCTTTACTTCAAATTTCTCAACAACCAACTCTACTCCATTTTTGATCCCAACACCACTTAGAAAAAATAAATCACAACTACATAAGCATATTTATTGATAATATGTTTCTAACCTCGTCTACCAGACGATCTTGCTCTT
Organism: Rhabdomys pumilio; assembly: GCA_030674055.1. Taxonomy (NCBI): domain Eukaryota; kingdom Metazoa; phylum Chordata; class Mammalia; order Rodentia; family Muridae; genus Rhabdomys; species Rhabdomys pumilio. Next base: position 59,325,121 of record JANHMN010000004.1, on the reverse strand, counting down.
TCTGGAATGGATCACTCTTTTTCACTGGCAGAGACTCTCTGAATGCATTATTCTGTACATTTTTTGCAATATCTGATAAAGGAGAGTCTTCCACTTCAGAGTCTGCTATTTTCTTGTAAGTCATGTTTTTCTCTTTGGGAGTCCTCATATTTGGATCCTGAAAATAGACATACATTATAACTTAAAGATCATGGCTGGTACTGAAGCTCTTTAAGTGGCAGATCTAAATAATTCCAAATTCTCATTAAGCAAGGGGATAGAAATGGCACAAGAATGGGAGGAAAACACCTGACTATAATTAAGTAACCAAAACCACTTTATTTATAAATCAATACTGTCACAATTAGCTGAAGCTGTTTTTAAAGGCAAGCTATGTGCCTGTATAATCCCAGTACTTGTGAGGCTGAGGGAAGAGAATTGCCATGAGTTCAACATTGGCCTGGGCTACACAGTGAGTTCAAGACAAGTCTGGGTCAATTAGCAAGGCCATGTCTCACAATAATGAAAACGGCTTTAGACCATACCTTCTCTAGTGTGAAACTGTTTGTATCTGAGGACGAAGCACACTGTAAGGGAAAAGGCACAGGGCTGAAAGAAAAAAGACAGCAAATCGAGGTTATGTGGAGGGAGGCACTCACTAACTGAATGTGTCTGAGGAAGAAACTGTCTGCCCCGTATCTGTCCATGACGATTTCACTCAATTCGCCCTGGTCATCGAAAGGCAGTTTACTCTGGGGAGGGCTAGTGACAACTGGAGCAGCACTTCTGCCCAACTTGTGTATCACTCTCCCGATTAACTCCAACTTTATTACTATATGTTTTTATGCCTATAAAATTTTTATAAGAGTAAATGATTTGACATACAACAATCTGTATACAACTTAAAAGTTAAGTCAACTTACTAGAATTGCATTATTACAATATCCTCAAATGCTAATAGTACATCAATTTCGCAGTAGCAGAGACTTTAATATTCTTTCAGCCAGGCATAGTAAGTAGCACACACCTGTAATTTTAGCATTTCAGAAGCTAAGGCAAGAAGATCAAGTTCCAAACCAGACAAGAACCAGGACTGTGGAGGCAACTTGGTGGCAAATACTCACCATGTAAACCTAAGAACCTGAGCTAGATTTCCAGATTCCAAATAGAAAATCAACTCTCAATTGTCCTCTGACTTTACACACACATAGACAATCTTGTGCCCTTCCACAAACATAATAATTTTTTTCTTTTAGATTAATGGGGGGTGGGGGGGAAGCAGGGTAGAAGATTTATTTTTAATAGCACTTAAAGCTAAAATTCCATAGCACGGATAAAATACAAGCATAAACACTGTCCTACATGAAATCCTGAAATTTTCAGCACAAAGAAATGAACTAAAAAAATAATAATATAAATTATTTTTAAATAAGAAAAAAGCAAATAGCAGTCCACCTCCCTTAAGCCCCAATGCATGGCTGTATTAAGCACTTTTTATATTGCTCCCTTTCCAGGCCATAAAAAGCACACACTATAGTAATGAAAATATGTATGTTCATACAAGTGCAAGTTATTATGCAATATCTTGTTTTAATAATAAAAGTAGTAATTTATAAAACTTAAACCTACTCCAGAGATTTAGATGCACAAAGGGCTTCTTGTACTTCTCATTCTTTTTTATTATCATAAAAACTTTAATTTTGTAGATCAAATTCTTTTTAGCAAAAAGACTTAGTATTTCATCTCCAAACTCAGTTTCTCCTGTAAATCTGTCTGCTCTTCCAGAGGTCATGAGTTCAATTCCCAGCAACTACATGGGGGCTCACAACCATCTGTAATTGGATCCAGTGCCCTCTTCTGGTGTGTGCTCAGTGACAGGATACTTATATACATTAAATAAGTGAGTCTTTTAAAAAGTTCTCTGACCTTCACATGTACACAACACCTCCAAATCTATCTATCCCTCCTTCCCTCTCTCTCAAACACACACACACACACACACAAAATACAAATAAAATGAAATTTAAAACAAATTATTTAGTAAAAGCTGCAAAAGCTGCAACATGACTAGTAATTAGGGAGGGGAAGCCTTGAAGCTGGGTGGATAAAAAGGTAAAGGTAGATCTGAAAAGATGTGAAGAATAAAGTCAAAACACATTGTATTAAACTCTCAAATTAAGAATATATTTTTACAGATGTATGAATATATAATGAGCCATTACATGGAGAGAGAGGGAGAGAGAGAGAGAGAGAGAGAGAGAGAGAATGAGAATGAATACATATTCTAATTGAAAATATTCCAGGGCTGGAGAGATGGCTCAGAGGTTAAGAGCACTGACTGCTCTTCCAGAAGTCCTGAGTTCAATTCCCAGCAACCACATGGTGGCTCACAACCAACTGTAATGGGATCTAATGCCCTCTTCTGGTGCATCTGAAGACAGCTACAGTATACTCATATAAATAAAATAAATAAATCTTTAAAAAATCGTTTTCTACATAAGTTTAGGAAGAATGCAAAAATAAGTAAAGAGGAAAACAGCTAAAGAGTTGAGAAACGTTGGATGTGGTAGCGCATGCCTTTTATCCCAGCACAGCTGGTTGAGCTCTGTGAATTCAAGGTCAACTTGTTCTACACAGTGAATTATATACCGGCAATTCAAAAAGTAAACAGAGAAACTAAGAAAACAGCATCACTACTATACATTGGGAAACTGTGCAAAACCTGCTATAAAGAGAGTGTTCACAGAAAATCAGGAAAGGAGTGGGCTGCTACTACTGAATACCGGTTTCAAGCACAATGCTATCTCCATCAGCTTACTCTAATTGATACAGCAATAAAACCTCAAGTGCTCTGATTACCTGTGACGACAACTGCGTGTGAAAGAGCAAACTGTACTTTCTTTCCCCTAGTCAGGGATTCTCTGTGAAGCCCTGGCCATCTCAGAACTCACTCCGTACACCAGACTACCCTCCAACTCAAAGATCTATTTGCCTCTACTTCTGCCTCCTTAGTGCTGAGATTAAAGGCATGTACCACCACTACCCAGCTTAAAACTGTACTCTTCCCATAGTTTTTAAGTATTATATTCAATCCATAGAATTCTCCCAAGTAATCTTTCCTTCACAGTTTTCATAGGTGATCTATTTTCATATCTGTCCCTCTTCTCCTTGGGCAAGTTGTACTACATGAAACCTACAAAAGCCAAACATCAATCAAATAATAATACATGGTATCATTAGAGCAACAGCCCCAAGCTTAAGAGCAGGTACCATTCTTATAGGGGACCCAAGCTCAGATCCTAGCATACACTGTGCAGCTCCCAAACACCTGACCCTCAAACTCCCAAAGTTCTGACACCCTCTTCTGAACTCCACAGGCACCAGCACTCACATGCACATACCCACACCCATATACACATAATTAAAGGTACTAAAAACAAATCTTAGCCAAGCCTGACAACCTGGGTTTCAGTCCTGGAACCCACACTGTAGAAGGAAGTAATGAACCAACTCACACAGGTTGTCACTCTGACCCCACACACATGCACTCATACATCAACAGGGAAGATGGCTCAGTGAGTAATGTGCTTCCTGCACAAGCACACAGCACAGACACACATACACAAGCCATACATGCATACATAAGTCTAATTATCTATCAGTTCAGTATACCTGTTTCATTGTTACTTCCAATGAAAACATATCTTACCCATGTGTACTCCACACACTTACTTCAGAGTTTGTGACTCTTTTATTGGTTGGTGGGAGGAGGCACAGCACATATATGGAGGTCGGGACACATGGGGAGGAAGTTCTCTTCCCACTATGTGGGTTTGAAAGATCAGAATTGAACTTAGGTCCTCAGGCTTGAGAGTAAACACCTTACTCACTAAGCTATCTCACTGGGCCTCAGTTTTTTACTTTATATCAGGCATTGATCATAAAAGCTAAAACAGGATACTAGAAAACAGGCAATAAAGAAAAGAGAATTCCTGAAAGAAATAACAAAATAGGTTTAAGTTTTTTCATGTTAAATTTGGCATTAGAGTAAATCAAATATCTTCTAGTATTTTTATAAAGATCATAACTCTTTATAAATATTAAAAACTTCATTATAAACGGAGTATTGTGGTGCAGACCTGGAATCTCAGCACTCAGAACACAGAGGCAAGCAGATCTCTTTGAGTTCAAGGCCAGCCAGAGCTATGCAATGAGACTCTGCCTCAAAAAAATAATATAATAGGATATAATATAATATAGTATCATCATCATAATAACAACCATCAATATATGGGCCAGAGTGAGAAAAGACTGACTCACCCATGAAGAGCACTTTCTGTTCTTGCAGAAGGTCAGGGTTTAGTTACTAGCACCTACAATGGGACTTGCAACTGTAACTCTAACTCCAGAGGATCTAGCAACCTCTTCTGGCCTCCAAAGGCATCAGATGTTGCACTTACATACATGCAAGTAAAGTGCTCATACATATAAAATGAACAAATTTTTTAAAAAAATCTGTAATATAGATGCAAACAGCAAGCTGTGCAGACTAAAGCAGGAAAGACGTACACCAACTGAAAGCTAAACTAAACTCAGCCATAGCAATAGAAAGCATTAGTCTGAAAGGTCCCCAACAAACCATATGACCACAAAATGCCCCAAATTTTACTCACTCAATAGTTTAGAGTGGCCGGGCGGTGGTGGCACACGCCTTTAGTCCCAGCACTTGGGAGGCAGAGGCAGGCGGATTTCAGAGTTCGAGGCCAGCCTGGTCTACAGAGTGAGTTCCAGGACAGCCAAGACTACACAGAGAAACCCTGTCTCAGAAAAAAAAAAAAAAAAGTTAAGAGTGATTTTAAAATAGTTCACACGCATAGAAAAGGGCAAAAACTCCCAAACTTACCTTATGTAATTTCCAAACCTGTACTTTCTTCAAAACTCAGATAATTCCCATAAAACCCAATATTCAGATAAACAGAAGGAAAACACCCAGGCATAGTAAGTGTTGAACATGTTCTGCAAACGTGGATATGCAGTAGGAAAGCACTGGTTGAGAGGAAGAAATTATGCACTATTCCACTGTACAGAAAGTTCTAAACTGGCTCAAAGTGAGACGAGAATCAAGAGTTGGCATCAAAGTCAGATGTTTTACCTGTTAGCTCCATGGCACACACTTCCTGGGGTATCCACCTCTCCTCTGCTACCATTTTCTTGTTTAGGTTCTTTATGTGAATCTAAGGAAGTACAAAAAGTATTCTTTTAATTAAGTTTGTGTATTCTAATATTCAAGGACCTCTAGAAATGATAAAAGACCTAATCCTTCCCTCCTGAGACCGAGGTCTTAAACCTCCGCTGGTGTTAAACAAGTGCTAAACCACTGAGCTTCCTGCACAATTGTTAGAACAGCTTCTGAACAGAAAACAGAAAAATATAAACCCAGTAAGGAGCCAAGGGGATGGCTCAGTAAGTTCCATCTCCAACTCCAGAGCCGACTGATAGAGAAAGTAGAACCACTCCTGTAAGCTCTCCTCCCACCATACAAGAACTGGAGTGTGCACGTGTACATGTACATGCACACTAAATTAATCAAAAACTAAGAAAAAGAAAGGAAGAAAAGGACAACAAATTAGGCTTCACAAAGTAAGCAATAATGAATACTAAGTGTTAGAATAGATTGAAAAGACAGTAAACTAACTAAAGCAGTAAACTATAAAAGGGATCTGAGGAAAACAGCCGTGACTGTTGAGGTGTGGTCTGTTGCTATGTGTCGTAATGTTAAATTCTGTATGCCAAGTGCAAACTCTGTCTCTTAATGTAAAACTATTGGTTAAATAAAAATGCCAATGCCAACTACTAGAGGGACTAGAGATGGGCAGGTTTTTGGTTACCTGGTTGGAGGTCACAGGTAGAGAGGGGAGAAGAAGAGCAGAAGAGGAAGCCACCACGAGAGGAGATGGACCATGAGCACATGGCTGGGGAGTAACAGCAAATATTCGGGGTACACTGCTGGTACAGTAGCCAGTCCAGCAGTTAAGAAAGTAGATCAACCCCCATAACTGTCAAAGCTAAATAATATAACCATAGCCTGAGTCTCACTCACTTGAAGCTAGACAGAGATAAGTTTAAATTGGTTCAACTACAATTAACAAAGCCCAAGAACATAAGAATCTGTATATACAAATGAGAACTTAACAGAGATGAGAGGCAGAACCTGAAGTTCCAGGCATTCATGGTGGCACACAACTATAATCTCAGCACTTCTGAGGTTAAGGAAAGAGAATCTCAAGTTTGAGGCTGGCCTGGGGTACAAGTTAGAACACCTGAACACTTAAAACAAAATATGTAACAACCAACAAAACAGAATCCTAATAGAAGATTCAGAAGGAAAGAACTTTAAAATGAAAGATGAAACTGGAGATAGCTCAGTAGTTAAAAGTACTTACTGCTTTTATAGGAGTTTGGTTCCCAGCACCTATACAAGGCAGCTCACAAATGTAACTCTAGCTCTGGGGTATTTGACACTTCCACAGACTCCATGGGTATCCACATGCACAAGTAAGTGTGTGTGTGCGTGCGTGCGTGCGTGCGTGCGTGTGTGTGTGTGTGTGTGTGTATACACATAAAACCTTTTTCAAGATTAAAGACAGGCAATAAATATTAGAGGAGAAAAAGAAAAACAAATTCTTGAACTTTGAAAATAATAAACATATACATAGCCCAAATAGTTAAAAACAAATGTACATTTAGGAGTGTTCCAATAAACCGGCATATATAAAAAAGAACTCTTATAAGCAACCATAAATTATAACCTAATTACGTACAAATGAATGACAATGAGATATATGGTTAATGTTTCTGTGATAATAGAAGACAGGATCCCAGACTTAACCATCAAAGTCCTAAAGATCTGTCAACCTGGGGTCTAAATTCAGGATGACTACTGTTCAATATTAAGTGAATGGCACGCTGGGCGGCTCACATCTTTATTCCCAGCCCTCAGGTATTCTGAAGCATTAATTTTTTGCAAGTGATAGATTCTATCCTTTTTTTCATAACATTTTGCAACCAAAACAGTAGTTTTATGCTATATATTTCACAATAAAAATAACTGGAAAGCAGGTAAAGGCACTTGCCACCTTGCCTAATTATCTGAGTTTGATCCTAGGTACCCTTACTTGGTAAAAGGTACCACTTCGTAAAAGGAAAGAACCAGTTTGTCCTGTGATCTCTACACATGTACCATGGTGTGTACATGCACATATACATAAATACACATAAATGTAAAAAATAATTGAAAATTATAAATAACTTATAAACAATGAGAAATAAGCCATGGGCAGTAGTGCTGGTCTTGCACACCCAGCACTCAGGAGGCAGAGGCAGGAGAACAGCTTGGAAGCCAGCTTGGTCTATATAGTAAGTTCCAGCTCAGTCAATGCTTCACAATGAGTCACTGTCTTTAAGAGGAAGTAGGGGGAGCTTACTAACCTGGAAGTGAAGCAGGATACTTAATAAGTATACTCTTTGCATATACTTCCTCTGACACAGGATCAAACGAAAGGGGAGACATGGGAGGCAAAAGATCCACAGCCTTAAAACACAGAATTCACAGTATTAAGTAAATACATTCACAACCATAATGACAAAGCCAAGCTCATCTACATGTGAATTTTTTCCCTAAGAATAAATTACCAAACATTTAACCTGTGACTATTTGTATGCATATTTTTGCCTGCATATGTGTCTGTGCACTATGTGTGCCTAGTGCCCACAGAAGCCAGAAGATGGCATCAGATACCCTAGGATTGAGTATGGTCATGAGCCATCATGTGGGCTAGGAATTAAACCCCAGTCTTCTTGAAAGAACAGCCAATGGGCTTACCTGATAAACTACCTCTTCAGATCCTGCAAACATTTTTTTAAAATAAAAGAATACAATATTTGTATATTTCATATTTTACTTAATAGTATTCTTTTTAGCCTCTGAATTTAAAATGAATTAACTATAGATGACAACAGCTTGATGAAAAACCATTAAGAAATTCTAACATTTTTAAACATATCAACTGCACAGTAACACACACCATCTATAATCCTAGTGTTCCGGCTACATACATTCCAGATCAGCCTAGCACACATACCTATCTACACAACAGGTACCTGTCTCTAGAAAGCCACCGGGCCAAGCACGGTGGCAAAGGGTTACAATCCTAACATTTGGGAGCAGAGGCAGAAGAATTAGCAGTTCATATCCATCATTGGGCACATACCAAGTTTAAGACCAATCTGGATACAAGAAACTGTCTCAAAACAAACCTTGGGCAATGGGCTGGCTCAGCAAGTAAGAACACTTGCCTGGCAAGCCTGAGGGTCTAAGTTCAACTCCAAGAACACAGGTTGAATGGAAAGAATAGATTCCATAAAAATCATCCTGTGCCCTCTTGTCATATGTCATATGCATCATGACATATGCATGCTGCCCCAACATATCATATACACACTATATGCAATTTTTATAAATATACACATATGTATATACACACACATATGTATATACACACACACACATATATACACACACATTTCTAAGTTACTGTAGCATTATAAATTGAAAGATTTTTAAAACTTAAAGACAAGAGAATTGCCGAAAATTAAGCTCTTCTCCAAAACACAAGTCTATATTACTTACTGAAGGCCCACTTTTAATTAGACTGAAAGGAGACACACCAAGAAAGTCTTTCCACTTCATATGCCATTTTTCTTCCTTTTCAACAGTAGACTGTCTTATTGAAGTGATATGCTCTTTTACTTTATGCCTATGATATAATAAGAAATACTTATTTGAAGGACAAATAAAAATATAGCACAATTTAAGACAATAGTACTAGGTCAGAGAAGGATATAAAACAAAGAATAACATTAAACTATATACAAATTTAACAAGTGACTCTTCAGAACTTAAAATATACTTTTCTCCTCTTAAAACAAGAAAACATATATTACTACACTTAAAAACCAATATGTCTTAACTTACTCACCAAAGTTGAAGAATTATATACAATTTCTGATGAGAAAACCACCCTACCTACCCCATAGTAAAATAACAAAGGAGTGCTCTATGTACCTCATATGCTTCATGTCTGATAATCTTTCCCTCTGAAATCTGGTTTCTTTCTCAAGGCAGTGGAGGTCTACTGTCAATTCTGTTTGGCCAGCTTTACAATGTTCATACTTCATCTCTTTCAAGACTTCATTTAACAACTGAATAACTGTTAAGAGGTTCAATTTTCCAGCCTCATAAACATTTCGTATCTGCAACTAAAGATTCAGAAGGGGGATAAAAAGCAAAGATTGGTATGTTCCTATGGTAAAAACTTACATACTGATGCTTTTTTACTATTATATAACATTACCTTAAGAAAGAGTGGGGGTGGGGGGATCAATAATCACTCAAACATAAAATTATATAAATAATTTCAATCCTATAAAAACTGTCAAAGAAGGGCTGGAGAGATGGCTTAGCGGTTAAGAGCACTGACTGTTCTTCCAAAGGTCCAGAATTCAATTCCCAGCAAAAACATGGTGGCTCACAACCATCTGTAATGGGATCTGATGCCCTCTTCTGGTGTGACTGAAGAGGGCAACAGTATATTTACACACATAAAATTAAAAAAATAAATTAAATAAATAAAAAATAAAAATAACTGTTAAAGACTCCCACATCACTCTTGTATCATGCATAAGGGTAAAAATCTAGCAAAAAAGAAAATACAAATAGATGGAATGAAAAATAAAGAGGGGCTGGAGAGATGTTCGGCAATTAGTTAAGAGCACTTAGTGCTTCTGCAGGACTTGTGTTCAGTTCCGAAAGCTTACAACTGTCTCCTACCAGATACAGCCCTCTTCTGGCATCTATGAATATCAGCTGCACATGTGGGGCTGGGGTGCGCATGCGCACAGGAAAGCATTCATATAAAAGTAAAAGAAATCAATCTTTCTTAATAGCCTAAATATAAAGAGCAGATTTGAAAATAAAGAAAAAAAATCACAACTTTTTCTTTGAGACAGGTTCTTACTATGTAGCCCAGCTTAACTAGAACTCACTATGTCAACCAAGCTGGCTCTGCATTCACAGAGATCTGTCTGTCTCTACCATGTGATAAATTTATTTAACAAAAGTTGCAAATGTCATCCATCCTAATACAAACAAACCAAAATAAAAAGAAATAAAAAGATTCGGGAGGCTGATTAGAGTATTCAGTCCTTATAAAGTGTTTGCCATCCAAGCATGAGGCCCCCATTACCTAAAGAAAGACTGAGTATGGTGACATGTACCTGTAATCACAGCACTGGCAAAGCAGAGACAGGAAGATCCCTAGATTTGTTTTCCTACCCAATTAGCAAGCCCCAGGTTCAGTGAGAGACCCTCTAAAAAAACACACCTTTGAGCCCAGCACTCAGGAGATAGACAGGCACATCACTGTGAGTTCAAGGCCAGCCTGGTTTACATAGTGACTTCTATGCCTGTCAGAGCTACAGAGCTACACAGGGAGACAGTATCTCAAACAAAACAAAACACAAAATATTAATAGTGATTTTCTCTAAAGACATCATCACTTCTTGCCTTATCTGTATTCTCATACATAATTAATATCTTTTCGATACCTGCCTACACCCTATAGGAATCTGAATTCACACATGTTGATTGCTATATACTATGAATTTGATGCACATATATTGTATCTTAAAGTGAAATCTCTTCACAAAATACTTTCTCTATGTACCTTGTGTATACTACAGTCAATACCTGATATGTGGTAGGTACTAAATAAACTGTACATAGTAAGGAAAAAGTAAGTAAGCCATACAATTAAATGTTCCAAATGAAGACAGAAACATGTATATGGTAGATGGTGCTTTGGTTGAAAAAGAAAGGCTAGAAATACAGTTCAGTAACACTGTATAGGGATCAGATGTTATGGTGTATGTCTTTAGTCTCAGTTCTCAGGAGGCAGAGGCAGGTGGATCTCCGAGTTCAAAGACCAACTTGGTCTATGATGCTAGTTCCAGGCTAGTCAGAAACACACAATGAGACTCTGTTTGAAAAATAAAATAAATAAAATTATTGATAGGAAGCTGTTAAAGCCATGGCACTTGGGGAACAAAGGCAAGCAGATCACTGTGAGTTTGAGGCCAGCCTAGTCTACAAAGCAAGTTCCAGCACAGCCAGGGCTACATAGAGACCAGACTTTGTCTCAAAACAACAACAACAAAAACAAAACCATGGAAATCTTCCTCTCTCACTTAGAATCTAGATGGTAGAGAGACGGATGAGAAGAAAAAACTTAAGACCAACACTGTGCAAATCCACAAGGAAAACTGAGGTACTGCCATCATAGAGCTAAAGGAGGTAAAGCACTCACGAGGAAGCTTAAGAGCATCAGATGAAAGAAAAGACAGAAAGGGTGAGGGAAGCGATTTGAGAGTAATCTCCCCCATGGCTTGTTTTCCAAAGTAAACTACTGAGGAACAGAAACCTTCCGAAGACTCAGCAAGACCTGTGAATGAAGAGTGCCCCAGTCACATTCTGCTTAAAGGTAAGTAAGGAAAAGCCAGAGCATACAAACTTTATAAAAGGCCCTCTGTGGTGGAACACCCCTTTAATCCCAAAACTCAGAAGGCAGAGGCAGGCCTAGTCTATAAATCCAATTCTAGACCTGCCAAGTCTACACAGCTGATCTAGTCATTAAGAAAAAACAAGACACACAGTGAGAGCTAGACTTGATAGAGTCTACAATCTCAGCACTGAGGAAGCTGAGGCAGGGGAATTTATTATAAACAACTAATACAAAGAGTTGAAATGGCTCAGTGGATAAACACACTTGTCACCAAGTCTGGCAAACTGAGTTCTGCCCCAGGACACACATGAAAAAGAGACTAGACTCCAATAATTTGTCCTCTGACCTTTCAAATACACACCACGGCATGAGTATACTAACACATGTACACACACACTAAATAAAATGTAAAGAATCAACACAGTACTATCGTCAGACTAAGCAATGTTAACCTTTCTATACTATACAAAACTGGTATAAGGTAGAAAATGACAAAAGCAAATGGATACAAACACACACACCTCTGACAGTTCCTCTATGAAGAGTTGACTAGAGATTAATGAAGAACACAAATGCTTGAAGCAGTGGGAAATCTCTAAGACGACAGACAATGTAAAAAGCAGTGACACTGTTTTAACATGTTTCCTTTACAGTGAAACTTACCTGACATATCTGCTCCTCAAGTCTGTCACGTAAGAGCCTTGGAATATTAACAGCAACACTAGCTCCATCCAAAGTATACTGGTCGGCAAAACTAAAGAGTGAACTGACAATTTCTCTCTCCTTTTCCAAAACTGTGAGTGTCTCATTCACTGAAGCCCACAAAGACCGAACCTTTGAAAACAAAACAAAGTACAAAATCCACACATAACATTTGTCTATAATAAGAAAATTTTGGCATAAATATTTTTCACCCCTAATAACGAATGAAATATAGCTGATGAGAAAATTAAGTAACTGCATCACTAAATAACCTTGGCTGGCAAAAAACTGGCTTAGACAGCACCAACCTCCAACTCCTAACATGAGTCTGTCTCTGCCACTCAAGAGTGTTAAGATTAACGGCTTGTGCCATCACAGCTTAGCTAAAGAATTTCTTAGGGAAAATGCAGCTTATATAATTTCCAAACAAACTTTGAAATCTTTATACTATTGTCCAAAAATTGTATTACCTATGGAAAGCTCAAAAATGAAGAAAACAAGCCTGGGCAGTGGTGGCACACGCCTTTAATCCCAGCACTTTGGGAGGCAGAGGCAGGAGGATTTGAGTTCAAAACTGCCAACTAAGACATCAGGTCTCTAGGACAGAAGCTGTACATGATTGTGAGGAGCTAAGTGGGTTCAAGGAACCAAACCTAGGTCCTCCAGAAAAGCAGCCCATGCTCTTACCCACTGAGCCACCTCTCCTGATCTTTCCTATTTTTTTATATAACATTTTGCCCTCATGCTACAGATTCATTACAGAGAAAAAACTTAGAAAAACACAGAAAACCAAACCTTTCCATCAATGCCCTATGGTTAGCATTTTGTCATCTCCCATGTGTGACTATGTATATACGTAATCCATATTTTTAAACAAAACTAAGGTTGCCGGGCGGTGGTGGCGCACGCCTTTAATCCCAGCACTTGGGAGGCAGAGGCAGGTGGATTTCTGAGTTCAAGGCCAGCCTGGTCTACAGAGTGAGTTCCAAGACAACCAGAGCTACACAGAGAAACCCTGTCTCAAAAAAAAAAAACCAAAAAAAACCCAAAACTACAGTTATTATATACGTTCTTTGTTGCTATGCTTCACTTGGAGTTACATTGTCAGGATTCTGAAATATACTCATCTAGAAAAATGATGACATTGATATCCTACAGAGCTGTTCACAAGAAACAGATTCCCTGCTAGTAAAAAAAAAAAAGTGCCTCACCTTTTGAATCTTCTCTTGTATATTACTCTTGTCATCATAGGGCTCCATTCTAATAAAAAAAATTAAATGATTGAATTATTTATAAAAAAAATTCACATGGTAATTTTACATCTAAGAAACCAATTGGTCTGCAAACTACAAAAAGACATTTCAGTTAAAAAATAGTAATTGCCCAGCTGTCAACTAGTGGGACGGTACAAGCCTTTAGTCTGGGTGCTCAGTAGGCAGAGGCAGGCAGAGCTCATCAGGTCAATGTTAACATCATCTATGGAAAGTGCCAAACCAACTAGGGCTACAAACATAGTGAGAGCTGTCTCAAAAACAAAGAACTCAAACAATGCAATAATAACTTTTAGAACTATATTAAAAGTGAGGAAGAAAATGTTCTAGTCCTAGCACCAATTTAGTAATGACATATGATTCTACTTCACTTTTAGTAGTCTCATCACTTGTACAATTCAGAATCCAAACTCTATGTACGGTATACTCCAGCTCTGAAAGTCACTTGCCTTTTCATTTGGTTTTGTAGAGCCATGCATTCTGATCTTGCATTTCGTACTTGCTTAACAGACAGACTGTAACAAGCGACAGAAAAGAGCATTATCATTACAATTAGCTGGTATGCCCCACTTGTTTCTTCTTTTTTTATCTTTACTCTGTTTTAACAGTAAAAACTCAAGGGTCTTGAAGCAAGATGCTTCAGAGAGGTAAAGCACTTGCCTCCAAGCCTGACCACCTGAGTTCAACACCCAGACCGTACAGCAGATGAAAAACAACTTTCAAAAGTTGTCCTGACTTCCACTGACACAATATGAAACATACACATACAATACCTGTTTATTTTTACAGGTAAAAGTAAAACCACAACCAATTTCTTGATAGTCTTGCCTGTCTCATTTCATGTTGTGACAACAGTACACACAGGGGAAAAAAATTCATAAGATATGTTGAGTAGGTAAACAGACATATAAAATACTATGAACTGGGCTGAAGAGATGGCTCAGTGGTTAAGAGCACTGACTCTCTTCCAGAGGTACTGAGTTCAATTCCCAGCAACCACATGGTGGCTCACAACCATCTGTAATGGTGTCTGGCATGTCTAAAAACATGACAGTGGAATCCCACATATAAATTAAATAAATAAATCTTAAAAAAAAAAAAAAAAAACTATGAAGTGGATGATGCCACATGCTTGTAATAGTTAGGAAGTAGAAGCAAGAGGAACACATGTTCAAAGCTAATGTACATGGCAAGGCCCAGGTCAGCCAGGACTTCACAGTGAGACCCTCTCAATTAACCGAAAATAAATAATATAGATAGATAGATAGATAGATAGATAGATAGATAGATACATACATACATAGATACATACATAGATAGATACATATGTGTGTACACACACACACAGAGCTGAAGCTGGCTTTGCTATTTTGTGGGTTCCTCATTTTCCCACCATTTATCCCTCCAGTTTTACTCTCTATCACTAGAGAGGAGATAAAGAATGAGAGAGTGGAGAGGGAAGGAGAGAGAAGAGAGAACAAGAATGACCAACAATCACCATTTCAGGGGCCCTATTGTCTATATACCCATAATTCCAAACATCACACAACCACAGAAACTATCTGCAGCTGGCAAAACCACACCTCTGCTAGGGCACAAGGCAAACCATAGTCAACTACCTCGGACAGTCCAAAGTATCCCCATATTCTTACACCTGAGATTAAAATGAAAACAAATTTTTATAATATTTCTGATTTTTAAAGAAACCAAAATTCCAGAATTCTCACTACATGCAGTAGTCTACTATAAAATGACTAAAATATGGAATACTTGTTAGAAAGTATAAAATATCTACTAAAAATATGAAATAAACATTAAATACAAAATTAGTAAACATTAGTTACAAAATGAATATCTAGACCAAAAGATTTCAAAATAGAATCAGGACAATTAAAATCCAAAACTACAACTCCAGGGCTAAAGTGATGGCTAAACACTGAAGAGCACTTGCTGCCCCTCAAGGTCTCTGGTTCAATTCCCAACACCCATGTGGCTCACAACTGTCTGTAACTCCACTTCCAAGAGAATCAACACCCTCTTTTGGCCTCTGTGGGCATCAGGTACATGTGATATACAGACATTATGTTCAAACAAAGCATCCATAAACATAAAAATAATCTGAAAAATGATACAGTTAAAATGCAGTATTAATAGTCAAGACTTTGAAGTATGCATAGATTATTTCTGAACATTTTTATATTGGAGATATTTACAAAAAGGAAATAATTTTCTAACTTTAAAATATTACTTACTGTGCATTATCCTGGTATTTTTGGATAACATAATGTTCTCTTTGCAAAATCTGTAAAAATCTGTTACGTGCTACATGGCATCTGGCAAGGCACTTGTGCATATCTTGTGGCTTTGCATTAAATGTTTCTGCAAAATGTAGAGAATCTATACAAAAGGCAAGATCACAGAAAACATCACCATGAGCTTGTCTTTCCAGTAAGACAGACAGGAGAAATGAAAACCAAATAAAATGTCATTTTTTTCAAGCAACTCTTCACTTTGTTAGTGATGACCAATGATGACGAATTCATACAAACATATCTGAGGTCAGGTTTTTATCTACATCTTATTGTAAACACACTTCAGCAATAAGGATAGGCTATTCTCTCAGCCTCCGTCCCCACACCACACTTAAAACAACTTATCCACATCCCAGCATGCTGCACAGAAACCTCCACAATGTCTAACTACTTAAAGAAAACCCACCGAATTCACAAGTCTCCTAACCATTGAAAATCTCAGCTCTGTGCTAGGTAAATAAATTAGGGTATCTGTTAGGTACACTAAAAAGCAGTTCTAAAAAGAAAGTTCTATGAGCTGATACCCAACGATCCAAAACCAGGGCTATAGTCTCATTTATGAGTTTTGTTCATTTTTTTTTTGTTTGTTTGGTTTGGGTAGTGTTTGAGACAGTTTCACTATGAGTCCAAGCTAACCTGAAATTTACACTATATAGCCCAGGCTGACCTCAAACTAGCAATCTTCCTGACTCAGCCTCCCAAATGTTAGAATCAAAACTATACATCACATCAGACATAATCTCCTATGAAGAGATCCATGAAAGGGGCCTAAACTCACTATGCAACAAAGTTGGCTCTCAGCTTGAGGTCAGCCTGCCTCAGATTCTAGGGCTTAAATTATAGGTCTGTATAACCACTTCTGAATCTACATATCAATTCCAGGGCAGCTAGAGCTACCAGAGGCTGGGGAGATAGCTCCACACTGCCTACCTGCCCTAAACTTTAGTTGTTAAACTCCCCTGACCACCCGCCTGTAGGATCAGCCTGTGTGGCTCACATGGCTGGGCAACTTTTCTCCAGTAGAAGCCTGATAAACTGTCTCTCCCTTCCTTGCACCTGTCTTTTTTTTTTTTTTTTTTTTTTTTTTTTTCTTCTAGGGACCTGGAAGTCCCTATTCCTTCCACCCATCAATTAGCCCATACTTCTTAACTGACAGATCAAGAACCAATTGGGAAACAGGACCTTAGCATCAGAACCACCACTACACCAGTAACCAAACCAACTTCTAACAATATTCACCATGTTGAATTAGAGGTATAATTTGTCTCTGTGGCTGTTTTTAAACAAGCAAGGTAAAAATGAATTTCTACAATTTTTTTTTAAGGAGTGTTCCCACTAGGTAGTCTAAAGGTTTGCCTGAAACTTGTTACACAGCACAGGTTAGCTTAAACTTCTATTCATCACACCTCAGCCTCTAGGTGCCAGGATTATAGGCATGTGCCACCATGCTTGAACCTTTTCTATTTCTGAAGTGTAAAAATAAAACAAAGAAGTAATAGAGCCTAAAATACTCATTTGATCTTCCTATGAAAAATGTACTCCAAGCTCTGCACCAGAACATAATAAAGTAACACAAATATTAACAGACTCATTGTGAGGTTTCCAGTCACAGATGAATACAATATTAACCATATGCTTTTTCAGGCAAATGAATGGCTTAACTCATTTTCATTTTGATTTTAAAATTATGAACAATTTAAGAATAAAAACAAAGTTTAAGTAAACTTACTGGTAGATTTTGTTTTAATATATTTGATTGCAACATATCTTGCAAAATGATACATCAGATGAATTAACTTAGGACCACCAGGAGACATAAACAATGTGCCAACAACTTGAGGAAAACTACTCCCACATTCAGCCTAGGAAAGAAGAAAGGAGATGAGTCAATCAACAGTACCTTTCAGTTTTAATCACTTATTTTTAATTTCAATATTTATTTGTGCAGGTGCTTTGTATGTATGCCTGTATACAGATGCACACACTCATAGCTATGGCCAGAAGAAGGCATCAGATCCCCTAGAACTCAAGTTTACTGGAACTGGAGTTTGTGAGCTGCTGCTATGGTTATGTGGGTGCTGGGAATCAAACCTGGGTCCTCTGGAAGAGTAAACCACTCTAAACCACTGAGCCATCCATCTTTCCAGTCACATGTCAGCTCCTCACTCTAGGACAGTAAACCGTTATTCCTTCATAGCAGTGGCTTGGAAAAAGCAGATTTCCACAGAGGAATGGAAAATGATAAAAAACAAAGTTTCAGCTAGTTACTACCTCTAGCCCACTCCTACCTAAGTAAGAAAAGTTGGATAGAATGTTAAGAGCTATAATTCCAGCACTAGGGAGAGAAATAAAGTCATTAAGGGCTGTGAATGGTGGCTTTTAAGCTGAGCACTCAGGCAGAGACAGGTAGAAAGATCTGTAGGAGCTCAAGACCAGCCTAATTACATATCAATTCCAGGCCAGCTAGAGCTACACTTTGGAGGCTAGGGAGATACCTCAGTAGATGAAGTACTTATCAC
This sequence comes from Rhabdomys pumilio, assembly GCA_030674055.1. Taxonomy (NCBI): domain Eukaryota; kingdom Metazoa; phylum Chordata; class Mammalia; order Rodentia; family Muridae; genus Rhabdomys; species Rhabdomys pumilio. The sequence goes on along the minus strand of JANHMN010000004.1, from coordinate 59,306,720 downwards.
ATAAGCATGAAGACGAGTTAAAATTCTCAGAATCCAAAGAGAAGTCAGACAAGCATAGCATCTGCCTATAAACCCAGCACACTGGGAAACAGAAACATTTTTTTCTGATGGCAACCTGGCTAGCTAGACAGGCAGTAAGAGGCAGGCTCTAAGTTCAGAAAGAGAACCAGCTTTGGACAGGCATGTATATAAAGGCCCACACCTTTAATCCAAGCATTTGGGAGCCAATGGCACACAAATCTTGAGTCCTAGGCCAGCTTGATCTACAGAGCCTGTAGTAGGACAGCCAGAGCTACACAGAAAAATCCTGTTTCAAAAAAAAAAAAAAAAACACAAAAGAAGGGCTAGAGAAATGGCTCAGTGGTTTACAGCACTAACTGCTCTTCCAGAGGTCCTAAGTTCAACCACTTGACTTACAACATGGGATCTGATGCCCTTTTCTGATGTGTCTGAAGACAGCTACAGTGTATTCATATAAATAGACTTAAAAAAAAAAAGAAAATCTCTTTTAACCAAGTTAGACATCCAAAATAAATCATGGGCCTAGACACACTAATACATTGCATTTTTTGAAAAGGATTAATGTAGTTTAGTGGTTAGCTGTTCTTGGTTTGGTTAGATGGTTTTACTAGGGTGATGGAACACGAGGCTTATACACTCTAGGCAAGTATTCTACCACTGAACTACATATATCCTCAGCCTTAAGGGATATTTTTATTTGCTGTTGTGTTTATTTTTGTAAGACAATCTCACTGTCACCCTGGCTGGCCTAGAACTCACTACAAAGACCAAGTTAGCCTTAAATCTGAATAAATCCTCCTGCCTCTCTCTGCCTCTCAAGCCCTGGGATTACAGGCAGGCTTGGACTTTCTTCAAGTCTGCACCCTCTATTTTACAAAGGAAATACTTACAGAAATCTCTTTTAACCATTCACAGCAAATTTTCCGGAATTCTGTGTCACGTTTTTGGTCAAACGGAGGCCAACAATCTCTTGAAAAGATAAGAACAGTAGACTAATGAACACTTCTGTCTTAGTGTGGATTTTATTGCTATAAAGAGACACCATGACCAAGGCAACTCATATAAAGGAATACATTTAGTTGGTGCTGGCTTACAGTTTCAGAGGTTTATTCCATTATCATGGGGGAAGCATGGCAATGTGAAGGCAGACACAGGGTCTAGAGGAGCCAAAAGTTCTACATCTACATCTGCAGGCAGAAGAGGACTGTGCTGTGCTGCACTGCTTGTAGCTTGAGCATTTAACACCTCAAACTCCGCCTCAGTGACACACTTCCTCTAACAAGGCCACACCTCCTCCAATAAGGCCATATCTACTAACAGTGACACTCCCTATGGCCAAGCATTGACACATAAATCTATGAGGGGCATTCCTACTCAAGCCACCATACCTCCCAAAATACAAACTTAGCAAAATTTAAAAGACATCAAATTTGTTCCACACAGTAGAAACATTAAAGCAAAACAAATTAAACTAATATTCTCAGACTCAGCTAAAGACCTCAACCTATAAGAAAACAGTTCTTTTTCTTAGGTCAGCATTTGTAAGCAGAAGTTTAGTTTATTACAAATAATTATATATTATAGAGATTTGACAAAAAATAAGGCAGTCTTGGTGCAAGTTTTTAATCCTAGCACTAGGGGGGGAGAGGGAGCTAAGGGCATGTGAAACTCTATGAGCTCAAAATATACATAGAGAACCAGGCCAGCAAAGGGTAACAGTAAGACCATAACTATGGGGAAAAAAAAAGGGGGGTGGGAGGGGATACTTTACAATGTACCTATTACTCCCTCAATAATTTTTTTATCCACTTATTTACTGAGGTTCACTTAAAGAATCAAGCTTTGAGCCCAATATGATAGTGCATGCCTTTAATCCCTGAAGAAAGGAGTTAGAGGGAGGAGTATCTCTGGGAGTTCCAGGCCAACCAGGGCTACATAGAGACCTTATCACTCAAAAAAAGAATCACGTTGTTTGTACGTAGAATACATTGGGTAAATTCAATCCCTATGGTTGGAAAACAACAAAAATACGGGCTGAAGAGATGGCTCAGTGATTAAGAGCACTGGCTGCTCTTCCAGAGGTGCTGAGTTCAATTCTCAGCAACCACATGGTGGCTCACAACCATCTGTAATGGGATTCCATGACCTCTTCTGGTGTGTCTAATGACAGCTACTGTGTGTACATAAATAAATAAATCTTTTAAAAAGTTCTTTAAAAAAAAAAAAAAAAGCAATACATTTACAGAAAACAGGACTAAAGGCTAGAATATAAACAGTTATGTTCTCAGCTTAGTGGGTTTAAGAATGATGCTTGCTTCTGCCTTCACATTATCTAAAACACAGAATGAGCCATGATGTTTTTTTTTTCCCCCTGAGACAGGGTTTCTCTGTATAGCCTTGGTTGTCCTGGAACTCACTCTGTAGACCAGGCTGGCCTCGGACTCAGAAATCCACCTGCCTCTGCCTCCCAAGTGCTGGGATTAAAGGCCACCACAGCCTGACAAGCCATGTTTTTAATCAGGAAAAAAACACCAGAAAAATCTGAAACCCCTGTGGTGTTTTGAATAACAATGCCCCCATAGGCCCATATTTGAATGTTTAGTCACCAGGGAGTGAAACTTTTTGATAGGATTAGAAGGATTTAGCCAGGTATCTTACATGTCTTTAATCCCAGCACTAGGGAAGCAGAGGCAGAAAAGGGTGTTGTACTCCCTGGATCTAGAGTTACATACAGGTGGTTGTAAACCAATACGTGGGTATAGAAAATCAAACCCGTGTCCTCTGGAAGAACAGCCTTAATCCTTAATCATAGCCATTTCCCTAGCGCCCCCCCCAAATAAAAACTTTATAGAGAAAAAATAAATATGTATGTATCAATCCATTAATTTTTAGACCTAATTAAGACCATGAAGTTAATGTGGTGGCACATACCTTTAATCCCAGCACTACAGGCAGAGGTAGATGTTAGAGACCAGCCTGGTCTACATATACTGAGCTACTCAGACATAGTAAGACCCTGTCCCAATCCTCACATCAGAAGAAGACCATAAAGAATAGCAGGTCAAATTTTAAAGAACAAAATCTACAATATTTATGAAATACACAATTTTTAAGATAAGCAGACAAACTCACACCCAAACCCACACCCAGCTATATAAAGCTTAAGCACTCCAATTTTTAAGGGTACACCTACTCTAACAAGTTAATGGCAGGCCAGTTGTAGTATGCACCTTTGATCCCAGCACTCGAGGCGGGGGCATGTGGATCTCTGAGTTCAAAGCCAGCCTAGTCTACAGAGTTCCAGGATAGCCAGCCAGGGCTACACAGAGAAACCCTGTCTTGAAAAACAAAAAAAAAGAAGCTATTTCAAATCTGAGAATGACTAAAAGAAGAAAATGATATAATTTTTTTCTTACCTGAAAACTTCTTTGGCAAGAGATTTATCCAGTGTTTTAAACAAAAAATAAGAAACTATACGAAAGGCATCACGGTTCAGTTTGTCAAACATGTTCCTAGTGGTTTAGAATGAAAGAGCAAAGATGAATGATTAACGAAGCTATTCAGCATCAAACCCTGTCTCGATACTGCACTAGAGCTCTACAGCATCAGAACTGCGTACGTATTCACTCATATCGCTATTTTTCATTCTCAAGAGGCCAAGACAAATTTTTCTCATTCAGGTACATTTTATGCGCAACTGAAAAGTATACAAGGGGGAGGGACTTGTCAGTGGGGGAGGGTGCAGCAACAGAGATGTAAGGTGAGTAAATAAGAAATGACAAGCAAACAAGCTTTTATTTTCGGATTGTGAAAACAGATCCAAATAAAAAAACTAGCCTTTGCTTTACTGCTATAAACATTAAACAGAAAGAGACGAAAACCTAACTAACTAGCAGAGTATGCACCCTCTGATGGGAATTACTAAGTAGTCATAGTAACTTGACTATTTGTTGGGTAACTATTTTAGACCTTTTACAGATAGCAATTTATCCCAAGTTCTTCTTTAGGTACTATACTATTTTCTTAAGATGTATTTTAATAATTTGATTGTCTTCACTATACATAAACTTCACTCTAGAAGCTAGAAAAATTGCCTCCTCCTCAAAATATCTCAGGTCAGGGGTGCATTCAACAAGTGTTTAATGAACACATATACCACCTCCAACTCTCTTTTCCTTCCCACTGCCAATTTATAGGTATGGATAACTATGTAGGTCTCCTTTTCCTCCAGTCCACTCCCTAACAAAACTGATGAGACTTTCAAAATGCAGTGTTTGAGACAAACACCATAGACTGAGACAATTTATAAGAACAGAAGTTAACAAATGCCCATATAAACTATAAACTCATAGAACTACAAACAAAAAGTTTGCTACAGAAGTGAACAGAATTTGTCGTTTTTTAAGTAAACATGATATGATATTCACCCTCAAAGTTATACTTAAGTTTGATTTGATAACTGGTTAGTAGTTACTACTATTATCACATGTAGTGCTTTGTTTAGATGCCTGTTCTAGGGGGCTCAGCAGGTAAAGGTGCTTGCCACTAAGCCTTACTACCTGAGTTCCATCCCTGGGATACCCACATGGTAGCAGAAAAGAACTGACTCCACACAAATATATATATTTAAAAACTGAGAAATCAAGAAATAGATGAAACACCTAAGTAAAGGAACTTTCCTCCCCCGGGCGGTGGAGGCGCACGCCTTTAATCCCAGCGCTTGGGAGGCAGAGGCAGGTGGATTTCTGAGTTCCAGGCCAGCCTGGTCTACAGAGTGAGTTCCAGGACAGCCAGAGCTACACAGAGAAACCCTGTCTCGAAAAACCAAGAAAAAAAAAAAGGAAAAAAAGGAACTTCCCTCCCAGAAATGTATGCCTGAAGATCTGAGTTCTATCCCAAACTCAGTTAAATCATCTAACTAAACATTGTCCTTTGACCTCCATACACTTGCTGTGGCACCCACTTGCACAACACACAGACAATAAATGAAACAAAAACTAAGAAATTGATGAATAACTGAGAGTGGTGGTACATACTTCTACATACCTAACCCTTGGAGGTGGAGGGGCAGGAGGATTAGGAGTTTAAGGTCATCCCTGGCCACATAGGCATTTGAGACCAACCTGGGATATTAAGACTTTTTCTCAAAAAAAAAAAAAAGGGGGGGGGGGGGGCGAAAGGAGGGGAAAGTGAATGTCTAGTGCACTAACACAGTCACTAGAACTGAAAATTATATTGACAAAAAACAGCCAGGCATAACGGCACACTCCTGCAATCCCAGCGCTCTGGAAGCCAAGGCAAGAAGATAATCACAAGCACAGGGCCAGCTGGGTGGAGTAAGCCCAGCACTCCCGTAGCCAAGGCCAGTTGAGTGGAGTAAGACAATATCTCAAGAAACAAAAGAAGCTGAACACAGTGTCTCATGCCTTTAGTCCCAGTACCTAGGAAACAAGAGGCAAATGAATCTCTTGTGAGTCAGAGGCCAGCCTGGTCTCCATGGTGAGTTCCGGAGAGCTAAACAGTGAGACCCTGTCTTGAAAAAAAAATTGAAGAAAAACAAAAAGAAAACAATTAAATAGATGAGGGCAACAGATGACTGATGTATCCCCAGATTATTCTTGTCCTTGGTGAGGAACATAAAAACTGTCTCCAGCCCTGTTTCTGGGTTTTGCTGGTGGTGACTGACTACCGGGGACCGCGCCACCGCCCGGGTCTCCTTACTCTCCAAGGTGCACGTGCGGCATCATCTTCCCGCCGACCGTGATGCTGGAACTCGGATCCAAACCCAGCGCCTGCAGGTACATCCAGAGATGCTGCTTCTCGAAAGCGGAGTCCCGGGACGAGCTCATGTTTTCCAAAGGCACCAGCGACTGTGACGGAAGAAAACGAAGGCACCAAAACCGTGCGGACCCTGAGACCCCCTCCTACAAGCATCCCGGGGCGACAGCAACCCCTCTGCTGCAGCCGCCAGCTGCCTCCTCTCCGAAAGCCATCCCAGCACAAAGGCCGAACGCGCCCAGAAAAACAAGCCAGTGACGGCAGCGCTACTCGCAAACCAAGACTCCCGCGCTTGCGGAAGAACACACTGCGCGGGCGCCAGTAGCGCCGGCGCCGCCGGACTTCCGGGACTGATCTTTCTAATCGGACTCTATCTCCCACCATGCAATGCGGACCTGTCTCCGGACACTTGAAGTCCCTCAGAGAAACTATAAGACCCACAAAGCATTGCGTGACCAGTATCCTGCCCCAAGGTCCGTTAACCGGGTGTTTTCTAGAGCCCTCCCGGCCTAGGTTCCGGATACTTTGAGTTTTAGGTTTCTGTTACTCAAGATGTGATCGCTGTTCAATAAAAGCTACACTGTAGCCCCTTATAGTGAGTAATGCAGGTGTATGACCCTGAACAAATCATCTTTTCCTTTGTTACAAGACAGGGTCTTGTCTGATGGAGGCAGCAATGTACTCCTTTTGAAGAGAAACTTTGGAACACTTCCCCCCCACCTTCCCCCCATGGAAGAGGCTAATTAACATTTCTGGTCAGAGGACACATTGCGCAGGACAGACCAACCTTGCCACCTACAGACAAAGGAGGTCCTTGTCACCTCATTCCCTAAAATTAAAAAGGAGCCGCTGAGCCCAGAGTGCCTTAACAAACAGAGGGGGGTGGGGTGGGGAGCAGGAAATCCCAGGCCTTAGGGTTTGGACCCCTTCCCAGATCCCAGGGTAACCAGATTGCTAGTCACCCTACCAACTATTACCTAGAGAAAAAAAGAGCAATGGCAGCCCGGCGGTGATGGCGCACGCCTTTAATCCCAGCACTTGGGAGGCAGAGGCAGGTGGATTTCTGAGTTCGAGGCCAGCCTGATCTACAGAGTGAGTTCCAGGACAGCCAGGGCTAAGCAGAGAAACCCTGTCTCGAAAAACCCAAAAAAAAAAAAACCAATGGTGCACACAAGAAGGGAGTACTATACTCCCCAGAAAGCAAGCAAAAAACTTACTAGGCCAAATGCACAGATGGACTCATTTGAGAGATAAGCGTATCCAAGCAGTCAAGGGATCTAAGATACATAATAGACCTCAGGTTTTGGGCCAAAGAGATAGTAGAACAGTGTAAGGTATGCCAGTAAGCAAATGCTTATGTGTCCAAGAGTAAACAGGGGAAACACCTAGGGAAGAACAGCCTAGAGGATATTGGGAGGCTGATTTAGCAGAAGTCAGGAAAATATGGATACCCTCTAGTATGTGTAGATACTATCTGTAGATAGGTTGGGGCTTTCCCCACCAAGCAGAAACAGCTACTGTGGTAACCAAGAAGATCTTAGAAGAAATCTTCCTGACGTTTCGAGCGCCTGAGGTAATTGGATCAGATAAGGGTCTTGCTTTTGTTTCTAAGGTAAGTCAGGGGTTGTCAGAGATATTGGAGACTAATTGGAAGCTCCACTGTTCGTATTGTCCCCAGAGCTCAGGGCAGGTAGAAAGAATGAACAGAACCCTAAAAAGATGTAGGAGGAACTAAGGTGGGAGGAGTAAGGAGAGAAAGAGGAAAGGGAAGAGGAGGAGTGAGGCGAGGGAGAGAGAGAGAGATGTAGCACCATGGGTGACCTCACATGTATTGAGAGCAGTCTTGGGTAACAACTTATATAGCTTAGTTAATTGGGAAACATCTATAATTTTGTGAGCATATTGTTATTGAGCATTACCAAATATATAAAGCCTTTGATTAATATTTAAGCTTTAGAGTCTCCTTTCCTACTGGGCCCACATGGATGGTGGGATGGTCTGGGCACAGCCCAGCTTTGTGGAGACAGCATGGAAGATTGGCAGAGCCATCTCCCACACTGAGTCTCGTGGGTGGCAGGGCCAGTGTCTCTGTTCGCCTGAAAGGACGGCATAAACTGAGCAGCGGTGATATGCCACTTCTCCTGGCCACAAGCCTAGGCTATTCAGGAACATGGCGGCTGATTAAGAAAAGCGTGATTGAATGCTACTGATTTTAAATATCTCCCTTAACAAAAAGAGACCTTAACTAAAATTGCCCTCAGAAACTGACACTGGCCAAGTGGTGCCCCTTGTCCTGGCCCTGTTCTGAGCCCAGAGCACCCCTCCTGTGTGGAACCCCCACTCCCTTGACCCCGGCTCTTGACTTAACCCCGAAGAAATGACTTTTCAGGCTGATAAGGATCTTATGGCTTGATTGTAAGCTTTCCAGATCAGCCACCAAGTATTGTGGCCTACACTTAGTGCCCTGTATAACACAGGTACCCCAGAGGTTCCACAGTAAGCAAAGTGAAAAGAGCCATTCCTGGTGCTGTTGACCATCTCGACCTCCACTGAAGCAGATGGAGTAAACTGCCTGACTTCATGTAGCTCAAACTGTTGGACTCTAAGATCCAAAACCTGGGGACACATTCCCCCAGAAAAACTCTCGGATAGGATCCGCTGCAATAGCATGAGGCTTATTGATGATAAGATGTTAGCCAGTATACTGGGGTTCCCCTATACACAGACAAGAGGAACCCTGAGCCAAAGCTGGGGGCAGCTTTTATACAGAGCTTACGAGGGCAACCACAAAGGCTGACCTTCTCAGGTCCGGTCTATAGATGACTCAGATTTGCACATTACTTTTATGACAATGATTGTCTTCCATTTGCCCAGGTTTATTACATTAAGGGCTCAGTTTCCTGACCACCTCCCATCCTGGGCCCCTCTCATGGAATGTGTGTCCCTGCTCTGGGCCTTCCCCACCCGCAGGTGGGTTCCCTTCTCTGTGGTCTGAGGAATAATCAGCCTCTCCCTTCCTCTTCTGACTGTTAATCCAGCAAGTGTCCTCTGACTAAGGAATGTACTACTCCTGGAATGTGTCCCCAGGCAGTGAATTCTAAGTTCAAACCGATAACTGAATATCTCACATTTGGTTCCTACAAGACCAGCACCTGCACCTCATGCCAACTAAAGAGCAGCCAGACACCTGAGCAACCCCTCAAGCTCGAGATCACCTGCCATTCTGCAAGGCCAAAGAAACCATTAAATGGCTATGCTGTATCTTCCTGCACTGAGCCTCAGCACCCCCCAACAACCCCATCAAAGTGACTTGGCAAGTACTCTCAGCCACTGGAAATGTGGCTTAGTCCATTACAGTGGAATGTACACCTTGTGCCTGGTGACCAGACCTTGTCTTTGATCTCTATAAATTAGCAGCAGGCCTTGATTCCTGGGATATCCCCACACTAGAAACACAGGGGTGGAGGTTACCCAAATGTCGGGGACGACAAGGGACTCTTGAATCTAAACCATGTTCCAGAAGCAGCCTTAGAGGGTGGGGCTTAGGATGTGTACACCCAAAGGTGAAAAGTGTCCTGTGAGAAATCCCATACATGTGAGTCCCCGAGATGAAAGAAGCCGACAACAGGCTCATCAGTGTATGTGTTTAAAGGGACAGCTACTTTTTCTGTGTTACATATGGGTGTAGAAAATTGAGAAGCACATACTGGAGACCATTCAGGGGGTGGGAGGAAGATAGTTAAGGATTCAATGGCAAAGGTACTGAAGGGACTAGTCAAGAGACAGAGGGAGCCAGCCCAAAAATGGTTTGAGTCTTGGTTTAACAACTCCCCTTCGTTTACTACCTTGATTTCTACATTGTTAGAACCCCTGATAATTTTGTTCCTGTCTCTGACTTTTGGCCCTTACAATTTAAATTCGCTTAGTTGCTTTTAAGGTATCAAGAGCTAGGTACAGAGGACCAGAGATATAAGCTACATAACTATCCAATAGCTTCAAGATTGAAGTATGCACAAAAAAAGGGGTGGGGGAAAAGAAGAGGAACTTTGGAACACTTGTCTCCCCCCTTCCATGAGAAAGGCTAATTAACATTCCTCTGTCAGAGGACACATGCTGGATTAACAGTCAGAGGAGGATGGGAGAAGCTGATTAACATTCCTCAGACCACATGGAAGGGAACCCACCTGTGGGTGGGGAAAGCCAGAGCAGGACTGACCAACCCTTGCCACCTACAGACAAGGGAGGTTCTTGCTGCCTAGAGACCAATCAGTTTAAAAAGTCACACTGTTCTGCCAATCACATTGTGCCTAATGGCAGCTGCTCTAAGGACTGTATATAAGCTCACTGAATGAGCGGCACAGGGTAGGTGTCACCTCTCCTTTTGGGATGCAGGATGTCCCCAGCATGCTGGAACATTAAAAATTCCCCTCGAATTTTGCAGCGAACTCTCATGTCCATGTGGTTCTCTCAGGGGGTCTCCGGTAAACTAAGGCTCTGCTCCCTACAGCCTTACACATCAATCCCAGTATACAAGAGGCAGAGAACTTTGTTAGTTCGAGAACACACTGAGTAAGTTCCTGGACAGCCAGAGCTACACAAAGAAACCTTATCTCAGAAAACAAAACAAAGAAGACAGGGTCTTGCTATGTAGTTCTAACTGACCTAGGACTCTGTATGTAGCCCAGGCCTGCGTCAAAGGCTGTACCTACCTTCCTACTATGGGAATTAATGGGCAAGAACCACCGGGTCTGATGAAATTGTTCATTGATCACCTCATTTCAGGTGCGTGGCAAAATTTATATTATCAAATGTTTTTTTGGTTATGGAGGATTGAGAGTTGAGACAAGATTTTTTTTTTTTTTTTTTGCCTTGAATTCTCTTTCCAAAGGAGGATGACTCTAAATTCCTAATTCTGGAATGCTCTCTATCTTCCAGTTGCTGGGATTAGTGGAAAGCACCACCAGCCAGACTTCAACTTGCTGTACCAGAAATCTGTCTCTCTGCTAAGCACACAACTTACCCTTCCAGCACCCTGAACTGGTGGCAATTCTTTCTCCAACATCCCTTGTATAACAAGTCCTTCAAGGTGGGAAATATCACATTTCACATTACCGTAGTAAGTAGTTATTGCCTCCTAACTTGGTAAAAGCACCAGCTCCTGTAAAATTAAGTTCCTGTAGTTTTCGAGGAGGTCATCTTTGAGATTTCCAGAGTTCATGCTGAGATCTGACGTTGCTCAGAGGAGGTTTTGGTGTTATCATTATCCACATAGGTGACGTTTTAAATATCCCTCTCTGCCTGTCAGTTAACTGACCTTGTCTGGCTTCCATTCTGCGAATGGCAGGTAACCCTTTATGTTGTCAATTTTGCTGTAACACTTCCATAATCTCAACCTCCTAACTTTCAAGTCCAATCCCTCCACACCTCATATATTCATACTTGAATTCGTGGAATTACACAGATGTACAGGATTCAATTTGCTGGATTTGTTATTCATATAGAGATTCAAATTATCCTTTATTTGCACAATGAGAACTTACTCAAATTTCCAAGAAATTGAAGGCTCATTTTGGGCAGTTCCTGCCTTAGACCTGGAATCAGCCATTTCTTCCAAAACCCCTGCTTTCTTTTAGTGAGAAATGGTACTTTGTTACCACAACCTAGGCAAAAAGGACGTTCATACTTACTTATTTTAGTTTTATAATATATTTAGCTAATGAATACTTGATACTGTTTTGTAATCAGCAATGTTTTGTGCCACTAAGCTTCTCACAAATTCAGTTGTTGAGATAATCTTTTTGTGCGCTGTGTCATTGTATATTCAAATATTGAATGCTGTACCAGCAGATAGCAGAGTAGTGTCCACAGTCTGGTTTTGCTATTCTTATGGATTATCACCTGCCCCAGTATTTTGTAGACATATACCTTCCTTACTTACTAATTGATTTAATGAAGATATGATGGTCAATAACTGCCAGGAGAAGAAAGGCAAGACTTCCTGGCAGAGAGAAGGTTTCTGGGAGAAGAACCAGACCTGGAGATTCACCAGCATGACATGAGAAGGAACAGGCGGTGGGGATGAATGAGAAAGACAGTTAATGGGCCATGTGGAGAGATAGAAGCCAGGATTCGGTGTAGCGGGATATTTTCTCGAAACATTTACCATAAACTCAGTAATTTCGGAGGAGCTAATGTGGGAGGAGTAAGGAGAAGAAGAGGAGCTAGGAAGAAGCAGAGATGTAGGAGCCATGGAGGACCATGCATGTATCAAGAGCAATTCTGGGTAACAACTTATAAGGTTAGATATTGGAACACACCTCTAATTGTGTGGGCATCTTGTTAATTGAGCATTACCAAACATATAAAGCCTTTGGATAATCTTTAAGCATTAGAGTCTCATTTCTACCAGGTGGATGGCAGGGTGGTCTGGCTCAGTCAAGCATTGTGGAGACAGTGTGGGAGATTGGCAAAGATGGCAAAGACACCCACTGGCGTCTCGTGGGTGGCAGGGCTAGTGTCTCTGGCCACCTGAGCCTGCAGCCTAGTTGGGAACATGGTGGCTCTGTAACAACAAGCCAGATCTGGTGCTGCCAGTTTTAATATTAACCAATAACAGAGATCTGCCCAGCTATAGTACCTAGGCTTTTATAAATAACAAGTCTCTGTGTCTTTATTCCATAAACTGGCAGTTCAAAGAAAATCCTGCTATATTCAGTTTCTTAATCTTTATAATAAATCCAATACTGAAGCAAGATAAGATTTGTAAAATTTTAAGAGGATTTGGGAAGGGGAAAGAGCCATACACTTTGGGATCTAGTTTTGTGTTTCCTGATGACTGAGTCAACAGGTTTCAATGCAACTGATAGAACCCAAATTGCCTGCAAAGGTAGTGCTTGTTTTCATGAAGACAACTCAAATGAGAGGTTTTGGATTTGTGGAGACACAGTTTCATTATGTATCCCTAGCCTATGTAGAACTCACTATGTAAACCAGGCTGGCCTCAAACTCGCAAAGATGTGCCTGCCTCTGCCTCCCAAGTGTACACCAAAACACCTGGTTTAAGTGAGAATGTTTAAACAACAAAATTTAGTTACTTAAGACAAGCGAGACTGTGGCCTCGAGTTTAACAACATTAGCATTTTTTTAAAATTGGATATTTTATTTAGATTTCAATTGTTTTCCCCTTTCCAGATCCCCCCCTTCAGAAACCCCCATCTGTGGGAAAAAAAACTCGCACGGGAGTCCGGCGGGGGAGTCCCACGGCAGTCAGGTCCCATATTCACGAAGTCAGATACACGAGGAGGGTCCCTGAGCCACGGGCAGGTTTTAATTGATATGAGAAAGTCCTGTTCCAAAAGGGATTTCAGAAGCTTTATTGTTCATGGTGTGGTGAATGGGTCTGGGTGTCGCCCCCCCCCCCCCCCAAAAAAAAAGCCAGGGGAGCTTGGCTTTTATAGGGAGGGGAAAAAGGGGAGGGACTAACTTAATTAGTTATGCCCCCCTGCCTTTAGATAACTCATTAATATTTAAATCTCTCGAGGTGGAGACCTGTTAACCAAGCCCTCCACCTGTGCCTTATGTGACCTGACAGGTGCAGATTGAATAGAGATTAGTCCGTGTGTCAGGGCCTTGGGTTCTGGGGACGTGGCCGAACACCCACAACCCAAGAACCAGGATACCCTTCCACGGCCGACACCCATCCCATTCCCCCTCCCCCTGCCTCTATGAGGGTGCTCCCCCACCCACTAACCCACTCCCATGTTCCCGCCCTGGCAATACCCTACACTGGGGCATGGAACACCCTCAGGCCCAAGGGCTGCTCCTCCCACTGACATCCAGCAAGGCCATCCTCTGCCACATATTCGGCCAGAGCCATGTGTCCCTCCATGTGTACTCCTTGGTTGGTGCATTAGCATTCTTTTGCTGCCCTTAACCTAAACAATGCACTTCAAAAAAATACTTTACAATTTCATGTGCAAAAGAAATTTTGTTGATGGTGTTAATCTTTTTTGAGACAGAGACTCCTGTAACAAAGGATGGTCTTAAATTCACCTTATAGCAAAGGCTGACCTTGGACTTTGATCCTCCTGCCTCCTACCTCCCAAAATCCTTCAGAGTTCTTGAATTAAAGATATGCAACACCAGGCCCAAACGGAAATTTTTCAAGATTAAAAAAAAAAGTAAAGCAACTCCAGTATTTTTTACTTAATTTTTAAACGTCTCTTGATCTTTAAACCTTTTTTTTTTTAAATTACATTCTCTGAGCAATGAAGGCCATAGAGTCATACATTTGACCATTTCGTGCTAGATGTGGTGGTGCATGACTCTAATCCCAGCATTCATGAGGCAGAGGCAGGAGAATATTTGAGTTTGAGGCCAGCCTGTTCTAAGTAGTGAGTTCCAGGATACCCAGGGCTACACAGGGAAACCCTGTTTCAAAAAACAAACAAACAAAAACAAAAGAATGTCCCAAGAAACAAAAAATAGCAAATGTTCAGTTTAAAAAAAAAAGACTCTCTGGTCCAATTTTGTACTACCCGATTTTTATATTTTTATTACATATTTGTGTGTGTGTGTGTGTGTGTGTGTGTGTGTGTGTGTTGAGAACAGTTTGAGAAAGTCATTTCATCATGTGGGTCCTAAAGAGTCACACTCAGACTGTCAGGCTTGGCCGCAAGCACCTTTACCCATTAAGCCATCTCACTGGCCTACAACCCAATATTATTATAAAGGCATTTCAGCAATTGAACATTAAAGAATTGTATAAAATGATACATGATGCAGAACAAGATCTCTTTAAAAAGTTCACATCATTTACAACTAAGATCAAGCAGCCGAAAAGGAGCAGATTAATGTTCACCAAAGCCACAGGAATAAAACAAATGCAAACATTAAAAACAGTTACATATTATGTTTTCAATAAAATAGAGTCTTTCCTTGTGTTAGTTGGGTAGGCTTTTGCCTTAAGAGGACAAGGCTGTATGTGATCATTGGGTTCATTCGTCTTCTTCCAAGGGAATAATATCAGGAACTTCATCAGTCTCAGATGTCGAGTCGACAGCAGTGAAATCAAGCATCTATAAAAGAAGAACCTCAGATGTTAAAACAAGTCCTCTCTTCCTAGTGGTGACTGAGGTCAAAAGAACAGGCAGTTAGTAAGTGAACTTCAGATCCAAAGCCGTACCTCATGCCTCCACCCTTGGAGTGCTGAGAATATGGACAGGTGCCACCATACCAGCTTGAAACTTTCCCTTTACTAGTTCATTGCTAGAGCAGACTCTGTAAAATATTTTCTTGTTGTGCCAGGTGCTCATCTTTCACCCCAGCACTTTAGATGCAAAAGCAGACAGATCTCTGTAAGTTCAGGCCAGCCAGGCTACATAGTGAGACACTCTTAATTAATTAATTAAAACAAAGCATTTTGAGTTATTATTCTTTTTAAGTAATAATGTTTTACTTTTGTAGGACTTGTTTAGGAACTGAAATAGCAATTCGTTTTCTGATTTTGATATACAACACTCAGAAGGGAGAGGCCAAGACAATGGTAAGCTTAAAGCAGATTGGGCTACATAGTAAGAACTTGCCTCAAATGAAACTTTGAAATTCTCATTGCAAGGGGCCAGGGATATAGCTCATTGGTAAGGCCTGTGTTTAACAAGCTCAAAGGCCCTGGGTTCCACCTCCAGCACACAGGAAGTTAAAAAAAAAAAAAAAGATCTGTGAGATACAGTGTAGACTGGACCGTTCCAGGAAAAAAAAAAGGGGGGGGGAAGCTAATGTCCTAATAGCCAAATCAACTAACAGCAACAGCAACAACAAACAACAAAAAGTCTCAAAAGGGTGGGGTGCAGAACTGAAGAAACAGATGAAGGAGTTAATATCTTTATCCTGTAGCATAAATAGACAAGATATTTTACATGAATGAGAAAAATCTCTGTAGTGAATGACAGTGATAGTCGAACTACATTGTAAACATATTTAATGTTGTTGAGTTACATATCAAAATTATGGCTTAAATGATCCAGGCATGTGGCTCACATCTGTAATCTCAGTATGTAGGAAGTAGGGCTAGAAGATCAGGAGTTCAAGATCAGCCTCAGTTACACAGCAAGTTCAAAGCCAGACAAGATCTGAACAACTCAAAAGCAAGCCAGCTTGAGTTATATTGAATCATAACAGACAGAGATACCTTAGCAAAATCCTGTCTCAGAATGATCAAAATAAAAATGTTTGTGTGCACGTGGGTGTGGGTATACATGTGCCCACACTTGAGCCCAAAGGTTCATTTAATGTGCCTTCCTCAAACACCCTTCACCTTATTTTTTTGAGGCACAGTCTTCCACTGAGCTTAAATGCCCTTGACTCCACTAGGCTGGCTGGCCATGAGTCCCAATTTCTGCCTATTCCATAGTTCTATCCACCCCCACTAAAGTGGAGTTTCAGACCACACCCAGCTCCGGGTTTAAATATGGGTGCCAGTGGTCCAAATTCAGCAGGCACATTATCAACTCAGCCATCTCCCCATCCCTAGCATGGTAAATTTGGTGCTTGCTATATTTTATTCCCTAACAATATGGGAGAAATGAGGGGCATGGGCACAGGAACAAGGAAAGTCTTCATTTATTCACCAGGCTTTTTTTTCTCTTTGTGTCCTTCATTGAACTTTTCCCTAAGAACTCAGGGGCTGAGAGATCTGTGCATCTGAGGTGCAGTTCTCAGTAATATATTCCTTAAGTTTTCCATCGATACAGTAATTTGCAGTCTAGCTCTTCAGCAGGGTTCACCTTGCAAAGGTTTTATCAACCTGAAATCCACAGAGCTCAGCAGTGTTACAGAAATTCATTCAGAGGGAACGTCAGCCAGAAAAGCCAACTATCATGTTAGCCTTATCTTACTTGCTAAACTTCTTCCCTGAGCTATTGTTAATGAATGTTTATTTTAACATCTACCTTTAATACCCATTCATTTATATTTTTCTCTCTTACTAAATCTAGATCATAACATAATATTTGTATACATGCATTTTTTGTGACCCCCCATATCCCAGAAAAGCCTTGAACTTGTGGCAGGTCCTCCTGCCTCAGCCTTACACATCTTTGGATTCTGGGCATGAGTCACCATGCCTTGTGCACTTTACTTATTTTTACTAAATATAAAAATAGAACATGAAACTATAACACAAAAAATAGAAACAGAGGAATTTTCTAGTTGCCAAACAAGAAAGTCAGCTATGGTTTTCTCCTGGCAGAGAGTTAGAGTGCTAGAATGGGAACCATATCTACACCTACACCTACACCTACACCTACACCTACACCTTCACCTTCACCTTCACCTTCACCTTCACCTTCACCTTCACCTTCACCTTCACCTACACCTTCACCTTCACCTTCACCTTCACCTTCACCTTCACCTTCACCTACACCTACACCTACACCTACACCTACACCTTCACCTACACCTACACCTACACCTTCACCTTCACCTACACCTTCACCTTCACCTTCACCTTCACCTACACCTACACCTACACCTTCACCTACACCTTCACCTTCACCTTCACCTTCACCTTCACCTTCACCTACACCTACACTTACATCTTCACCTACACCTACACCTTCACCTACACCTTTACCTACACATACACCTACACCTTCACCTTCACCTATACCTTTACCTACACCTACACCTATACCTACACCTACACCTATACCTACACCTACACCTATACCTTCACCTACACCTACACCTGCACTTTGACATCAGTAAGACCAAGTCCCCTCTGTGCTCCTTAGTTCTTTTCAACCTATTTCTTCATCTAAAGTACCCAACTTACCAGGTGAAGAATAAAGTTGGTGTGCGTGTGCTCACTTGTGAAAGGGGATCAATAAACATCAGTGACTTATATACCAACTCTGCAGATTCTTTAGAGAATGATGGAGATTCCATGTACAGAGTTCTAGTCCCTAAAGCCAAAAACACCTCCACCTCCACCAACACCTCCCCCCACCCCCACATACATACATATATCACACACACTTCGGCCTTGGGAAGGTTTAGGAGTGCCACAGGAACAATTCACCTTCTATAGAACCACATCAATTCAGCACGCAAATTCCTTTACACTATTAGACTGTCTCCAACTCTGCTGTCAGCCTTAGTGCTATGAAGGAAATGGGAGAGGGAAGGAGCAGCCAAAGTAGCCATAGTTTATCATGAGTTTAAGTTCAAAGTTGGCGATCTTGCCTACTACCTTTTCAGGGCTTTGGGAAATGCTTCACAAATCACTCCCCAGAATTAGAAAATAAATATGTTTTATTGACATGAACAAGCAGTTCTGTGCTGCTAAAGCGGGAGTGTAAGAAGTGCTTTGCTGAAAAGATGCCTATCAGGAAAGGATGGAGGGTGGAGTCAGTATGGCACGCACAGTGCCACACCAATGAGGTAGTTCCCCCCTCTCCCAGCAAGAACAGAAAGCCAGCTATTTGTTCTTTCATGAAAACCAGACTATCCTGAGCCAAAGATGCCATATTTTTTTCAGGCTGTTCACCATGCAACCTCTAGGGGGCACCATTCACATGTTACATGTCATGAATTTACATAGTATAGCAAATTTCCACAAGATGGCACTAAACATTTTGAGGATATGGAGTCTTGTTTTTTTTTTTTTTTTTTTCTCCTTTTCATAAAGGATAGACAGTGAGTGGCTCTGGGTCCTGGATAATATAAGAGGCAACTACGGGAATAGAAATGCTCTCTGTAGGGATTTAAACTGCTGGTAGATGTGTGCTCACAATGACGACCATGAACCTGAGGGTGTGCTTGCATCCCAGAGGGCCTGCAACACCTAGTTCATCTTCATTTGCATTACCTACACTAAATTGTTAGGAACAGCTGAATGGGCTGGTGCACAGCTAGCCCTAACTGCCCCCCTCACTTGCCCTAAGTGGGAGGCTCTGTAGAGCAATGCAGTGGTTTGCTCTTTTCTTAACAAGTCTAAGGAAGTTAGAATTCTTAGAATAGGGTACAAGTTACAATGACTATTGTTATCTACTGTTAATCACCTAATCAATGTCCACTCCTCTGCATCTTATTCAGCTGAGTATTTTATTTTGCTCTAGTCTTCCCTGTGCTAGGCACCGAAGCCATGACCTTGCATATACTAAACACACACATTACCACAAAGCTGCCTCTCCAGCTCTGAAGATCCCTTTCGATTCCCCACACTCCTCTGCATCAACAGCCCTTCTTTGGTGTTTTGTTTTGCTTTGCTTTTGAGAAGACATCTCACTATGTCAAATATACTGGCCTTCAACTCACTTTGTAGCCCAGACTGGCTTTGACCTGTCTCAGAGCCATGAGTAGCCGGGATTGAGAGACATGCACCACTAGGCCCTGTGCTTAGGAACTTCTAAAAATAAAATATTTTATAAAGCCTGCACTAAGTTCTTGTTTTTTTATAAAAGGACTATAGATAACTCTGCTACCTATATACATAACATAAACTCACTCTATGTTTTGTTTCAGATTAAACTTCTTATTTATTTCCTATTTCCTTTGTTGCTCAAAATGTGGTTATCGGATCACCTGCATTAGAAGCACATAAGAATGCTCTTTAAAAGTAAAGACCATTCCAGCACTTGGGAGGCGGAGGCAGGTGGATCTCTATGAGTTTGAGACGAGCTTGGTCTACAAAGAGAGTTCCAGGACAGCCTGACATAATGAAACTGTGTCAAAAAACCCCAAAAACCTACAATAAACCCAATAAACCAAACAACAACAACAAAAAAGAAAACCCAGACCTACTTAAAAGTATGGAACCAGGAATCTTCTTATCCAGCTTCCTAGCTGGTAATTTCTGGCACAGAGGGTACAGGGAGGACAATGACAGACAAGATGGTCTAAGGCCCAGGGACAGATGTGGTACCATTATCTATGCTGAAGCTCACTTGGGTCATTGTTGATAAGGGAGTTGGGCTGAGACAGCTGCTATCTCTGCTGAGTCTTTCCCAGGTTCTAATCTGAATAGAGTTCTGTTTTGTTTTAGATAAGGTCACTTGAAGCCCAGGCTGACCTTGAAGCCCAGGCTGACCTTGAAATCCTAATCCTCCACCTGGATTACAAGCACCACAATGCCATCTTCTATGCAGAGTTGAAAATGAAGTAAGAAGTATTTGATTCACACTACCCAATGTCTGCTTTTTCTTTCTTCTTCTTTCACAAGAAAAATAAAAAGAGACTTTATTTAACTATCTACCCCACTCTGAAACATAAACACTTTTTTTCTCCCTAACTTCCTGTCACTTCAAGTGGTCACCTAGCTGATATCTTTCTGAATATGTATTGTGCCAAGCATCATTCTTTGCTGTCAAATTCAGCAATGCACAGATTGCCTGCCTCTCACCACCTCACCACTAACTGAGGGTGTGGTTTCAATTTAGCCTTTTCCACTTGAACCCTACCCCTGCGTTATGGCACAGCCCCAAGTGTTCAGTAAATTTAAGTTAAAAGGCCTTCTCAACTTGCCAAGATGGTTGCAAAGGCCTGTGTAATCCTAGCACTAAGTAGACTAGGGCAGGAGGAATGCCCTGAGTTTGAGGCTAGCCTACACCAAAACTCCAGAAAGAGTTGAATTAGTAACTTCTATTACAACACAACGAGAGGCTGGTATCAGAATCTCAAAAGAAGCAAGAGAAAGATCTTCACCATACAGACATTTTAAAATGTTACAGAATATCTTGGATTCCATAAAACCTCTTTGGAAAGTGTATACCTATAGCCTGAAAGTTTCCTTGAGACACAGCAATAAATACTTAAGCTTACTGGGTCAAAGACACCTCACAAGACCATCACAGATAAAGACCTCAGTATCAAGTTACTCCTGGAACTGCATCAGATCTGAGATCTAACTGGCCCAGTCCCAGGGGAGCCAAGAAAGGGCCAACTGGCGAGAGGTTTTTCTCTCTTCCCACGCCTGCTTTCCCAGGCTCCAATTAGACTCTGCTTCTTAAAGATCTCTACTCCTCCTGTCTCCTCTGTAAGTAATACTCCAAAGAGGGTATGGAGAATAACCCAAAGTTTAGTTTCTTTTTGTACCTCACTAGCTCCTCAGTGCCTTGAATGTCTTACCAAAGGACATGTGTTTTCCCTAATCTTGTCCAGGTATATGAACTAACCTGCTGGTCAGTTAGAGATGATACATGCCATTGTATGTATCATTATCATCATGAGAACACAGATGGTGTTCTCATAACTCTGGTGGTTAGAGTGGTTGACCTCAGACCACACAGAAGGATGTGGTTTGTGTCTACTACAGTCTGACCTTTTGGGGAGGCTAAGGCAAAAAGATCTCTTGAACCCAAGAGTTTGCCTTTTGAGATTAAACCTTTTGTGGGGGCTGGAGGGTGAGAGACAGAGCTTCTCTGTCTAGCCCTGGCTGTCCTGGAACTCACTATGCAGAGAAGACTAATGGACGGCACTCCAAAGTCTCTTGAGTTTGTTTATTTGTTTGTTGGTTGGTTGGTTTGTTTGCAGGCTGGCTGGCTGACTGGCTGACTGGCTGACTTGCCGGCAGGTTCACCACACCAGAGCTCACACAGTTATTACTAACCTATCATGGTAAGTAATATACCATGTTAGGAAATCTGTTAAAACTAAATTTTCTGTCAGTTTATGCCATAACGAAGCTGCAAGATTTGAAGACACCAAACATTGAAAAGACAATGAGAAACATGCTTACAAAAGTTCTCTAAACAAAGACACAGGCAGACAAAACTGAGACCAGTGTTCACAGGTCATGACAAGCAACAGGGCCTTCTTCTAAAACAGGCCTGCTTTGTTGTTGTTTTGTGTAGCCTTGGCTGTCCTAGAACTCATTTTGTAGACCAGCCTGACCTTGAACTCACAGAGACCTGCCTGCCTCTGCCTCCCAAGTGCAGGAAGTAAAGGCAGAAGAAGCCACTCCTACCTCTAGTCTCTATTCTGTTGCTCAGGAAGAAATTTCAAAGCTGTCTTTTTCATAATCAGTTTAATTAACACTGAAACTCTTGTAATGGAGAAACACAAGAGTAGACTTTCAGAATTAAGTTGCCAGCACTGTGACATATGCCTATCATCTCAGTCCTTAGGAGATGGAAGGTAGCCAGAGCTGTGTAGCAAGATCATTCTCAACAATAATCTTTGCAATAAGAAAAAGCACATATGTACTTATTGCATATGGCTGCTCCAAGCCAGGTGTAGTACGACAAATAGTGCCTGTACTCTGAAGGCTAGTCTGGAGGATTGCTTGAGTCCAGGAGTTAGGCCAGCATGAATGACACAATAAGTCCCCATCTCAAAAACAAAAAAACAAGGGACCAGTGAGATGGCTCAGAGAGTAAAGGCACTTGCTGCCAAGCCTGATGAGCTGAGATTTGAGTGGGGAAACCGCATGTTTAGGAGAAAATGAATTTCTACAAATTGTCCTTGGCTTCACACCCATAATGGTACCCATATGCCCACTAAAGCAAATCAGTAAACATAAAAAACATTTTTATACCCTCAAATACAAATATTTCCATCAATTGAAATAAACTATCCGTATACTTTTGAGGCACAGAATGGAAAGATTATGAATGAACTAAGAAAAAAAATTAAGAAGCAGAGACCCATGAATAATCTATGTTTCTTGAAACCAGAAGATTTGTAACTGCCAAAGACAACTGCCAGGATGCCTGCGAGTCCCAACTTCCACAAGGACACAGATAAAGTTACATGTTCTCCCTTGATTTGGAGTTTTTTTTGTTAGTTTGTGATTTTGTTTAGGTTTTTGTATTTATATGTTTCTTTGTTTGTTTTAGGACAGGGTTTCTCTGGGTAGCACTGGCTGTTCTGGGAACACACTCTGTTGACTAGACTAGCCTCGAACTCAGAGATCTGCCTGTCTCTGCCTCCTGAGTAATGGGATTAAAGAAGTGTCCCACCATCTGACTACTCTTTCTTTTCTTTTTTTTTTTTTTTTTTGGTTTTTTGAGACAGGGTTTCTCTGTGTAGTCCTGGCTGTTCTGGAACTCACTCTGTAGACCAGGCTGGCCTCGAACTCAGAAATCTGCCTGCCTCTGCCTCCCAAGTGCTGGGATCAAAGGCGTGCGCCACCACCGCCCAGCAGTGGCTACTCTTTCTTGTTTTCATGAAAAGGCATGAAATACGGATGAGATAACCTTCTTCGAGTTTAGGTCTAATTAAGGGCAACCCTGCTCACCTAGCATAATAGGCAGAGTGTGTGGCTCTACAATTTGCTTTCTTTCAAAAAAAATTTTTCATTTTTAAAATATTTTTTTACTTTATGTATAGGAGTATTTTGCTTGATTGTACACATGTGTACCACATGTATGCAATGGCCACAGTTGGTAGAAGAGGGCTTCAGATTCCCTGGGACTGGGCTACAAGCAGTTGTGAGCCTTCATGTAGGTGCTAGGAATGGAACCCAGAAGGTCCTCTGCAAGAGCAGCCAATGTTCTTAACCACTGAGACCTCTGCAAACCCTGAAATTTACTGTCTCTTCAAACCCTGAGATTTACTGTCTTGAAAATCCTTTTTTTTTTTTGGAGATAGAGTTCCATGTAGTCCAGACTGTCTCTGGACTCACTATATAACCACAGATAATCTTGAACTTCTGATTTTCCTGCTGGCATCTCCAAAATGCTAGGATCCCAGGAGTACTTATACCTAGCTTCTGCGGTATTAGGGATTGAATACAGGGTTTAATGCATGCCAGGAAAGCACTCTACCCACTGAACTACAGCCTTAGAGTTCATTTGCATTTTTAGAAGTTTGATAAGACTGCAGCTTTATGACAAGGAGACTTGTATCCAAAAGGACAGGTCCCCCCCCAAAAGGGACTAGAAGCCTGGTGACCATAGGCAGGTTCCTTAGACTTTAGTTCTGTTTTCCTATGGCCTGAGTTACTCACCTCACCAATGACTGAGGTTGTTTTCTCACTCAGAAATAGCACAGCCAGTTATCCAGGCAAAGTGGGCACTGAGCAATCTCACTTCTGACTTACTTTTAACTGGGCTCTTGCCTCACTCTCTACCTGCCACTTCCCCCAAAAAAATCTGTCTTTCTGGAAAGTGATGCAAACCACTCAGTTGCATCACTTCCTGTCCTTTGATTCCTTTTCAGCAAAGCAGCCAGCTGTGAATAGACCTTTCTACTGGCTTAAAGATCCCGGGAGACAGGTGAATGGAGAGAAGGTCCAGCAGTTGAGAGCACTGGCTCCCCTTGCATGGGACCCCAGTTTGACTCCCGGCACCCACATGTTTGCTCATAATTATAGATCCAGTTCCTGGAGACCCAATGCCCTCTCCTGACCTTTACAGTTATCAGACATGCATATAATTTACATACACTGTTTTCTGGCTTTTTAAGATACTGTCCTGTTTTTCTGTCATTTTTACTTTTAAATTTTATTTTTTTTGTGAATGGGTATTCTGCCTACGTGTGTGTGTCTTATACCATGTGTGTTGGATCCCCTTGGGCCTGGAGTTACAGCCATGGGCTACCATGTGTGTGCTGGGAATTGAACCTAATTAGTGTTCTTAACCCTTGAGTCATCTCTCCAGTCACTGTCCCCCCTTTTTTATAAATTATTAAAAAAATTAAAAGACACTCCACATTTTTATTGTATTTTGTTTTTGACACAGGGTCTCTCAATGTTGCCCTGGCTGTCTTAGAACTCAATTTGTAGACCAGAGATCTGCTTGTCTCTCTGCCTTCCTGAGTGATTAAGGGATTAAAAGTGTGTGCCACCACCCCTGGCCTATGTGTGTCTGTATGTATGTGCATAAGGAACTCAGAGAGCCACATTCAGAGTCAGATCTCTCCCTTTATCATGTGGGTGGGTCTTGAACCCAAGTCATCAGGCTTGGCAACAAGCACCTTTACCTGCTGAGACATTTTGCTTTCCCTTTATTCCTTCTATGGGGGCTTCACTGTTTCCCAGGCTGCTCTCTAATTCCTGTTCAAGTGATCTTCTCCCATTACCCTCTGAGTAGCAATAATAATGTGTTCGGCCTCATAATGTTCTTACCCTGCTGAACTCACCAGCAGGCCAACTGGAATTCATGTATGTGCTTAATAATGTCATGCAGATCAAGCAGGTCAAAATAAAAGCAGCACACAAAGCATACATAACAACATAAAAGTGCTCTACCCTGTTATGAATTTTATTGGGTTCAAAGGTGGTATTTCTTCACAGAGAAGGAAATAAAACTAAATTCAAGCTGCACAAGCGCTTGTCTTTAGAGAATCAGCGATGAAGTCTGCTCAGACCACACGGGAGCAGATGCCCGTTCAGAGCAGAGGCTACATGAGTGAATCTTTATTCGGTACAGACAGACGTTTACAGGTAATAATAACACAAAGGCCACAGACAAGACTGTAAGCACACCTGAGCTTTTAGGTTCTGGCGAGGTCCTCACAAGACTAACACATGCCACTTACCAGCCAGGTAAAAAGAACTCAGGTATCAGGGCCAGCTGCGGCATGACAATAATTGAGCCGTGAATGACCGTAATGAGGACCTTTGTTCCAACTAGCTGCTTTTCTAATCTAAAGTCATCTATCAGGTTAATTTCAATACATCGTGCACTGGTGACAAGGACAGGTTTACTGAGTTTTGAGCTCAGACTGCTGGACCTTCAGGCTGGCCTTGTCCACCTCGGTAGACTGAGGATAAAAGGGACCTACCAGCCAGTTGAGAGGCGTGTTGTTAACAAGGTAATCCATAACTTCATCTAAGGATTCCTTCATTTTCTGCAGTTGCCCCTTGCTAGAAGTGAGGACGCCATCAGACACTTCCGTAAAGGAGGCAGCATTGCGGAACACGGAGTAGATGTCACCTGCCATCACCCCCAAGTATTTGGCCTGATCTTGAATGTTCTGTGGTAACCCTTGGACGTTGACCAGGAGAGTCTGGCATGTAGTCTGGAGCTGCTGGGTCAGGTTGCGGGCGACAGCCAGTGTATGTGACTCGACGTGCTAAAAATAAAACAGACTCAAGAATTAGCAGTGGATCCCACGGGACTGTGTATGATTTAGCCCAGTAACAGTCTTCTGGCTATGTATCCATACAGACAGCTTCTACATGCGGCTTCTTTGACTCCTGAGTGCTTGCTTTTATTTCCCCAAGGAGGAATGCTCTGGCTCTAAGCTAAACCCCCAACCAATGCTTTGACTTTTTAGTAACAATACTGTGTGAAGCAGTACTAAGCGTATTTCACAGCTAAGAAAATATGCTTAGAGTTTAATCTGCCCAATTAACAGCTAGAAAGTAGCTAAGTATGAGATTTGACCTTGTGACTGCAAAGGTCATCATCTTAACAGCAAGCAGGACAGAGCAGACAATCAAAGCGCACACTTGCTACTGCTGGTTTAATTTAGTCTGTTCTCAAATAGGAAGATACAGTACGAACTGCTGATGCCGATTTCAGAGGCTCACTGCTACCGGGGACACAAAGAATCATGCTGTATGGTCAGAATGACCTAGTTCTAGAACATTAGCCCTGTTTGCTCTTTTGCTAGTTTACTAACCTTCAGCCCTCAACTGTGTCCTGACCTCTCCCAGAAGCCGACACGCCCATTTGAAGGCAGGTGCTATGCACCACGGACCTACGTCCCCAGTCTTCTCCTCATTTTTAAAAATAATATTTAAACTACCTTTACTCTGTGCACTTAGGCAAAGGTCAAAAGACCCTGAGGGAGTTGCTTCTCTCCTTCTACCTATGGGCCCCAGGTGCCTTTACTTTAACTGTGTATCCATTTCACCAGCCCCTCTCTATTTTTTATTTGGAGATAAGCCCAAACTGGCCTTGAACCTGCTACCCTCTGGCCTTAGTGTCCCAAATAGCTGATATTTCATGTCTGTACCACCAGTCTGGGCTGACAAGAATATACTCTGAGAGGATTCATGGGGGGAACTGAAGCCAACCGTGTGGTAAGAACTTCTCCAGACACCGTATGAATGACTCTGCCTGTCATCTTACCTCAACACAGTGGGACTCATCGGTGTCGTCGTAGCCCATGCTTCTCTTCCACTCCATCCATGAGACATAGAGCTTGTCCTGAGCACCGTGAATTTTCTGGTTGGCACTGTGCACATTCTTCCTGGCAAATTCAATCTGTAATGAAACAAACTAGGTGAGCACAACTTCTTCGCATGTTTCATCCTGCTCGCAGCTCCGTGGTGTACGCAGGCAGCACAGAGACCACAGAGTTCAACAAGAGCTGCATTTACTTATCTCTCGGCTTAGAGGTCAACCAAGTAGCAGCAGCTCTTTACTGCTTCTGTGCAATTATCACATTGCTGATGGCAAATGTGTCTCTGAGCACAGGTAAGAGGTAATAGACTTTACATTTGCATGGAGGGTAGGTGAGAATTAAAAGAAGAAAAGGGCATAGGGGAAAATGAAGGAGAAAGGTGGCCAGGCATGGTGGTGCATGCTTGTAATTCCAGGATTGGGGAGGCAGAGGCAGGAGAATTGCTACAAGTTTGAAGCTAGCTCTGTCTGTCTTTCAAGTTCTGGGCCAGGCTGAACTACACAGCAAGACTTTGTCTCAAAATCAAACAAACAAAAAGGAGGAAGAGTTCAGCCTTCCTCTTCCTCGTTCCCAGCTACCTGTTCTTCCTAGAAGAATCTGCCCTTCAGTACAGGACATGCCATTCTTTACCCTGGCATTCTTTAATGGCTGCACAAGAATCTATTGTGGCATAATTCACAAACCTGCCCCTACTTGATGTGCACTGTTTCCATCTCTTATAACTATAAAGAGGAAGAAGTATCAATAGGGCAAATATCTAACAAATATCTGATTTTTTTTGTTTGTTTAATATTTTTGAGATAAAGTCTTAATCCTGGCTGCCATAGAACTTACTATGTAGACCAGGCTGGCCTCAAATGCACAGATATCCCAATCACAGATATGTGAGTGTTTTCTTTCTTTTTTTCTTCCTTCTTAAAGACTTAATTTATGTTTACGTTACTGTATGAGTGTATGTCTGCGTGTATGTATGTGCACTGTGTGCATGCCTGATGCCCTCAGAAGCCAGCAGAGGTTGATGGCTCCCCTGAAACTAGAGTTACAGATGGTTTGAGCTGCTGTGTGTGTGCTGCCAACCCATCTGGCTTCTCTACAAGTGCTCAAGTGCTCTTAACTGCTAACCTCTCTCCAGCCCCACAGAGGTTGCTCTACTTAGTCCCGAAGAAGTTCACAACATTTGAAATGTAAATAAAGAAAATATCCAAGAAAACAACTTTAATTTAAATAATAAAAAAAAGGAGGCTCACAACAGCAACCCCTTCTCTGAATTATTGAAAACACCATCACACTGTACTCATGCCACAGGACAGGGAGGTGGCTGAACTCAATGCCCGGAGGTCTAGTTTTATTTCCTTGTCTAGAGTTATCTGCACACTCTCCATGTTTCCACGGGATTGTTCACATACAGTACTGAAATTCTTAATTTTTTTTTTAAAGATTTATTTATTTTATATATGTGAGTACACTGTACACTGTCGCTATCTTCAGACACACTCCAGAAGAGGGCATCAGATCCCATTACAGATGGTTGTGAGCCACCGTGTGGTTGCTGGGAATTGAACTCAGGACCTCTGGAAGAGCAGTCAGTGCTCTTAACCGCTGAGCCATCTCTCCAGCCCAGTACTGAAATTCTTAAGTGTCATAATTATATCTACTCTTATTCGTAAAACAAACGGGTAATCACCAGATGGACAGTGGAGTAGAGCTGAGAAATGGTCTCCTGGCTCTTTTGTCTGGCGTCTTTAACCCTGGTGACAGCCTGATGGTAGGCCCTGGTGCAGAGCTTGGCAGACAGGGTCTCCAGCCGTTCACAGTAGGGCTTCTGAACCTTATCAAATCCTTCCACCTTTTTTGCTTCCATCTCTGACAATAGAGGGGAAAAAAGAAAAAGAGAAAATAAACAACAGTGATCCTTTGTTTGGGACTCCACAGTTGGAATCCTAAGAAAGATGTCTTCATTTCCCAAGACTGTTCACACCCACTGTCGGGTTGATCTCCCTGAAGTATTTGTTACACACATACACACACACACACACCACATGTGCACACACCACACGCGCACACATGTTTACATGTGCTTCTTCCCACCTGCATACACTTCTTAGCAACATGGCACATGGTACAAGCAGTCATGGTAATTAAGTACCACGACGGTTAGTCTCAAACTTGCTATACAATCAAAAATTGTTTTAAGCATTTGAAATTATTTTCAAGGTTTACTTATTAGGTATACAGTGTTCTGCCTGCATATATGCCTGCATGCCAGACGTGGACACCAGATCTCATTGTAGACGGCTGTGAGCCACCATGTGGTTGCTGGAAATTGAACTCAGGATCTCTGGTAAAAGCAGCCAGTGTTCTTACCCTCTGAGCCATCTCTCCATCCCTTAGAGCTACTTTTAAAGATTTATTCATTTTTATTGTGTGTGTGATGTGTTTCCTGCATGTGCATGTGTGCATCACATGCATGTGAGGTGGAACTATAGTTCCAGACAGTTGTAAGTACCTATGTGGGTCCTGGGAATTGAACCCAAGTTCTTCCACTGAGCCATCTCTCTAGTCACTTGCTTTAAATTCACCTATACCTGCTCCTCTAGTGCTGGAATTACATGCCTTTTTTTTTTTTTTTTTTGAGATCTGTTCACTATGCAACCCTAGATGGTCTGGAACTTATTACATACACACCTGTAATACCAGCATTTAGGAGATGGAGACAAGATCAGGAGTTCAAAGCTAGCATCATGTACCTAGTGAGTCTGAGGCCAACTTGGGCTATATAAGACCTTGTCTCAGTAAAAAAATAAAAGAGAAAGAGTATGGTACTCAGGAGGTAGAGACAGAAGAAGCAAAGTTATCCTCAGCTACATAGTGAATATATGAATACATATATTCAGCTACATAGAGTTGAAGACTACCCTGAGTTATGTAAGATCCTTAAAAAAAAAAAAAAAATTAAAAGACCAGCAATATGGCAGAGTGGGCAGAGGCACCTGCCACTAAGCCTGATGATCTGAGTTTGAACCCCAGCATCCACACTGTGATGGTTTGAATGACAATGGCCCTCAGGGGCTTTTGGTAGAATCCTTGGTCCCCAGTTGCTGGAACTGTGTGGAAAGGATTGAGAGGTGTGGCCTTGATGGAGCAGGTCTGTCAAGGGGCAGGCTTCAGCAGATCAATTTTGAGTGTCATTCTCAGTGTGCTCTCCCCACCTCTAGCTTGCTGATGTGAGCTCTAGCTGTTCCTGTTGACATGCTTTTGCTTCATAAGTCCAACAATAAGTCCTTTGTAAGCTGCCTTGGTCATCGTGTTTTGTCACAGCAATAGAACAGTGACTAAGACATGCATGCAAGGAGAACAGAACTAGATCCTGCACCTTATCCTTTGACTCCCCCATGTACATCATGCCATGCATGCACATCACACACAAATAAGATGTAATCTGATTGATTGATTGATGATTGGTTGATTAAAGATTAATGTAGCTTTTGGTTGGGCATGCAGTACATAGTTATCCCTGTACTCAAGAGGAAGAAACAGATGGATCTCTGTGAGTTTTAGGACAGGCCAACCAGAGATACATAGTGAGACCTGTCCCTAAATAAATGAATAAACTTTTTAAAAAGGACTCAAACATAACTTCAGCATAAAAGCATCATTACCCAGCTCCTCCTGAGTGAGAGGGAAGTACTGGTCTACCAGCAGCTCCGACTTGGTAATTGCATTATCTACTCCACTGTTCATGAGTCGCACCATCCCCCAAACTGTATTGATGCTGCCGTTGACCACAGACTTGGTCCTTTCCACGCTGCCAGTAACTGCTCCTTTGGTCTTATCCATCACCCCTGAGACTCTGCTGGCTACAGAATCCTTGGCTCCAGCCATGGTAGTCGTTACTGCATCCTTCGCCCCAGTTACAGCACCTCTGGCATTGGCCACAATCTGTAAGCAAAGAAACAGACAAACCAGTGTATGAGAAATATGGGCAAATACACACTCATGGTTTTACAAAGGCTGCATAGCTAAATAGTCAAAGATGGACTGAGCATGCTCTTTTACTCTCAGCCTCATACATACATAGCATACATAGCATTATTCTTAATGAGGCTGAGTGTTTCTGTCAGGTCTCTTTGTCCTACAGACTATTCCCTAAGGACTGTTAAACTTATAAATGAAATAAACAAACATGAAATTAATCAATTTGTCGCGACAAGTTGCTTTGGTTTTGTTGTTCTTATTTGAGACAGGATCTCAGACATGCTATTCTTGCTGACCTGGAATTCACAGAGATCCACCTGCCTCTGCCTCCCTAAAGCTGGGATTAAAGGCGTGTGCCACCATGACTTGCCTATTAATAATTTATATTAGAAGCCTGGGAGGCCAGTTTGGTCTACAGCCAAGACTAAGTGGAGAAACCCTGTCTAAAAAAAAAAAAAAAGAAAAAAAAACCCCAAAAAACAAAACAAAAATAAGAACAAAAAAGAATTTATCTTAGGGCTAGTAAAAAGGCCCAGCCAACAAAATGAAGTGCTGCGGAGCCTGAAGACCCTTGTTCCACCCCTGGAGCGCACATGATGGAAGGAAAGAACCAACTTCCACAAAATGTCTTCTGACTTCCTCACACACCCAGTGGCACAAACACCCCATTCACCACTCCACCACCAAAAGCTAATTTACATATAGCATTTTCCAAAACTTTATCTTGTTTTCTCTGTTTCTGATTTTTGTGTTGTTTTATTTGGCTTTGTTTTTCGATTGAGACAAGGTTTCCTCTGTGTAGCCTTGGTTGTCCTGGAACTCACTCCATAGATCACGCTGGCCACAAACCCAGAGAGAACCGCCTGCCTCTGCCTCCCTGTGCTGGGATTAGAGGTGTGTGTCACCACAACCTATCACATATAGTATTTTTTTAAAAACTACTGGGCAGGTGGTTCATGTCTATAATTCCATCACCCAAGAGGCTAAGGCCGCAGGCCCAGTTCTGCTACACAAGGAAACTATGACTCAAAACCAAAATAAAACAAAAAGCCCTCAACAGCTCTCCTGCCAAAGAATAATCTAGTAAACCTTTACAATGGTACGTTTGCATATAGGCAAAAATAGAGGGAGGGAAAAAAAAAAGCCACTGAAGAGGGTGATAGGCTGGGCATGTAGCTCAGTTAGCAGAGTATTTAAACATGCAACATTGGGACCTGGCACCACAGAGTAGGCATGGTAGCCTACAAGCCTATAACCCTATCATTTGGAAGGGAGAGGCAAGAGGATCAGAAACTTAGTGTCACCTTTATCTGCAAATGGAATTCAAGAGCAGCCAAGGGAACCTTAGCTACAAACACCTCAACATCACTTCTTAGTAAGATCTCAATTTACAAAGTTTTCAGTTCAATACCCCAACCTAATTTTTATCTAGGTTGAAACACAGTAAGCTGACTATTTCTGTTGTGGTGTTGCAGCTCAAACTCAGCCCTGTACACACTAGGCAAGGAATGAGCTACAAGTTCATTATAACGAGCTACAAGTGCATAAGATAGGCTGGATATTATAAATAAGTCAACAAAAAACTTTTTCTTGAAAAAGGGTCTTACTGTGTAGACCAGGCTGGCCTTGAACTCACAGAGAACAGCTTGTCTCTGCCTAGAATGCTGGGACTAGTCAATTCATGGACTACCATATTAACCAACCATTCATCAAAACGTAAATACCCCAAATGGAAAATAATTCCTCAAGTAACATAAATGAAAGTTTTAGAGACACAGAAAAGTATCTAAAGGCTATACACTAAACTTAGCTATTTAAGTGGTGAAAGGCAAAACCTCAATGCCCCCCTAACTGATATCCTTTTGTGCAATGCTGTATTCTTAACCAGAAGGATAAATTTAAGGCATTATCTGAACTGCACAGTCACTAAGATGGATAAAGTGATTGTTGGGCTGGAGAGATGGCTCAGCAGTTAAGGGCACCTTAACTGCTCTTCCAGAGGTCCTGAGTTCAATTCCCAGCAACCACATGGTGGCTCACAACCATCTATAATGAGATCTGATGCCCTCTTCTGGTGTGTCTGAGGACAGCTACAGTGTACTTATATACATAAAATAAATACATATTTAAACAAAAGAAGCAAGCAACAGTTTTTGCCACCACTGGTTATCTGTCATGTATGCATGTGGTTCCTATCAGCAATGCCCAGAACTGTCTCTCCCAGTTTGTATACACATCCAGCAACATATGAAATCAGTTATTTAAAAGCAGTTTCACTGTTACAAGCTGATAGAGACCAGCCTGCATTCTAATCAAAAGCAGTTACTTCATTTCTGTTTCTTGGACTCACCCTAACAGCAGTTCAGGAAGACCAGGAGTAGTCATTACTCCTTCAAAAATATACCTAGCTCCAGCTTGAGGGAAAGGTATTTGTGTGTTCATGGCTCAGAGCCTGGGCTAAAGAAAACATGAAAACACCCCAAGCAGCAAGCCCCAACACTGTCCCAAGCTCACCTCAGATGTTGGCTGGTTCAGAATAGGCAGTCTTTCCTCCACCCTGTCCAGGCCCTTGCAGGCATAGGTATTGGCAACTGCAACTGCAGGAAACACAGACAGGAAAGTGATCACTCACTGTAAGTATAGAATGAACACACGGACAGTACCTCAGGGCTTTCTTTAGTCTTATTATGAAAATAGCAAGAATGCAGCTTTATTTTTCTTAGAACCACAAAATCTACTTCCTGGTGTTTTTCGTTCTTACAGGAATTTTGGCAGGTTCCTGGCAACTTTCTTCCAGTGACAGGTAAATGAGGGGCTGTGTGGGAAAAGCAGCTAAGGCAGAAGGCCTCAGTGCTAGTGACAGTACAGGCGAGGCAAGCTTCTACTGAACCTTCCCCCAGGAAGTAAAGTAACCGGTGCTGGGTTAATCCCTATTTATCTCAGTACATAGAGATACACTCTGGGATCTCACCAGTGAACAGTAGCACCCTGGATCTTCCTAACAAGGCCCAGATTTCAATCCAAGCTTCCCCCTTAAAGATAAGAGGTCAAGAATCCACATCAAATTGTTTCTTAAAGAATCCTTATAATCCTAGACTCTAATTTACCCTTTGGGGGAATGATGCAAATGTTTGTTAAAAGCAGTTCATTTGTGTTTTTGGAGAGATTTGGAGAGACTGATACTTCCTCTAAAATTGAAGAAAAACATTTCAATGTGTACGGTTCGGTGTTTTGCTTGCATGTATGTCTGTGTACCAAGTGCACAAGCCTGGTGTCTGTGGGAGACCAAAAAAGCCATTGGATTCCCTGGAATTGGAGTTACAGATAGTTGTAAGCCACCATGTGGGTGCTGGGAATCTCACCCAGGTTGTTTAGAAGAGCAGCCAGTGCTCTTAACCCTCAGTCATCTCTCTCCAACCCCAAGTTCCTCTGAAATTTAAACAGTTATTAAAGACCCAGCAGTTCCACTCCTAAGTACATACTAAGGAGACTGAAAATATCACCCCAAAACTTGGGGTGAACATACATATGTTCACAGAAGCATCATTTATCGCCTTCCCAAGGTAGACACAACCTAAATGTTCATCGGTTGGTGAATGGGTAGTGTTGGGGCTGGGGGGACTGTTTGATAGTTAAAAGTGTTTCAAGCACAAAAGCTTGAGGACCAGAGTTCGGAACCCCAGAACCCACATAATGTGGATACAAGTCATCTGGAATCATGACCTCTGCATTAACGGAAGATCTGGAGAGCAGCCTGGCTAGCCTGAGTAGCCATGTCAGTGAGCTCTGGGTTTTGATTGAGAGATTCTGCCTCAAAAGTCAAAGAGTGATTCAGGGAAGTTCCTGGCATCAATCTCACACCTTCACACGCACACACACACACACACACACACACTCACAGAGAGAGAGAGAGAGAGAGAGAGAGAGAGAGAGAAGCATTGTCCAGCTAGTTTTTATATCAACTTAACATAAGCTAGAGTCATCAAACAGGAGGGAATCTTAACTGAGAAACTGTCTCCAAAAGATAGCACAAACCTTTAGGACATTTTCTTAATTAGTGATTGATGGAGCGCCCAGCCCAATGTGGGTGGGGCCACCCCTGACTTGGTGGTCCTGGGTTCTATGAGCAAGCTGAGTAAGCCATGAGAATCAAGCCAGCAAGCAGCACTCTCCCTTCGCCTCTGAGTCAGCTTCTGCCTCCAGGTTCCTGCCAGTTTGAATTCCAGTCTTGGCTTCCCTTAATGGACTACGATTCAGGATATGTAAGCCAAATAAACCTTTTCCTCCTCCAGTTACTTTTGGATTTATGGTTTTTCATCACAGCAATAGTAACCCTAAGACAAATATATTCTACCCACACAATGTGATATTAGTCCTCAATAAAAAGGGATTAAATACAGACATAACATGAACATCTGTCATGGCTATGAAGTAGTACATACAATGGTGTATCACAGATAAGTCCTGAAAACGTCTATGCTAAGTGAAACATGCCTTACTTACATGTGATGCAGAAGAGCTAACTTTATGACTCTGATTGTACCAAAGGCCAGACATAATCTTATATAAAAACAGGTTTAAGAGCAACCTGAGGGGATGGAAGGCAGTGGGTCCCAACTGCTAATGAAAACGAGCTCGTTCTGTTTGCTATGCTGGGGACTGAATCCAGGGTCTCATACATGCCAGGAAAGCACCCTTCCACTAAGGTACAGCCATTTTTAACTTAAGTAGATTAACTATACAGTGTGTTTTCTTATCTCAATAAAGTTAATATTAAAAATAAAAAGTTTTGGACTGATGATGTAGTTCAGCAAAGTTCTATCCCCAGTACTGCATAAACCAGGCATGTTGGCTTAGGTCTGTAATCCTAGCCGTTTGAGAGGCTAAGGCAGGGGGATATCCTTGAGTTTGAGAACAGAGTTACACAGTAAGTTCCCTGGCCAGTACTAGCTACAATGTGCAACCTTGTCTCAAAAAGAAAAGTTTGGGGAGAGGAGATAACTCAGTGAGTAATGGTGCTTGCTGCCAAGCCTGATGACCTGAATTAGACCCTAGTATTCTCTGAGCATTGCCAGACATGCATCTACACACAAATACATACACGTATGCAGACACAATATAAATAAAAATGTAATAAAATTTTGTTTTTTAATTTGCACATGCTGTATGAGAAAGCTAACTCAGTTCACCCCTTAGATGATTGATGCCTTTGTAATTTCAGTTATTAACATAAAAGCATTTTGGAAATTTACTTTTTCTTTTCTTTTTGGTTTGTTGTCCTGTCTTGAGACACATTCTCACTATATAGTTCTGACTAGTGTGGATTTTGCTAGGTAGGTAGACCAGGGTGGGCTTGAACACAAAGATTTGCCTGCCTCCATTGTGACTAATTGTATACACCTTAAGTTCATGCTTTTTTCCCTTCAGAGACAGCATCACATACAGCCCAGGCAGCCTGGAGTTCACTATGTAGCTGACACTTCTCCCCCGCCTCCCTTCAAAGAGCTGAGGTGACTGGTATGAGCACAATGCCCAGCTGGGAAGTTTCTTTTAGAGTAAGACAAGTGAGCATCAGTTATGGCTACAAAGCAGTCCATCTGTGTGAATGAATTTTACCAGACCTTTTCTAGATAGAAGAGGTGCTTCAGGAAGGCCTGAGGGTTCCCTGGTGTGACTTAGAACTCACCCTACCCAGTCCCTTGGGCTCAATGTTGACAGAGAATCTAAACTCACTTTGTGGCTCCAGCTTCTGGATGATGGGCCTCGCACTTGTCATAGCCACAGAGGTCACCGTCTTCACACCCTTCTCTGCCATCTCACACACAGATCTCAAATACGGGTAGTGATCCTTTGTACTGACATAAGCGGAGGACACGAGGTCATAGGTAGAGCTCACCAAGGGCAGGTTGGCCACCCTCATCACCACGTTCTGCAAACACAAAGGAGTGGATAATAGTAAGGACTCAAAACATGAGAAAGAAAAGGACCAAGGAACGAGCACTTAAAAAATCATACCGGTTGTGGATCCACTGCTACTGATGCCATTTTTCCTTCTGGAGAAATGAGATGCCTGGAGAGAAAAGAAACTGATTTCAGAACATCGAGGATCAAGTCCTGTCCCAGCCCAGGCAGTTGCACAATTTCAGCATAGACAGTTTCAGTTCCCTATCCTCTAATTCAGAGCCCTCTTCAGGGCCAACAGCCTGACTGGAGGCTCTGGAACTGTTTATACACTTTCAACAGGAAAGAGTAGTTGTTGATATGTGACTGTCTCTTAAATAGGACACTAGAAATGCCTCTGTTCTCAAAAATGCCAACTAGAAAGGCAGAACATTCAATTTAAACAGAAGACAACTTAGCTCTCCCCAAACACCTGCCCTTGATTGATTAATTTTTGTAACTCAGGTTGCACACTAGGCTGGCCTCGAACTCACAAGACCTGCCAGCCTTTGCCTCTCAAATGCTTGAATTAAAAGATGGCCCTTGATTTACTTAATGTCTGCCTGTTTAAAGCCCAGGCTGATCCTCTTAACTAAGTCAACCTCACTAGTGTTGCCTGGCTCTCAGGATCAGAACTATCAAACTGATACTTTAGGGTGTTTACCATTCTTGTGAATGAGATTGAAACTAGCAGTTGCTGCCTTACTGCTGACTGAGCTCAAGAAAGAGTCGCTCCAGGGAACTATAACATCTCCTATCCGCTGTGACTCACACCCACATGAAACTGCCTTCTGCCCAGCAACAGAACTTGTCTAGACACACCTCAGCCTCCAATCAAAAGTCCCAGTTCCTTAAGAAGAACTGCCCTGAAAGCAGAAGCTGCGAGCAGTATCCATATCGAGGAGCAGCCTATAAAATATCTCCTTACGTTTTCCAGGAGTGTATGGTGGTGCTGAGGCAGAAGAGGAGCAAGAGTTCCAGCTCAGCTTGGACTATAGAGAGCCTGAGGGCTGCCAATGCTGCCTAGTGGGACACCGAAGGAAAACCAGACAATTCTCACTATCGACCTCGTAAGTTCTTCTGTGAGGTGTTTCCCTTTAAATAATGCCTCTCCAGGACAAATGCAAGTTGCTCTACCAAAGATGGCAGTGCAAACAGAAAGGAAACCTCTAGAACAAAAGGGAGAGTTTTCCCAACCAGCCCCGGGCTGCTCCCGCCCCGCCACCGACCCGTTGCTGCAGTTCTGAGCCCAGCGCAGGCAGAGCAGCAGCGGCCTGGGGGCCAGGTCTGGTAGAGAACCCACCGAACAGGAGAGCTGAGGGACGAGCAAGTCCGCACGATCCTGATCACCGTACAGCAAGGCGGCCCGGGCGACTGTTAAATATCGCCTGGCTGCCCCGCCCATGCCTCCGCGCCACGTGATAGCCCAGCTGCCTGGGGCAGCTGAACCCTGCGCCAGCGAAACCGGACTCGGCTGGGACTCTGGGGTCACTCAGTGGGGAGGTGGGGACCCTGCCTGGGCGACCCAAACTGGTACCAAGAAACTCGGAGCCCCCTTGGTTTCCTGAGCCCAGGGCCCAGAGATCTCAGACCAGTACAAGGAGACCAGGAGCCAGCTGGGGTGAGGCCTTGCCTTCAGCTGTCGTCCTCTGACGTAGGTCAGGGGTCCTGAAAGCCGTGTTGCAAAGATGCAGGGCGCCTGGGGTTTTGGAAAATGCAGATAAATTAACAAGAGTCCTCAGAAAAGAACACTTCAAAACTGGAATTCAGGGTTCTAATCTTTTACTTTAAGCCAGGAAAGTTACAAAGATCTGTGGAATTCGAACACAATAATGACCTGTAGAGATTTCTGGTTTACTGCTCTATGGATTTAAACAATTCATCAATGGATGTGGTGGCTCTGGTCTGTAATCCCCAGCCAGCATTAGGGAAATTGCGGCAGGAGGATTGTTGGGCGTTCTAGGCTAGAAAAATACCCTGTTCTCAAACATTTATCAAATGCTTCTAGTTGAAAGGTTGATCTGGATTTCCAAAAACAAAGCTTGAGCTTGTCTTCCGTGTTTCCTTCAGCAAGACAATTCCAAATCGCTCTTGAGTGATAGCAGCCAACAATTAAGAAAGATGGCCGACTGTATCGTGACTTATGCAATGTTCTTAAGGGAACTTAAATAGTCAACATCTGAATCATTTTTTAATCCTTGTCGAAAATGCAGAAAGTTGTCCAGCCATCTGAAGTCATAAGGGTTCAGGGAATTTCTTTCCTGGAAAAAAGATAAAAGTGCAGGCCTTCTGGTTCCTTGCAAGGGAAACTAGAAGGAACAGTTGAGGATAAGAAGGAAACAAACCCTCGTGCCCTAGCTACGTAGGTCCCCTGTCACTATAATATGGAGTAAGAGCAGCAGCAACAGTTCTGGATCCCACTAAACAGGGGTTGTGGAAGGTGCAGTCGGAGCTGTGGAATTTGAACTCTGGGCAGCTCTCACCTCCACATCAATCACTTAGGCAAAGTTGCATGCACACAAGTGCTGCTTACTTCTCCAAAAGTCCAAAGATCCAAACTGGCTCATTAAAATGTGTGCCTGAAGTGATCACAGGCACTGGAAGACACAACTGTATATATATGTCTAAAATGTCTAAAAGTCCAAAGATGTTCTGAATGGTTTTTATTAAAGATTTTGTTTTGTGTTCATATGTATGTATGTGTGCCACATGTGTGCAGATGTCCTCTGAGACCTTTTAGAAGAGGAAATTGGATCTCTAGGAGCTGATGTTACAGGTGATTATGAGCCAAAGCACTCAGGAGGCTGAGGCAGAAGGATTACAAGTTTGAGACTAGGTTGAGCTACATAGTGAATACCAAGCCAGCCAGGCGACATTGCAAGACCCTGACCCCACCAAAACACCCCATAATTCTCCTTCTGATGATAACAATGGTGTAAAAATAAGAACAATTGACTAAATCCTTTTTTTTTATTTTAATATTTTTGGTATTACTCTAAGCCAGAGGTTCTCACAGGGGCCGCCTAAGACCATCTGCAATATTTACATTATGATTCAAAACAGTAGCAAAAAAATAACACTTTTTTTTGTTTGTTTGTTTTTTGTTTTTGTTTTTGTTTTTGTTTTTTTTTTGGTTTTTCGAGACAGGGTTTTTCTGTGTAGTCTTGGCTGTCCTGGAACTCACTCTGTAGACCAGGCTGGCCTCGAACTCAGAAATCCGCCTGCCTCTGCCTCCCAAGTGCTGGGATCAAAGGCGTGTGCCACCACCGCCCGGCAAAAATAATACTTCTTACAGTTAAGAAGTAACAACAAAATAATGTTCCGGTTGGTTGGCGGTCTCCACAACAGGGTGAGCTGTGTTAAAGGCGCACAGCATCAGGAAGGTTGAGAACCACTGCTCTAAGTAAATATTTGATCTGTTCACTGCTTGTTGCTACCCTCCCCCACATTCTAACGGCTTCTCTCCAACGTGACCTCTTTCTTTGCCCTTTCCCCTACAAAGCCTGTAAGTTTCAAGCCTGTGAGTCACTTCCTCTCATTAAAGATGTACTTTTTTTTTTTCCTGTTTTTTATCGGCTAGTGAAGGAGAGGGACCCTGGGCGAATCATCTGGGACCAGACTATTCTAACCTGCGAAGGTTGGACTACACCGAATTAATCTGTTTTTGTTTCACTTTCACCAGTGTGAGAACTTGAGTAGAAGATTTATTAAGAAAAATTAAGAATGATTCCCAAGAGTGGAAGGGACTTCAAGTTTGTTTTTTTTTGTTTTTTTTTTTTTCTCTTGAGACAAACTCTTACTCTGTGCTGAAGCTGACTTTAAACGCATCATGGAGCCCAGGCTGACCTCAAACTTGCAGTGATCCTCCTGCCTCAGCTTCTTGAGTATTATGAGTACTGGCGTGAGCTATGCTGAGAAAAAGCCATTTTTATAAAACTGAGTTTTTGTATATGGTCAGGTGACCAGCATCACCTGATCAGAGACTTCTGCCTCCTAGTCCAGATCTGCTGAGTCAGGATCTGAGGGCTGTGGTAGAACCTTACAACAGCATGGAGCCTTGCTGGCGTGGAATTACTACCACCATTTTATAAAGAAACCGTCTCAGGAAAGTCACCTGATCTTCCATAGTCTAATGACCAAGCAGTGACCAAGATTAGATCCCAAGGAGATAACCTGATCTAGTTGCTTAATTTGTTTTTGCCTTTGCTTCCTCAGCTGTGAAAGTAACAGTGTGAAGATAACACTGCTTCCTGGACTAGATAAAAGTTATTTGGCTACTTCTTGTATTAGTCCTTTGTCTGTCTGCTCTTTTTCTTTTCTTTCTTCTTTCTTTCTTTCTTTTTTTTTTTTTTAAAGCAGGGTCTCACTGTGTAGCCTAGGCTACCCTCGTGTTCACTGTGTAGTTTAGGTTGGCCCCGATCCTCTTCTGTACCTCCTGAATGCTGGGATTGCAGATGTGTGATTAGGATTACAGCCACATATCTCCACGCCTCTCTAAACTCTGCTGTTACGAGGTAAGGATAAGGGGTTGGCAAGATGGCTCAGTGGGTGATAGTGCTTACTGGGCCAGCCTGCAGGCCTGAGTTTACATCACAGCACCCACATAAAAAGCCAGATGTGGCTGCCCAGCATTGAGAGAAGTCGAAGGCAAAAGAATCACTGGGGCTTGCTGGGCTTCAGCCTAGCTCCAGGTTCAGTGAGAGATCTGTTACAAATGACTAAGGTGGGAAATGACAGAGCAGGACATCCTATCTCTGGTCTCTGGTCTCTACGCATGCACACACACACCACACACACACACACCTGTGTGTACATGTACCTGTACATTCCTAAGCATGCATAACACACACACATACCACCCCCACCCCCACACAAGTAAAGGCAGAGAACTGGGTGAGATGGCACACACCTGTAATAACAGCACTGGGGAACCTGAGACAAGAGGACTGCCAGGAGGAGTTCAAGATTCCTAGTGAGTTCCCGGCAACCTGGACTACACAGTGAGATACTCTTTTAAAGAGGTGGGGGTAAGTGTTCAGAAGATAGAAGGGCTTGCTATGAAGCCGGATGATTTGAGTTAGATTTCTCAGAACCCGCTTGGCATGAGGAGAAAGAAACGATTCCCACAGCTGTCTTCTGACCTCTATAAGTACTCCATGCACGACGGTTACCACCACTGCCCCTGAAACTAAAACAAAACAAAAAACACCCAAATAAATAAAAATGTAAAACAGGACAAGGACAAGCGTGATGATGCACGCCTTTAATCTCGGCACTTGGGAGACAGAGGCAGATGGATTTCTATGAGTTCAAAGCCGGTCTGGTCTACTTAAAGAGTCTGAAGTCCTGCCAAAGCTACACAGTGAGAGACCTTGTTTCAGGGGAGAAAGGAGGAGGAGGCTGAGAGGAAGGATGGTATTTGTTTCTGTAGTAAGACTAGAAAAGGGGGGCTATGTGTAATCTTTTGGGTGCTAGGAATTTTTTGTTTTTTCTAGGAATGTTATGTGTCTATACTCTGAAACTCTATCAAGCTATATACTTACATATTTTTTTTTATGTATGTTATGCTAAGTCCCACTGTGTTTTCCTGGCTGCCCTGGAACCAGGTATTTAGAGCAGGCTGACCTCAAACACATAGAGATCTGCCTGCCTCTGTGTTCCCAGTGCTGGAATCAAAGGTATGATGTGTGACCACACCTAGCTGAGGTTTTGAGAACTTGAGAAAAGAAAGTAATGCAGCTTATTTTGTAGTTTTCTATGGAAGATAAATGAATCAATAGATTGAACGGTTAGAACAGTGTCACACACATAGAGAAGATTCTATTAATGACTTAGACAGGCTTGTAGCCTACTGTTAAGGGAGTCTTGCTGTGCACTGAAATGAAGAGCTGGGCCTGCAGGAGAGCTAGAAGGAATCTCAATATCACTGCCTTCCAGACACTGCCCAGTCTGTTTTCCTGAGCTGTAAATTTTGGGCTGATGTGACTGATGAACCATTGTCTAGGCTGGCTTGTGGCTACACTAAATGTAATGGGAATGGCTTGAAGCACACTTGCAGTTACCTTCTACTAAGATTAAGCCATGGCCTCCTCCAGGCCTGCAGTTCATATAAAGTGAACTGAAGTAGCAGTAAGACCCAGCTAGGGGGAGGACAGCCTTCCCCCAATCCCATCTACCAGCATTTCTCCTCCCTCTTGTATGAACACCATGTGTTCTAGCTCCATTCTGTCTGAATCTCCCCCTTTCCAATCCTCTTCTTTGTGCTGCTAGATCCCTTCCTTTTCCTCCCTCTCTGAACATAGTGTTCTCTCTGTCTAGAATATCTGACCCCTCTGATAAGTTCTACTGTGGAATATTCAGCTCTATGCCTCTGTAAGGCATCTCCCCACCCTAAGACCACAAACTACTAAATGCCAGGGCTGGGCTTTAAGTACATTGCTTATTTGTCTGGGTTTTAGTTTGTCCCTCCTATAGTGTAAGATGGCTTCAAACTCCCCATATAACTGAGGCTGGCCTTGAACTCCTGATCTCCTGGCCTCAGCCTCACTAAGTACGGGGATTGCAGGCATGTGTCAGTCATGCCCAGTACTAAGTCATGGTCTGCCTAAATCAAGAATGCATGTACACTCTATTTCTTCTTAGGAGTGCCATAGGGCTAATTTACATTTGCTGCTTTGGCTTTGAAAAAGATGGACTTACAAGACACAGCCGGTGAGTGGTTGCTGGTGCATACCTTTAATCCCAGCACCCACGAAGCATAAGCAGGCAAATTTCTGAGTTTGAGGCCAGCCTGGTCTACAGAGCAAGTTCTAGGAGGGCCAGGGCTACACAGAGAAACCCCTTACACTGTATGCAGTTCCATAATGTTCTTTCTGGAAGATTGTCTCAAATCAGACTGATGACTTGCCAGTTCCTGTCATAAGACAGCTCCCTTACATGGGGAAATAGTCTTGTCTTCACCTGAGCCTGAACGTAGATGAAACTACCTTTCTTATGGGCCAGAAACTCAAAAAAAAAAAAAAAAAGTCAGTGTACCAAGCTATGAGGCCAGGTGGATTCTGGTTTGACCAGTGCAAGCTCTGTGTGGATTGGTCATCATTGAGTGCAATTTCCTGGATAGTCTAAATAACCCAAATATTCAACATTACTTTTCTACTGCTGAGATAAAACTCCACAACCAAAGGCAACTTAGGGAGGAAAAGGTTTATTTCTTCTTATAGCTTTTAGTTCATCATCCAGTGAACTCAAGTCAGGAACTGATACAGAGGCCATAGGGGAGTGCTGCTTATTGGTTTGCTCACCACAGATAACTTAGTCTCCTTTCTCATAGCACCCAGAAGCACCAGCTCAGGGGTGACATCACCCACAGTGAGTTGGGCCGTTCCACATCAATCGTGGATCAAGAAAATACCCCACCAGATGGTGGTGACACATGCCTTTAACTCCAGCACTCAGGAGATAGAGGCAGATGGAGCTGAGTTCGATGCCACTCTGGTCTAAAGTGTAAATTCCAGGACAATGAAGGAAACACAGAGAAATTCTATCTCTAAAGGAAGAAAGGAAGGAAGGAGGGAAGGAAGGAGGGGAGGAGGGAGGGAGGGAGGGAAGGAAGGAAGGAAGGAAGGAAGGAAGGAAGGAAGGAAGGAAAGAAGGAAGGAAAGAAGGGAAGATAACCACTTGCCCAGAGGTCAATCCAAACTGAAGAGTTTTGAACTAATTTTACTGGCAGAAAATATTTCAAGACATTCTAATATTGACTCTGTCATTTGGTTACTAATAGTCACTCTTAGGCAGGACTACAGTCAAAAAGAGCAAGGAGGGACAAAGAAATACAAATTTACAGTTGGAGAAGAAAAAGAACACCAAGAAATATAATGTTGGGTCAAAAACTTATGCTAAAGCAGAAAAGGAGAGGCTGAGTGCTAACTGGAATAAAGAGAGCAGTGCTTAGTTCTATGCTACAGGATTCACATTTTGAAAACCCTATAAATACAGAAGGAGTAAATTCTAAATACATAACAAAAACAAAAGCAAAGAACAATTGCAGTGAAGTTGATTGCTTTCATGTTTTCTTCACATCATATAATTAATGTTCAGAGCAGAAGAAACCTAA
Source organism: Rhabdomys pumilio (assembly GCA_030674055.1). Classification (NCBI taxonomy): domain Eukaryota; kingdom Metazoa; phylum Chordata; class Mammalia; order Rodentia; family Muridae; genus Rhabdomys; species Rhabdomys pumilio. Next base: position 59,261,818 of record JANHMN010000004.1, on the reverse strand, counting down.
AGGTTCAACAAATATGAAGTTTCAACAATAATAGAATGTGTGAAAGAGATGTATTCTGAGACCCCCAGAGGATGCCACAGATGGCACTGGGTTCTATACTATGTCCTATCTGCCTGTCTTCTATCTATCTATATCTGTCTGTCTATCATCCATCCATCCATCGATTGGTTGGTTGGTTGGTTGGTTGGTTGGTTGGTTGGTTGGTTGGTTGGTTGGTTGGATGGATGGTTGGATGGATGGATGGATGGATGGATGGATGGATGGATGGATGGATGG
>JANHMN010000004.1:59204490-59261532 GCA_030674055.1 Rhabdomys pumilio | reverse complement strand
GATGGATGGATGGATGGATGGATGGATGGATGGATGGATGGATGGATAGATAGATAGATGGATGGTTTTGAGGCAGTACCTTACTGTTTCCCAAATTGGCCTGACCCCTGTAATTGCAGCACATGGAAGGCAGGCAGGAGAATCAGATTTTCAAGATCATCTTCAGTTACCTGCTAAGTTCTCAAATTCAAAGCTAACTTGTTTTACACAGTAAGTTTCAGGCCAACCTGGGCTACATAGTAATACCATTTCTCCAAAGCTGCATTTGAGCCAGGCATCATGGCTTATGTGTAGCAGGAAAATTTCCCTGCAAGTTGAGAGGAGCTAAGGTGGGAAGAGTAAGGAGAGGAAGAGGGGAAGGAAGAGAAGGAGCTAGAGGAGAGATGTAGGAGGATGGAGAACCACACTTGTATTGGGAGCAGTCCTGGGTAACAACTTATATCTAGGTTAGTTAATTGGGAAACACCTCCAATTGTGTGGGCACCTTGTTATTGAGCATTACCAAACATATAAAGCCCTTGATTAATCTTTAAGCATTAGAATCTCATTCATACCAGACACTGCGTGGATGGTGGGATGGTCTGGCAGAGCCATCTCCCACGCTGGCATCTTGTGGGTACCAGGGCCAGTGTCTCTGTCTGCCTGAGCAGTCTGAGTCAGCGGCCTGAGCCGTATGATGGCGAAAATACACCGTCACCACTTGGGGCCACAGGTCTTGTCTAGTTGGCAAGATGGCCGCTGATTGAAAACAAGCCGGATTGGGGCATACCATTTTAAAATATTACCGCAACAAAGTGGCAATAAATTCACTAGAAATTTAAGTATATTTCATCTGAGAGTAAAAGTTGTACTTTTTTTTTTCAAAGAAAGTGAGTAAGTGCTGAGATAAGTCATATGACTCCTAGTTCAGGACTAACCAAAAAAACTTCAGCTGAGCTTCCCTGCTGTGGGGAAATGGAGGTCGCTTTTTGTTAGGAAAAGAAGAAAGTAGATGACTCTAGAGTAGAGAGTACAGTGTATGATTAAAATTGAGATTATTTGTTTTGAAGATAGATTTAGAAACAGTTTTGTCCAATTCACTTGGGGAATCTTGCCTGTGGTTTGGAACAAAGATAGGTAGAAAAAATTTGTCTGTGGCTCTAGGCACAGAACCACAGACAGACAGTTATACATTTTAGCCAAGAGAGCTAAATAAATAAGCCTCTGTTGTGGAACAGTTACAGATTTAAGTATAAAGTTACTATATAAGGATTATTTGCTTTTAGGAAATATTTATAAACAAATTTGTCTGAATCACATGAGGATTATAGCCTGTGGTTTGGAACTAAGATAGGGAAAATTGTCACTACTCTAGAGTAGAGAGTACAGTGTACAAGTGGGAGCTGCTCTGGAGTACAGAGCCAAACAGATAGATGGTATAAATAAAAAACTGTTCTAGACAGAGGGCTGAACAGAAAGAGAGTGAAAATTAGCTGTGTTTAAATGATATAAAATTATATTGCCTCACAAGAGACTTGAGTTCTGTCTAACGTGGGCCTCCACTCCCGAAATTCTGGGTTCATTTCTTGCTTGGCAAAATAGGAAAGGCCTGAGAATAGCTACATACAGTATTTTAGTTATTAAATTGATTTTATTTTCAAGATGGGTGCAATTTTCAGTTTTGGGGTTATATTTATCCTCTGGAAAAGAGGACCAGATAAAGGTTTTTCTCGTTACTGGCCCAAGGAAATGTTCTTTTGGGAAAAGGGTTTTGTCTGTGTGTTTTCAGAAGAGATGATTAAGATATTTCTTCCTCCCAGAATTATATGGCTTAGACATGACAGAGGCAGGCTGCCAGAAGACTAGATTCCAAAATTCAAACAAAAAATTATCTTGATACTAAAATTTGTTTTGAGAATTGTATATTGCAGAATACACAGCCTTGGTATATCTACTCATCAAGCAAGCTGAGCAGGCCTGCTCGAACCTCTGATGTCCTGGAATTTCAGCTGGATGCAGTGAAGACACAGATGACAGAGGCTTATCAATTTACCCTTCCCCCTGCCGCTCTCCTAATATCTCAATGCCCAAATTCAGCTTAAAAAAGTTAATGAAGAGTCAGCGCTCTTATTTCCTGGGTTTGAGGACTGAGGTGGTTAATATTAGGCTGTCCTTCTAGGGAAAAGTAGTTGTTTTGTTGGAACAGGGAGGAATAGTTAGAATTGATTACATAGCCATAAGCTATTGGTAGAAATCTGTTTAATTGTTATTAAGCTGAAGTTATAATTTCTTAAATGGTACAAAATTTATTTTGATTTCAAATTCAAGGGTTCCATTGGTATATTTCCTTTTATTAAGTCAAAATGAATGGGTATAAGGCTTAGACCTGGTCCTTCTTTAACTTTTCTAACTGATTTGAGATGGTTAGCCTGTGAGTTAAGGGCCTATAGCAAATTCATGTCTCTGAGTTTACTGTTAGGGTGTTTTCTAGATTTCAATTAGAAATAGCTGAGAGGAGTTAATGGACAACAGTCCAGATTGCTTTACATAGATATTTGGTTTTCAAAAACGTCAGAAGTCCACAGAATTGATGTTACAATCATTTCTATATTAATGTTCATTTTGATTAGAGACCTGTCTGCTCCTGACAGCTTCCTGTCTTGGATTCTAAGAAGAAATTGAGCATCCTTGGAGTTACTCCAGTTGTGGTGAGACAGCCACTAGGCAAGAATTGCCTCTTTCCATTTACGGACAAATTACTGTCCAGAAAAGGACACACTTGCAGAATAGTTGACTGATTATATCTGCCTAGACAGAGTAACCAGCCCTTAATAATTCTGATCCCGGGCCAGAAGGCTGAAGATCAGATGCTCCAACGTTTTGTAGTATAGGGACTGTCCAAGTGTTCAGCGGTATTTATAAATTGGCTAAGTTTTAGAAGCTGTGCGTTTTGCTTCCCATAATTTCAGTTAACTCAGTCATTCTGGATTTCTGACAGGGTTGAAAACTTATAGTCTCATAGCCAATCCTGGCTATTTACTTTGAGAGAAAAGATCTGAGTGAATGGTTTTCAGCTGACATTCATTCTAAAGCCAAGAAAAAAGCCAGGTTCAGAACTAAGTGTTTTAGTTAGGAGAGATGACAGAGGTTCTGGTTAGTCAACAAAATGATGGACTGGGTATTAGGACTATCTTGTACCTCACTGGTACAAATTGATATAATTATGCTCTAATTGTCTTTTTGAGAGAAAAGTTTTATTTTAACAGGAAGGGTGATATGTAGCGGGAAATTTCCCCCACAAGTTGGGAGAAGCTAAGGTGGAAGGAGTAAGGAGAGGAAGAGGAGGAGTAAGGAAATGAAGAGGAGGAGTAAGGAGAGGAAGAGAAGGAGCTAGGGGAGAGATGTAGGAGGATGGAAAACCACGCTTGTATCAGGAGCAGTCCTGGGTAACAACTTATATCTAGGGTAGTTAATTGAGAAACACCTCTAATTGTATGATTATCTTGATTATTGAGCATTACCAAATATATAAAGTCTTTGGTTAATCATTAAGCATTAGAGTCTAATTCCTACCAGGTACAGCATGGATGGTGGGATGGTCTGGGCTCATCCCAGCCTTGTGGAGACATCGTGGAAGATTGGCAGAGTCATCTCCCATGCTGGTGTCTCATGGGAGCCAGTGCAGGTGTTTCTGGTTGGCTGTTTCTAGTTGTGGCACCCTCATGGCCTCTGGCTGCTTCCAGCTGCGGAACAGCACTTGGCTTCAGGCCATGGTGCATGGTGGCCTGAGCTAAACAGAGCCACCACAGAGATAGTCAGATTGTCTAGAGGCTTTCATTAAATATATAACGCAACAGCCTATGCCTTTAAATCCAGCACTGGCGAGACAAAGCCAGGCAGATATCTGTGAGTCCAAGGCTAGCCTGTTCTACAAATGAGTCCTTAAATCCAGCAAGAGCTACATAGTAAACACTGTCTTTAAAAACAAAAGTAAAAGTTGGGTGTGTTTGCTCATATATGTAATTATACAGTAAATTTGGGGCCAGCCAAGGATATGTGAGATTTCATCTAAAACAACAAAAGCCTTTTCTACCTTGTTTTTCCTGTGATTGGACTGAGATGTCACACATGTACACAATGAGCTCCAGGGAGGCTACTTAGGTTATCAGAGACAAATGCTACTCATCAGACAAAACAAACTGTTTTTCAAAGGCTGTTCATGCTCCAGCAACTCTGTTCACATCCCTGTGAGCTTTAGGTCCTGAGGATGAGAACTGGCTCTCCCTTTGGGGTTGGAGGGTCAGTAAGGCTGAAGCTGTAGTGTAGTAAACACATCAAGGGAAATTCTTTACATGAGCTGTGTTTTGTGTTCACCATAGAAGCAGAATTGTAGGCTATGAATCAGAAACCCTAGACTCCAATTTTAATCTGCCAACTAGGCAAATAGCTAAAGAGTCTTACTCAAATGTTTAAAAGTTGATTTTTGAGTTTTTTCCTGAAATAGGGTCTCGTAAACCCAGGCTGGTCTTGAGCTTGTGATCGTTCTGCTGCAGCCTCCTAAAGGCTAGGATTACAGGAGTGTGCCACTAGGCCCGACCTAAATGCTAGGGTAGTTTGTTTGTTTGTTTGTTTGTTCATTTGTTGTTTTTTTGTTTTTCGAGACAGGGTTTCCCTGTGTAGCCCTGACTGTCCTGGAACTCAATCTGTAGACCAGGCTGGCCTTGAAGTCAGAAATCTGCCTGCCTCTGCCTCCCAAGTGCTAGGATTAAAGGCATGCACTACCACCGGCCAGCTAGAATGCTAGTTTTATAAATATACTCTTTATAGATATGATTTCACTATGTAGGTCAGGCTGGTGTCAAACTCACAGTTCTCATGTTGCAGCATCTGAGCAATGGGACACGGCATATGCCATTACTCCAGGCTTTGCTGTCTCTTCCTTCTTCCTTTCCCTACCCTGTCTTCTCCTCTCTTGCTTGCCTTCTTTTTTAAAAGATTTATTTATTTATTGTATATGAGCACACTGTTACTGACACACCAGAAGATGGCATTGGATCCAATTACAGATGGTTGTGAGCCATGCTGTGGTTGTTGGGAACTGACTCATGACCTCTGAAAGAGCAGCCAGTGCTCTTAACCCCTAAGCCATCTCTCCATCCCCTCTTGCCTTCTTATTAAGGAGTTATGGTTTTTGGAGACAGGGTTTTTTTTCTGTAGCCCTGGCTGTCCTGGAACACATTTTGTAGACCAGATTGGTCTTGAACTCACAGAGATCCATCTCCCTCTGCCCCCTAAGTGCTGGGCTTTAAGGCTTGGGTAACCACCACCTGGCTTAATTTTTTTTTTCCCAATCAGGTATGGTCTCCTTCTATAGCTCTTCCTACCTCAGTCCCCAGAATGCTGGCATTATAAACATGAGCCAGCAGTCTCAGATGTCTTTAAATTGCTTCTTATCTGGTATCTAGTCACAGCAATGAGAAAAGCAACTAGCACAGGAGCCAAACGGCATGCGCAGCTAATGTTTTAGGTCATGCCATTTACACAACCTCTTCTATGTTAACAGTTTCTAGGAAATCAAAAAATGGGCCATATGCTATGTATTATCCTACAGCCTGCTTTTTACACTAAGCAACGTTCATCCTGAATGCTAGCTCCAATAGGGACCTGCATAGACCTCTGGCTTGTCCCCAGTATCTTCATGACCCACTTGACCTTGGTGTTCAGCAGAGCCCATGGCCCCAGAAGCCATCCTGAGGTTTCAAGAAGCAGTTGTTGACACTGAATGTGGGAGTAGAGAACCAGATAAAAGTCTCCTTCCAGAGCCTAGTGGTGATAATAATGCATCTTTTAACCCTTTAATACCCGTACTCAGGAGGCAGAGGCATTCGGAGCTCTCTGAGTTCAAGCCCAGCCTAGTCTACAGAGTGATTTCCAGGACAACCAAGGCTACACAGTTACATCCTGTCTCAAAAGACATATAGTAATAGTAGTAGTAGTAGTAGTAGTAATAATAATAATAATAATAATAATAATAATAAAAATAAAATATTCTCCTTCTAGGAGCACAGACAGATCCTCCCATGATGTACATCTGGCACACACTGGAAAGACAACTTTCAGAGGAGCTACATGCTTAGTTTCAGACCCCAGGAACTGAGATGCATATTTTGCATACCGAGTCTGACCTGGCCTCCATGTTCTCCCAGTATCCCTCAGTCCCTATCTGGCATACCCTGCCCCCAACCCTGAACTTTCCAGCCCAGAGGCTGGGCTGCCCTTCCCACAGAGGCTCTTCCCTATATAATCCAGACATTTTGCATTTTGGTCTCTTCTCTTCCTCCTCTTCTTTCTCCTCCTCCTCCTCCCTTTCTCTTTCTCTTCCCCCTCCATCCCCTCCCCCTTACCCCACTTCTCCTCATGGCAACTTTCCTGGTCTCAGTCCCTGGGGCCAGTGAATTCATCTGTTGGAGAGCCGCTTCCCAATAAACCTGCCTTTCATATAATCTAATTTGGTTTGAATTGATTCATTTCACCAGCAGAGAAATAACCTATCAACCTGGAGCATGGTGTGGTACCAGACAAGGCTGTCCTCTGGCCTCAATGCTCTCTAGACTAGTCAGTTATAATCTAACTATGGTGCCTTAGCATGTAGAATGTGTGCTGCAGGCTGCCATTCACTCTTACTCCCCCATGTCTGGTGTAGCACTTAGTCCTTGTTCTATCTGTGACCCCAATCTCTTGACCCTGAAGTGAGCTACTATTGTTACCTGCTGGCCTCTCAATCAGCACCTCTTCTTGACCTTGGCTAGGGTAGTTGAGCAACTCCAGCCATGATCTGGGAAGGAGTATCTGTGTGTCTTCTTCTCTGACCTGGGGGGCCGTATGGGCTCTTTCCCACAGATGATAGTCTCAGAGGTTCAAAGCTAGTGACTAAGCCTTATTTCACCCAGTCCCTACAGCCTGAAACCTGTTTGGCCTATCAATAAGTTTGTGCCTTCCCCTGAGCTGACCTACTGCCTCTGCCCTGGCTTTCAGGGATACCATTTCTGGGCAGGCTTTCTCTGGACCCAGCAGGGACAGATCTGGAGTCAAATGCACTCCCAGTTGGGAGCTGTCTCCTGAGCCTCTCCTCCAGTCCCTTCCCCAATCTTCCTGTGGTATCTGCCAGGCCCTGGCCTCACCAACGGAGGAAGGAGCTTGTCACCACTTCTCTTCTAACTGGGAAATACACATTATTGAAAGGGAGACAACCAAGAATGGAAGAGCATTTCCCAGAAAAGGAATATAGACAGTGCTTGGGACAGACTCAGCACCTGGGGCACTAAACAAACAATTCCACTGAGCTGCATTCCCAGGCCCTCCCAGAAGGAAATACATGTGACTTCTCCCTTCCCTTCCCTCCTCCTCTGTACTTCTCAGGTCTTCTCTTTTCCTCTTCCTCCTCCCTCACCCCTCACAGGCATGTGCCCCCCACTCAGGAGCGCATTTGAGTGTGTACGTACACACACACACACACACACACACACACACACACACACACACACATACGGCTTGGAACACATACCACAAACTACCAGGGAATCTCAGTTTGTAGTGCACTTTCTTTTGGTCAGAGATTTTGTGTAATGTCTTTCAAAATCCTAAAGCATGTGCAGGGCATGGTAGCTTCAATCCCACCAAGGCAGAAGTAGGCAAATCTCTGAGTCTTGAGGCCAGCCTGGTCTACTGAGCATAGCTACATAGAGAAACCCTGACTTGAAAAAACAAACAAACAAAAAGGAATGAGAGAGAGAGAAAGAGAAAGAGAGAGAGAGAGAGAGAGAGAGAGAGAGAGAGGTCCCACGACATTCCATTTTGAGAAACACACTGAACATTGGCAATGCTCAGTAACAGTAGTAGACGGGCAAAGATAGCAAGAAAGTCTCCACTTTTCTGTCCTTCTTTGGTCCCTTCCTTCTTTTTTTCCTCCAGTTTTTTTTACCCCTATGAGACAGGTTCTGTCTATGTAACTCCTGCTATAACGGCTTTGAACTCGTCGAAATTCTCCTGCCTCATCCTCCAAAGTGGTAGGATTACATGCACACACCCTTATCCCTGGCAGGTACAATATGTATTTCCTATAATGCTTGGAGATATTTAATGATTTTGTATTTCTACTTCTGTATACAAAAGCATACATCTAAAAGATAAAACAAAACAAAACAAAAAGGCCAAAAGAAACAGTGGTCACCTGTATCAATCCCAGTACTCTGGAGGCAAAGGGAGAAGTTACAAGACTGCTCTACATAGTCTAGGCTAGCCAGGGTTCTATAACAAGACCCTGTCTCAAACAAACAAACAAACAAACAAACAGAAAAGATCTGGAGAGATGGCTCAGCTGTAAAGCACTTGGAAGTATGAAAACCTAGGTTCAGATCCTCAGCACTGGGCACAGGGCCAGATACGGTTCAGTGAGTAAAGACCCCAAGCCTGACAACCTGAGTTTGCTCCACAGGACCCACATTCTGGAGGAAGTGACTCCCACAAGTTGTCCTTTGACCTCCACGCATGGCACCACTCTACGTAAGAAAACAAAAAAACTGAACTGTGATTCTATTTTATTTTTTAATTTTTTATTGATTCCTTGTGAATTTCCCATCATGCATCTCAATCCCATTTATTTCCCCATCCGTTCCTATCTGCCCTCTGCCCTTGTAACCTACTCCCACCAAAAGAAAATAAAAAACAAAACCAAAACATCTCATCCTACAGGCAGCAGTATGTCACAGTGTACCTTTGGTCCATACATCTTTACTTGTGAATGTTCAATTACAACGAGTCATTGGTCTGGTACAAGGCCTCTGGCTTCTGTTACACTACTCAGACTGGATCCTCTCAGATAACCTGTTGTTGCCCTGTGTCATGGAGATTCTAATGCTTTGGATCTGTGGGCCTGGCTCCTTCATGCACTCCAGCAGTTCATAGATGATGTAGATGTTGGGGTGAGCCAACTCTAAGCCCTGCATCTAGACCTGAGTGGTAGCTGAGTTGGTTAGGCTTCCAGCTCTCCACACCCACACCACCAGGGTCAGCTCCCCAGCACTGTCCCAGCTAGCTCATCCAATGCCACAGCTAGCCAGTGCCAGGGATAGCATGGATTGATTTTTTAATGAATACACGCAACAAGCCAGAAGCTGGGTCAGCTGTCCTGTTCTTACACCTTTGGGCCTGCTCATCCATGCCTTTGTCACCAGGGCCAGCTCTGCTGCCAAGTTAGGTAACTGACCCTATCTCCCAAATGATTCAGCCAGAGAGGGGTTGGGCCAGCTCTGCACAGTCCCAGAACATCAACATGATTCCAGGTGACAGCCCAGACCAGGGACATCAGTATGGCCTTGGAGGTAATATGAGCTGTAAGACGTGGCCCTCAGAGACAGCACTGTCTGAGACTTCACCATAGCCTCAGGTGGCAGGATACTCAAATCAGGCTATTTCTCTCCACTCACCTTTTTATGGTTGATTCTCCAAAGCCCCCAGAAAGTAGCTAATGATCACAGAGGTTTAATTACTCTTAATTGCCCCAACACAAACCTCATATTTAGTCAAAGACTTATCTTTGAAGTAGACTAGTGAGCCAGGCCTGTGGTACAAGCCTTTAATCCCGGAACTCCAGAGGCAGAGGCAAACGATCTCTGTGAGTTCAAGGCCAGCCTGGTCTACATAGTAAGAGTGAAGTGAACTGTTAACTAGAGCCTTTAACATGTGTAAGGAAGAATATTAGAGTTGAGGTGGAAGCTTTTGTGCAAATTCTTTCGCACAGCTTACCAAGCCTGTATTTTATGAATAATTTGTCCTATTTAAGGAGGGTCTGCCAAGTATACAAGTTTGCTTAGGTACCATTAAGAATGTAGGAGTGCCCAGACTCATAGTGACTGCTCTCTGAGTAGTAGGACATACCAGGGATCTGATAAGAGGGAGGCTGGGGCTACAGGGTCATGTAAGTCAGCCTACAACAGTGAGTTTCAGGCCAGCCAGGACTACTCAGTGACAGCTTATTTCAAAAATAGAAAGAGAGTGAGCACAAGAGAGGAAGGGAGAAAGAAGGAATATGGAAGGAAAGAAGAAAGGAAGGAAGGAAGGAAAAAAGGAAGGTAAAAAAATCAAGAACTAAAGATACACATTTCATATAGTTAATGTCTGAGATCTCTGCAAGAGTTAGAGTAATATTTTCTCTCTCTTTCTCTCACTCCCCCCTTTTTCCTTCCAAAGAATGTAGTATAAAGCTCTGCTTCATCCTCACACACTGAACAAGTCATCAGCCTTCCACAAGCTCAGCTCCTCAAGGACAAGCCTTGTTTCTCTGTCAGGTCAGAGGCTGCTGCCCAAGCAAGCTCTCAATCTCTCTCTACTCTGTCCTTCTGCCCTTGGCCCTCTCCTCCTCTCCAGTTGCCCTTCCTGTTCCCACCAGACATGAGCAGAAGTTAGTCCTTATGGTGCACAGATAGCCCACAACGATGAGGGCTGTCTTTTCTTACAAGTCAACTTGGCTCTTGGTGTAAACCCTCTCCATCTTTGTTCAGCAGCCCTTCTTCAACATACCATGTGAGGTGTACCACTTTCAGTCAGTGTTACATCAGCCCCAGAGGGCTCCTGCTCCTTGCCCAGACAACCATTAAGGCTCTAAGAAGAAAGCCCAGATCACTCTGACAAAACATGTTCCGTCAGTCTAAACTCAACAGAGTACTGGGAACTCAGGCAATAGCCGTTCCTCGCCAGGTACCGCCTGCCAATTCCAAGAAGTGCCTGGAGGTAGCTGGCTTCTTGTTCCTCTGCCCCCTCCCTACTCTACAGTAAGTGGTGTTCTGCCCACTGCTTACAATGGCCCCATTCTTCCAGTCACCCCATTTCAACAGTTAAGAGTGCTGCTCCACGGCCCAGCATCCTTGGGTTTGTGACACTCCCTGATAAATGGGCAAATGAGGGTTCTGGCCTGCTTAAATCGCCACCCCCTTAGATTGGCTACACAACTGCAGACCCAAGTGCCTCCTTGTGATGATGAGTGGGGATGTGGGATGTGAGAAATGGAACTACTAATCAAAGAGCAACCTCAAAGACTGTGTTGACGTAAGCTTTACAGCCAGGCACAATGGCTCATGCCTCTAATCCCAGCACTTCAGAAGGAGCGAAGGGAATTCAGGGTCATCCTTAGTTATACACAAAGCACAAAGTTTGAAGTTAGCCTAGGCCACATGCTGCCTAGCATCAGAGTTGACTATGGAAGCTTCCTGAGGCATTTCATGGGATGAAGTTTATCTTGCATAACAGAGAGCTTTATAGGTAAACACCCACTCAACATTTAGATTCCATAATAATCCGTGCCTTCATCAGGTATTATTATTACTATTACTGTTCCCATTTTCCATTGCTGAAACTGGCAAAGCTGAGGACCGTCTTGCCTCTTAATCTCTTTCTAGTCTACTATTTCAGCGCACAGTCCAGAAGGCTGCCTGCCCCAAGAATTTGAATCCGGCTCTGACAATGCTTTGCTCAATGATGCTGTGTGTCTTCAGGTGACACTCTCCCTAATGAATTTTAACCTCCCTTAGTGGATCTCCTTCTTCTCGAGCTTAGTTAACACATTTTAGATATGTGAGAGGTAGCAAGCACCCTTAACATCTCGGCCAAATCTCTATCTCATCAGCATAGCGCTTCTTAATAGCTTCTGAGTCATCCTGTCAGCAGCTGCATGACGTCATAGAGGCACAATTTCAGCAACTCCACCCACACTCACTAAAGGAGAATCGGCATTTTAACAAGATTCCAGGTGTTCCTATTCACAAGGCAGCCAGGCCAAGTGTTTTGTATTATTTTAAGATAGGTTTTCAGTATATAGTTCTCTGGCTTGCCTCAAATCAAACTCAGAGAGTTCCAATTCCCTCTGCCTCCCAAAGACACCACCACTGCTGACAAAACCAGTAAAATTTTACTACAGCTAAGATTAAAAGGAAATTGGGAGTGGGGGTGGCTGGGTGTGGAAGCCACACCCTTAATCCCAGCACTGGGAAGGCTGAGTCAGGTTGATGTCTGTGAGTTTGGGCTAATTTGGTCTACTTGTTGAGCCAGGCCAACCAATGCTGTATAATGAGACCTTACTTCAAAAACAAAGACAAAAGGGGAACTGTATTCATCACAGAATTTATGGAATGTCTCTATGTATTAAGGGAATTTATTATAGTGATTTACAGTCTGTAGTCCAACTAACCCAACAATATGCAGCTATAAATGGGAAGTCCAAGAATCTAGTCCTATGAGGCTAGTTGTTTAAGCTGGTCTTCTGTAAAAGAAGGTTCCAACAGATGTGCTGGCAAGGAAGTGCAAACAGCCAAAGAAGAGTGAATTTCCCTTCTTTCAGTGTCCTTATGTAGGCTTCCAACAGAAGGTGTGGCCCAAATTAAAGGTGTGTACCACCATGATTGGGTCTGGAACTTGCTTTGTCCTAGGTTGACCTTGAACTCAGAGATCTGTTTACTTCAATCTCCTGGAATTAAGGGCATGTACTACCTTGCCTGGGCCTAAACTTTTCATGACCACTATGCCTCAAGATCTCCAAGTCAAGATACAGGCCAGAAGCCTGTGTCTTCCAGCTTCAAGATCTGTATCGTAGGTGTACCCTCCATTTCTGGATTGTAGTTAGTCAAGGTAACCAAGAGTAGCCATCACAGGGACCAAGGGCTTTTACTAGTTAAACGTGAGGGCCGGGCAATTCCATTCTCTTGGGAACTGCTCTTTTCCCACACCCTTTGCCTAGTTACTCTCCCCTGAACCATGACAGCACTCATTATTTTATTCTATTATTTCTAAAACTCTCTACATAGCTCTGGCTAGCCAGAAACTCACCATGTAGACCAGGTGGAACTTGAACTCACAAAGACCCCCCTCCTCCTGCTTCCTCAGTGCTGAGACTAATGGCATGTGCTACCACACCCAATTCCCATATTCCAAGACAGAGTTTCCTGTATCCCAGATTGACCCAAATTCTATCTGTAGCCAAGAATGATCTAGCATTTTTTGATCCTCCTGTCTCTACCTCCCCAGTGCTGAGATTACAGATGTGAACATCCTGTTTCATTTTAGTCAAACCCAGGCCTTAGTGAAGATTAGACAAGTACTCTACCACTGAGCTACATCCCTGTCCTCTGGTCCTGGCGCGTCCTCCAAGACCCCTTTCTTGTGTGCTTTTAAAACTGCTTTACTTGGATCTTGTTTTCTCACCTCCTGAGCATCAGCTAGGTCCTCTAATAGACTGAGAACAGTGAGAAACACCTGTGCATCATAACCGTGACCTTTTATAGATGGTCAAGAGGGAAAGGAGTGAGTGACAGGCCAGTGAAGAAGAGTTGGGCACACAGGGCGCACTCTGTAAAGGCTCCACTTCCATCCAAAGAAAGCACTCAGGTGTCAGCTGTGGTTAGTGGTGTCTGTGCTGAGTATAGACATCCACACAATGAGCTTCTTGATTCTTGGTCTTAAGAACATTAATCTGGCAGTGAGGAGGGACATGGACCTATAAAGTGCCCCAAGAATAATGACAGGGGTGTGACTCAGTGGTAAAGCACATGTACACACACACACACACACACACACACACACACACACACAGAGAGAGAGAGAGAGAGAGAGAGAGAGAGAGAGAGAGAGAGAGCACAGAAGGAACATTAAGGAGCTCCAGAATGGTCCAAAAAGATGATTCAATAAAGCCACTAGCATTTGAGGATAGCACCAGCAGAAGTGTGGGGTGGGAGAAGGTGTACTGAGCAACAGAACATACTGAAAACCAAGAAGGGTGTCTTTAGGGAGTCTAAAATAAAGATCCACAAGGGACTGATCTACAAGGTCAGTTAGAAGCTTCTCCTTCCTTAGGGCTCATAAAACGGAAAGTAGCTGCTTCTAAGTGGGGATGATAGGGGGACAAAAAGGGAGTAAATTGGGGACCACTTAGTTTGAGTTCTATGACAAGAAGTGGCTATTAAAGGGGCTGGAGTGATGGCAGAGCCATTAAGAGATATTACTGCTCCTGCAGAGGATTGTGGGTTTTATTCTTAGCACCTACATGGTAGCTCACAACTGCCTGTAAGACCAGTTCCAAGGGATTCCAATACCCTCTTCTGGCCTCCTCAGGCCCTACATACACTGGTGCATGTATATACATACACACAGGCACACACACACACACACACACACACACACACACACACACACATACACACCAATGAATAAATAAGAAATTAAGAAATAAGCTATTAGGTCGGACAGTGGTGGCACACGCCTTTAATCCCAGCACTTGGGAGGTAGAGGCAGGTGGATTTCTAAGTTTGAGGCCAGCCTGGTCTACAGAGTGAGTTCCAAGACAGCCAGGGCTATATAGAGAAATCCTCTCTCGAAAAACAAAAAACAAAAAACAAAAAAAAAAAGAAAGAAAGAAAGAAAGAAAAGAAAAGAGCTATCAGATAATTTACTAAGGCAGAAAAAGTGAATCCAAGCAGAGTAACCACACTGCAGAAAGTGACAATTCACATGTACAATGAACTTCAGCAAACACAAGTGAGGATTCACATGCAATGAACTCCAATAAATACATCAAATAAGCAGTGTTCTAACCCTTTGGCTACCAAACCCATTGTAAAAAATTAGTTATGTAAAGAAGATCTATTAATATGCAAATTTAAAATAAACCATGTAAATAAGATCTCTTAAAGTTAAATGTCTCTAATTGAAGAACTGAGAGAAAAGGTAACCAAGAGAAAGGTTTTCCCCTCTTGTCCCCTTCTCAACTGCATTGATTATCAATAGGCTTGTTTGAAAATCAGCAATGAGCTGGGACTGGCAAACCTCAACCAACTCCTGCCTGCCACCCGTCATTACAAATAAACCCTTCTGGAACATAGCCATGTCTGTCTGATGGTACGCTGACCGGCTGCTCTCAGTTTATACTGACAGAGTTAAATGAGAATAGAGGACCCATGGCCTGTGAAATCAAACACATCTGCCGTTTATAGACAAAGGCTTCCATCCTCTAGTGTCAACCTTTGCTCCCAAGGTGTAATCCTTAGTCTACATACATTGTCCCTGTTCACACACAAAGCTCAGGGTTGTTTGAGGAGGCTTTCTCTTGGAGGTGATTATGGGCTACAACTCAAGGAGGTGGGGATGAACGTGTGTGATGGGGAGGCATTTACAAAGGAAGGGAAGGAAACAGGATATGGCTCAGCAGTGAAGCTGGTCCTTAAGCAGGGCTGGGATCAGTCCCCAGCACCAAAATACAAATGGCTAAACAGAGGCAGCACAAAGCACGTTCTAGCTTTTTGGTTTTTTAGGCAGGGTTCTCGAGCATAGGCAGACTGTAAAGTTGGAGCAATGCCTCATCCTGTGGCTCCAGAATGTTGGAATTGTAGGCATAGTGAGGTTCACTCACAAGAGCAAACAAATGAGAAATAGAAACAGCTGGGTCTAGTGATTATTAGGACTTCTAATCCTAGCAACTGGGCGGTACAGGCAGGAGGATTAATGTGGACACTATAGTGAGTCAGGCTAGCATGAGCTAGACAAGCCCTGTCTAAATAGTTAATTCACCAACCAATCAATCATTAGAAGTGTTCTTTTCTCTGGCTGAGATAGAAATGAACCTTTTGGGGCTGGGGGTGTAGGTCAGCTAGTATGCCTGAGGCCCTGAGTTTGGTCCCCGGCACAGAATAAATCTCCATGTAGTGGCATATGCCTTTGAGCACTCCAAGAGGTGCTTGGAAGGAGGATGGGAGTTCTGGTCATCCTCAGCTTGAAAAACAACAAAAACCAACAAAAAGAGAAAAGAAAGAAGAGACTGTTCTATTTTTAAATGCATGTGCTAATAATGTTTAGGAGATACTTAGACTAAAATGACTAACAGGCTCACTACTGTTATAATCTCAGGGAATCAGATTTACAGGTTAAACTTCTCCAAAGAGAACACAGTCATTACACCAAAAACTAGGGCAAAGTTCAGAGCTTGACAGCTGCTGAGTTTTTGTTTCCCTTCTAACCTTTTAGCATCACGAGGTAGATATAAAATTTTAACAGGAAATGACTCCACTCTAGAGCAAAGTTAGTCCCATGAACAATGACACATTATGCAAGACAAAAGGGATCTGTGTTAAGGATGACTGGGGTGACATGTTGCCCAAGATGCTGGTGTGCAATCCATTTTGCAGCAGTCAGAGGCGGGGCCAAAGCTGGGACTGTGGTTGGTAGTGGAGTTAATAGCCAGCATGAATGAGGCACTGGGTTTTATCACCAGCACTGAGAAAACACACACACAAAACCCTGTTGCAACCAGAAGTGGGCACACATTGGAAATCCCAGCCGCACAGAGGACTGGAAGCCAGCCTGGACTATGTGGGACTCTGTCTCAAAGGAAGGAGGGTAAATTTTAAAGTCAATAATGTAGTGTGGGAAATAAGTGGCTCCCCCCTCTTCTTTTGAAACGACAACACTGGTCTTAAATTCATAGCAATCTTCCTGCTTCTGTCTCCTGAATATAGGAGCATACCCCCACACCCAGTTCACAGGAGGAAGGGGGAGAGGGAGAAAGAGAGACAGAGAGACAGAGAGAGAGTCAGAGAAAGAGACAGAGGAGAGAGACAGAGAGACAGAGAGACAGAGAGAGACAGGAGAGCCTTTAAAATGTTTCACCTCCCTCACAGTAAAATCCGAGGCTGTAAGTCACACTTTTGATCCACTGATCCTTTAGTTACAACTTCTGCTCCTTTACCTTTGTCCCAGCTAAACCACAAGCTGATCTTCTGGAGGCCCAGGCACACCAGTGTGGGAAGATACACTATATCTTTTTTTTTTTTTTTTTTTTTGGTTTTTTTGAGACAGGGTTTCTCTGTGTAGTCCTGGCTGTCCTGGAACTCACTCTGTAGACCAGGCTGGCTTCGAACTCAGAAATCAGCCTGCCTCTGCCTCCCAAGTGCTGGGATTAAAGGCGTGCGCCACCACCGCCCGACGATACACTATATCATTAAAACACGAGACCTCATGCCACAAAGGGTATTCAGGAGGATAATGGTTTCACCATGAAAGCATTGTATCCCAACTGCATTTCTATATATCTATGTCATAATCCTTGCTCCAGTGGCACAAGGATTCAAAACGAAACAGGGTCTCACTATGTAATTTTGATTGGCCTGGAGCTTGCCAGGTAAAGCAGGATAACCTTTGAAGTTGAGGTGCTCCTTCTTTTTTTTTTTTTTTTTTTAAATATTTATTTAAAAGTTGTCTTATGTATACAAGTACACTGTGGCTGATTTCAGACACACCAGAAGAGGGCATTAGATCCTATGACAAATAGTTGTGAGCCACCATGTGGTTGCTGGGAATTGAACTCAGGACCTCTGGAAGAGCAGTTACTGCTCTTAACCACTGAGCCATTTTTCCAGCCCCCTATCTCTGCCTCCCAAGGACAGGAATCAAAGGCATGCAGCATGTCCAACTAAATAGCTTGACTTTTCATTATTCAGCATTTTGTTTTGTTTTTGAAAAAATATATGGTGGCACAGAAGCCCATGCATATAATTTCTTTTTTTCAGGAAAAAACTTATCTTTAATTCTACAAGTATTGGTGAGCTTGCCTGCATGTATGTCTGTATAAGGGTGTTGGATCCCTAGAACAGGAGTTACAGACAGTTGTGTGCTGTCATTGTAGGAGCTGGGAATTGAACTCAGGTCCTCTGGAACAGGAGCCATTGCTCTTTTTTTTTTTTTTTTTAAGATTTATTTATTTTATGTGAGTATACTGTAGCTGTCTTCAAACACACCAGAAGAGGGCGTCAGATCACATTACAGATGGTTGTGAGCCACCATGTGGTTGCTGGGAATTGAACTCAGGACCTTCAGGAAGAGCTGTTAGTGCTCTTAATCACTGAGCCATCTCTCTAGCCCGGAGCCATTGCTCTTAACCACTGAACCATCTCTCCAGCTCCTCTCCTCTGTGCCTTGAATTTCAATGCTCAGGAAGCTAAGGCAGTCAGATCTCTGTGAGTTCAAAGTCAGTCTGGCCTATTTGGCAAGTTCCAGGCCAGTCAGGGTTACATGGTGAGAATCTGTCTTAAAAAAAGAGGAAGATTGGCTAAGCGTGGTATCACAATCTTGCAACCCCAGCACTTGGGAGGTAGAGGCAGAAGAATGAGGCACTCAGGGTCATCCTTGGCTAAGTAGGTTTGAAGCTAACCTGGGACCCATGAGACAATGTCTATTATATATGGAAGATTTGAACATTCTTTTCAAGAAGACAAGGAACTGTGCAGTAACACTTAGGGAAATACTCACTACAGTTAGAGATCAGGGAAATTGGAACAAAAGCCAGAGATGCCACTACAGGCCACCAGAACAGCTGGAAACCTGAGACAGTGAAGTGAGAGCCTGGGCACCAGGCTCATGCACTATGTTGATAATCAGCACTCCGAAGTACTGTCATAAAAGCCTGTAGATGTTGCCTGGTTGGAGTCTCCCATGCACAAGGCCCTGGGCTCAGGTAAAAGCAAAGTCTAGTGTGACTTTTTCCTGTTTAGTTCACATCAACCACCATACACTGTGCACCAGAAGCTGGCTAAGAGGAAGAGAATGATAAACGAAGCATGGTGGCAGTCACTTGAGAAATAGAGGCAGGAAGAGGAAACAACCAGGGCTACACAGCAAGACTCTTATATTAAAAAAAAAAAAAAAAGCTGGAAGATGTAGGTCAGAGTAGAGAGCCTGAGTGGCAGGTATGAGATACTCCAGGTCTGTCTTAGTCAGGGTTTTACTGCTGTGAACAGACACCGTGACCAAGGCAACTCTTATAAGGACAACATTTAATTAGGGTTGACTTACAGGTTCAGAGGTTCAGTCCATTATTGTTCTGCAGGAACATGGCAGTGTCCAGGCAGCCATGGTGCAGGAGGAGCTGAGAGTTCTACATCTTCATCTGAAGGCAGCTAGCAGAAGACTGGCTTCCAGGCAGCTAGGATGAGGATCTTAAAGCCCACGCCCATAGTGACATACCTACTCCAACAAGGCCACACCTCTTAACAGTGCCACTCCCTGGACCAAGGATATACAAACCATCATGGAGGTGGGGGTGGTGGAGTGAGGGTAATGTTTCTCAGGTTAGGGTCTCTGTGCAGGAACTCACCATGTAGACTAGACTGGTTTCAAACTCCAGGTGCTGGGGTTTAAGGTGTGCACCACAACACTAGGTTTCTTACAAAATGATTTTCAAAAATGATTTGTTTTCTTTTTCATTATGTGTGTGCATATGCACTTGAGCATGGGTACCCTCAGAAGCCAGAAGAGGCACCATCAGATCCCCAGAGCTGGACTTGCAGACTGTTTTCAGCTATCCAATCTCGGTCATGAGAACCAAACTCTAGAGCCGGGCAAGAGCTGTAAGTACTCTTACGTCCTGAGTCATCTCTCCAGTCCCCATGCTGTTTTTTGCTTGTTTGTTTTATGTTTTCATATTTGTTTTTGTCTGTTTTAGACATAGTCTCACTTTATAGCACAAGCTACCTCATAACACAGGCTACTGCTTACTCATGGTAATCTTTTGTTTGCCTCAGCTTCCTGCATAAAGGGCCACAGAAAATGGATCTGAGTAAAGCATTTGCCACTAGAACATGAAGACCCAAATTCCAATCCCCAGAATTCATAAAAATGTTGAATGAGTGTGGCCATCTGCCTCTAACCCCATTTCTTAGGGGACAAGGATCCCGGGAATAAACTGGCTAGTGAGACTAGCCTAACTGATGAACTCCTGGTTCAATTAAGATACCTTGGATCAATGAATAAGGGAGAAAATGATCAAAGAAAACCCAGAGTCAGTCTTGGACCTCCACAGTCACGGGCACCCATTAGCATCCTCCCACACCCATTCCACGTGCAGATGGCTCTTTTTCGTTTCTAACTCTTACTAGCAGGAGGAGTAGGGCACCTGTGCCACTGCACATGCATGGAGGTCTGAAGATAACTTGTGAAGTTGGTTGTCTCCTTCCACTTTTATGTGGGTTTCTAAGTTCTTCAGGGTTGTATGGCAAACACCTTTCTCCACTAAAGCATCTCATTACCTCCCCCTAGGCCCCGGCTCTTCTAACACATATCTATGTTTTGGATATAGAGTTTCATGTAACCCAGGATGTCTTGAATCTTGCTATTTGGGAAGAATGAATTTGAACGCATAATTTCCCTGCCTCCACCTCCAAAGTGCTAGGGTTATGTGCCTGGTACAAAGCCAAGAATTATGTGATTGTCTCTCTTTATTTCTGGGTGTTTTGTTTTGTTTTGATATGAGACCTGTCTTGGCTATTCTCCCTAGCAGCTCTGACTAGCTGTCCTGGAACTTGCTTTGTAAATGAGTTTGGCTTTAAACTCAACAGAGATCTGCCTGTCTCTGTTTCCTGAGTGCTGAGATTTAAAGGTGTGCACCACCACACCTGGCTCTCTTTCTTCTCTGTGCTGACTACTCTTTCCTCTTCCCCTGCTCTTCAACACAGATACTTAACTGCTTAGGATTCAACCCAGTGCCTTTGGGGTAGAGAGGTGGCTTTGAAGTTGAGAGCATTTGTTCCTCTTGCAGAGGACCCGAGTGAGTTCACTTTCTAGCACCAACATAGGGTAGCTCAGAACAACCTTGAATTCCATCCAAGGGATGGCCCTCCTCCGGCCTCCATGGGCACCTGTACATATGTGTGCTCACACACACACACACACACACACACGTAAACATATATGCATATATAAATAAGAATGTAGAAACCTTACACATTCCAGGCAGGTGTCCTACGGCTGTTGCTCTACATCCTTAGCTATCCTCCACACACCGAAAAGCTCCACAGAAAAGGTGGCATGAGCCGCTCTTGAAACACAGATGGAGTACACGGATCCCTTCACAACTAAGTGAAATGCTCAAAGACTACACGTGCCCTGATGTGGTAGAACTAAGACATCTCATGCTGGGTGTGGAGGTGTAGGCTTGTACTACCAGCTCATAGGAGGCAGAACCTAGAAGATCAAGAATTCAAAATCAGGGCTGGAGAAGTGTCTCAGTGATTATGGGCACTTGCTGGGTGTTTTGTTGTTGTTGTTGTTGTTGTTGTTGCTGCTGCTGCTGCTGCTGCTGCTGCTGCTGTTTGCAAAGGATCTGGATTCAAGTTCCAGTGGCTCATAACCACCCATAACTCTTCAGCTCCCTCTGTGGGCACTGAGTATGCACGTGGTACACAGACACACATGCAAGCAAAAAAACCTCATACATATAAAAATGAAATACATTATTTTTTGGAGACAAGGTTTCTTTGTGTAGGCCTGGGTGTCCTGGAACTTTCTGTAAACCAGACTGGCTTTAAACTCAAAGATCAGTATCAGTTTCTGCTCTAGTGAGATCTTTGGTTTTGCATCAGAGTAAAATGAACCCACCACACTTGGGAAAGAAAAAAAAAAAAATAAACCTCAAAGATTCACCTGTTTCTGTCTCTCGAGTGCTGGATTGAAAGGCATGCTCCCCAAGCCCAAATATAAATAAATAAATGAATGAATAAATAAATAAATAAATAAATATTAAAAATATTTTAAAGAGCTAAAAGTCTTTCTCAGTTACATAGTAAGTTGAGAGCCAGCCTTTTCTACATAAAACCTTGTAAAAACAAACGAAACATATGGAGAACACATTTTTCTACACAGAGGAGAGAGTTAGGGGTTATACTCAGCAAGAAACTGGCATATGGTTCTAAGTACGTGACTAAGCAAAACAGATTCAGACAGTGGGATCTGGATCTTCTCTGGAAGACAAGCAAGAGCTTCAAAAATACAGCGACTTTATTGCTCACTTTCTGGGTCGTGAGTGACATCTAATGGGCAAATAGGGAAACTACAACTTCTGTACTTTCTTCTCCCACCTTCACCCCTTTTTTCCTTTTTCTTTTCCTTCCCCCCCCCACCCCACCCCAGTGTTTCTCTGTGCAGCTCTGGCTATCCTGGAATGCACCCTGTAGGCCAAGCTGGCCTCAGACTCAGAGACTTGCCTGCCTGTCTTCCGATTGATGGGATTAAAGGCATAGGCCACCACTTCACAATAGATTTTTCATTATATTTATGTTCAAGAAAAAAAAAGTCCTGCCGGGCATTGGTGGCGCACACCTTTAATCCCAGCACTTGGGAGGCAGAAGCAGGCAGATTTCTGAGTTTGGGGCCAGCCTGGTCTATAGACTGAGTTCCAGGACATAGAGAAGCCCTATCTCGAACCACCCCTCAAAAAAAAAAAAATAAAAATAAAGAAAAAAAGAAAAAGGAAAGGAAAAAAAGTTCCTTTCAATCTCAGCAATCAGGAGGCAGAGGCAGGACTATTTCTGAGTTTGAGGCCAGCCTGGTCTACAGAGTGAGTTCTAGGACAGCCCAGGCTACACAAAGAAACCTCGTATTGGAAACAAACAAATAAACCAACCAACACACACACACACACACACACACACACACACACACACACACACACACAGAGAGAGAGAGAGAGAGAGAGAAATACTGCTCCACCAAATTCAAACCCAGCACCATAAATCTGGTCAAATGCCTGTGGGGCTGGGGTGCAGGGTCACAGCCCCTAGTAGGGAAGCTAGTGTTATTGTTTTGCCATATGAACACAAAGTTCCTGTCAAGTTTCCTTCTCAATATTTACATCTGTGGCCATAGATTTGTGTTGTTGGGTTTGATCATAGAAACTTCTTTTTGTAGCCGGCAATGGTTGCTACAGAGACTCCGAACAATACAGAAGAGTGGGTGGGAATCTAAGTGCTGGGGAAAGGTGTGGAGTATTGTGTAATTCTGTCTTCTAGGCACAGCAGGACTGTTACATTCTGAATTCTCGGTTAATGGGACCATACCAGATTAGGTCTGTTAACATTTTATCACGAGGTCTCTTCTCTTTCTGAGGATAATTGTTGCTAGGGAGGAGGGGCTCAAGGGGCTCAACCCCTTCCAGATGGTCTATAGGCAGTTTGCTGGGAAAAGATTTGATTCAGGGGTAGAACCACTGGTAAAGTTCACCTGCTTCTGTAAATAACCCTCATGTCTGCTTCTGTAAGCAGCCCTAATGTCTCTCACTGAGTCATCTAAAAACAAACAAAACAAAGGGGAAAGACATGAAGATGCAAAGGCAATTAGTTGGGAAAGGAAGAGCATCCATGGGATTAGGAAGAGAACAAGAAAGGGAAACTGAGGTTGGAGACATGGGTCAGTGGTTAAGAGCACTGATCGCTCTTCCAGAGGGTGTGAGTTCAAGTCCCAGCAACCACATAGTGACTCACAACCATCTATAACTGCATCTGAATCCTCTTTTCTGGTATGTCTGAAGAGAGTGACTGTGTATTCACATATATAAAATAAATAAACAAATCTTTATTAAAAAAAAAAAAGGAACACTGAATACTCTTGCAGAGGGCCTGGGTTTGATTCCTAGCACCTACATACATGGTGGCTCACAACTATCTGTAACTCCAGTTCCCAGGGATCTGATGCCTTCTTTCTGGTCTCTGTAGGCACCATGCACATTTGTGGGACAGATACATTTATGCAGGAAGGACAGTTACAAAAAATAAAATAAAAATCCAAAAAAGAAAAAAATATATATATTTTAAATAGAAAGAAAGATCTGGGTGGTGGTGGTGCATGCCGTTGATCCCAGCACTGGGGAGGTAGAGGCAGGTGTATCATCATCACAGGTGAGTTTGTGGCCAGCCTGGTCTACAGAGCAAGTTCTAAGACAGCCAGGTATGCACAGAGAAAACTGTGTCTCAAAACAAACAAACAAACAAACAAACAAATAAATAAATAAATAGAGACAGACAGACAGAGAGACAGCAGACAGACAGATGTAGATTGATTGATTTTTTTTAAAAAAAAAAGAAAATGAATAGAACATGTCTTAAGCTGGGCGGTGGTGGCGCAGGCCTTTAATCCCAGCACTTGGGAGGCAGAGGCAGGCAGATCTCTGAGTTCAAGGCCAGCCTGGTCTACAGAGTGAGTTCTAGGACAGTCAGGGCTATACAGAGAAACCCTGTCTTGAAAAACCAAAAAAAAAAAAAAAAAAAAAAAACATGTCTTAAGATTATATTTGAGACCATCTGAAGTTTAAAACTAGCATAGCACAGCATTCTTCTCTCTAAGAAGGATTAGTGAGCACATGAGAAAAATAAACTGATGAAGAAAGAAAATCAAGTACTGACTGAGACAAAGAAGTAGCAAAAGGAATATGATGGCCAGTGGTTCTGATGCTAAGGTCCCTCCCATTCCCTAATTGGTTCTTGATCAATCAAAAAAGATGCCAGAGCCAATTGTTGGGCAGAAGGAAAGAGGTGGGACTTCCAGGTCCCACAGACAGGCTAAGAGATGCAGGAAGAGAAAGGGGGATTTTCATCATGGAGGGAGAAGAGGTGGCCAGTCATATGAGGTTGCAGGGGTGCAGCCATGGCTGCTTCCCCAGGCAGGAGATTAGAAATGTAACTGTATGGAGGGAAGTTTTGGGTTGCTGAACAAGGAAATGGTAACTGAGCGACTAAAGTTGAGAGCAGATTTAAGGTACTGAGCTAAGAGTATTAAGAAGAATACACTAACCGTGGGAGATTAGAAGCTCCCAGCAATTGAACCATAAGGCAGGTTGAAAAGTAAGCTAATGTGTGTGTTCATCCATGGATCCGCGGGAACCTGGATGGGGATACATGCAGCAGTCAGTAAGTTAGAGAAGACGCTCAAAACATGGAGGGAAAAATTCACTAAGGAAACAACATTGAAAAAGAACTAAACAGAAAAGCTGGAAATGAGTCAGCCTCAACAAAGTAAGAAACACACTGGGAAGTATCAATACACAAGACCTCACAGAAAAATGAGTTTTAGACAAGAAAGAGAGGGTCAAAACAATAATAATTCCAGTAAAATAAAAGAAAGAAAAGTGGGCTGGAGCAATGGCTCAGCAGTTAAAGAGCACTAACTGCTCTTCCAGAGGTCCTGAGTTTAAATTCCAGCAACCACATGGTGGCTCACAACCATCTGTAATGGGATTTGATGCTCTCTTCTGGTGTGTCTGAAGAAAGCAATGATGTACTTATATACATAAAATAAATAAATAAATCTCCAAAAGAAAATAAAGAATGTAAGCAAAGAGCATGGGCAAACCATCCAGGATACACTGGGAAGAAACCAATCCTAAGAAATTACAGAGTAGAAAAGGAGCGGAGATAAATAAAGACACAGATAATTTTGTATTTATTCAATGAAATTATAGCAAAACCTCTCCCAAACCTAGAGAAGTAAATGGATATCTAAACACAGGAGACACTTAGAACTCCAAATACACATGTCCATAGAAGATCTCCATAGTGTATCAGTGATGACAGTAAAACTACCAAGTAAAGAGATGATATGGCTGGGCAGTGGTGGTGCATGCCTTTAATCCCAGCACTTGGGAGGCAGAGGCAGGAGTTCGAGGCCAGCCTGGTCTACAGAGTGAGTTCTGGAACAGCCAGGACTACATAGAGAAAACCTATGAAAAAGCCTTGAAAAAAAACCAAAACAAAACAAAACAAAAGAGAGAGAGAGAGAGAGAGAGAGAGAGAGAGAGAGAGAGAGAGAGAGATGATATGAAAATCTGTAAGAGAGAAGCTCCAACTCAGATACCAAAACAAATAGACAAATATGTCAAGGCTAGGAGGCATGGTGCACATACCTTCAGTCCCAGCACTAGTGAGACAGAGTTTAAGGCCAGTCTGGGCTAGATAATGAGATCCTGCCTCATATATAATACATTTACATAATATTATTATATTATGGTGTATATATAATACATATAAACCAAACACATCAGAATAACATAAGGTCATCATCAGTAACTCTAAAAGCCAAGAAAGGAATGAAATGATATATTTCAAAATAAATAATTGCAACCAATAATTTGCTATACATAGAAAAATTATCTCTTAAAATTGATGGGAAAATATAAACATTTCAAGATAAACACAGATGAAGGCAATTCATTACAACAAAGCCAAGATTGCAGAAAATGCTTAAGGAATGTACACAGAAAAACAAGAAAGACAGTTATCAAAGGTAGCTTCAGCTGTCAACATGACACAATGGTAACCTAGGAAGAGTGGAACTCAACTGAGGAATTGCCTGGATCTCACTGATGTGTTTATAAAAAGATAAAGAAAAAAGAATATGTTCTATGGAAGGGTGGTAAGGCATGGGGAAAGGAGATGTCTCAGCGGGCCCATGCCAAGGCATCCCTTCTCTCTGAGGGAGTTTATTCAGGGCATGGGGAGGGGAGTTAAGAGGGTAGAAGAGGCAGAGAAAGGCAGAGAGAGAAAGAGAGAGAGAGAGAGAGAGAGAGAGAGAGAGAGAGAGAGAGAGAAGGAAAATAGAGGCCAGCCAAGAGCACTGGGGGCGGGGGATGGGAAGAGAGGGGGCAGGAAGGGAAAAGCAAGGGAGCAAGAGTCCAAGAGAGTAAGAAAGGAACAAAGGGGGGGCAAGCAGCCCCTTTTATAGTGGGTCAGGCCTACCTGACTGTTGCTAGGTAACTGTGGAATGGAGTTTAGACAGAAAGCTAACACTCATATTCCTAGGTATGTCTGTGGAGGATTGTCTTGATTGTTGATTGTCGTGGGAGGACAAATTCTACTGTGCACAGTGCCTCTCCTGCCCTGAATTGTATAAAGAAAGCAGGCTGAGCAAGCCAGAGGGAGCAAGCCGGTAAGCAGCACTCCTCTATGGTCAACTTCTGCTTTAAGCTCCCGTCTTCAATTCTTGCCCTGAGTTTTATCAGTGATGGAGTGTGACCTAAGGGTTGTAGGTGGAAATGAACTCTTTCCTCCCCAACTTGCATTTGGTTGTGGTGTTTATCACAACAATACAAAGCAAACTAAGACAAAAAAAATTATTGGCAAGAATAAATTTTGTGAGCAAAACAGATGAACAAAGGAAGGATAAGAAGGAAAACACTATGTCCAACACACGAAATCAGAAAATTCCTAGTACTAGGAGGGAGGTAAAGAAGAACAAACTACCAATAATCAATACAACCTTAGAAAAAGCCGGCAGTGGTGGCCCACGCCTTTAATCCCAGCACTTGGGAGGCAGAGGCAGGTGGATTTCTGAGTTCGAGGCCAGCCTGGTCTACAGAGTGAGTTCCAGGACAGCCAAGGCTACACAGAGAAACCCTGTCTCGAAACCCCCCCTCCCAAAAAAAAATACAACCTTAGGAAAAGACAAACTCCACTCAATAACAGCCTTAAATGCAAATAACTTAAACACATCATTTAATAGACACTGAGTAACTGACTAGATTAAAAACTAATTTCAGGTCAGGAGAGATAGCTCAGCAATTAAAAGCATGGTCAGCTCTTACAGAGGATCTGAGTAAAATTCCAAGTACATATGTTGGGCAGCTCACAACTGCCTATAGCTATGGCTGCAGTGGGGATGCAATACCACTGGCCTCTGTGCACACTGTGTGTGCACACACATGCACACATGAGCATACACAAGTTTTTAAATTCCAAATGATCCAACTACTTGTTGTTCCCCAGAAACATACCTCACTAGCCATGACATCTAAAAATTGAGAAAAGACAGAAAGGAAACTATCAAGCAAATGGAGCTCCAAACAAGAAGGCTACTATGTATTATTAAAGAGAACAAATTATCCAGAAAATACAGCAGTCTTAAAATTTATACACCAAACATTGGCACTCTCGGCTCCATAAAGCAAACACCAAAGCACAAAAAGAACAGTTGGTCAGAAAACAACCACCTTGGAAGACTTCAACATTTCACTTTCATCTTTAAATAAGTCTTCCAAACAAAATCAGTAGAGAAATCTCAGCGCTAAACTATACCACAGATCAACTGGATTATATGTGCAGAATATTCTACCTGACAGATATGAATTATACGTTCTTTTGGGTGGCCCATGGAGCCTTCTCTAAAAGTGATCACAGTCTGTGTCACAAGGCAAGCCTTAACAAACACAAAAGAATAAAAGCAGTTCCTGTATCCTAACACATCACGGTAGAATAAAGCTAGAAATCAGCAGCAAGAAAAATTGAAGAATTGTACACATACTTGGAAACTGAATAACAACCCCCAATAAAAGACTTTCCATGGTGTGTGTGTGTGTGTGTGTGTGTGTGTGTGTGTGTGTGTGTGTTTGTATGTGGCAGGAGTATGTGCACATAGGTGACACTGGGGATCAAAAAAATTCAGAGTGTTGTGCATACCAGGCAAGTGCTCAACCAACTGTGCTACCCCAACGATTCATTTTTAAATGAGCAACGAATGATTGAAGAAATCAAGGAGAGACTTTAAAATACCTATAATCAAATGGAAAGGATAACAATGGAGAAAAGCAGTCACTTATAGTTACTGATGAAACAGCTGCCAGTCAATGATTATCCTGCCTTTCAAAGGGGGAAGAAAAGCAGACATTTGATTATTATATATAGAACACCTAATTGTTAGCAAAATATACAAAAGATATTGCATTTGTCAGACACAGTTAGGTGTGTCCTGTAAACAGGTAGTTTGGAAGTGCCTCTAAAAGCCTCTGTTAAAGAATGGAAAGTTCCTGCCTAATTTTAGGCACGTTGCTTGGGAGAAGTCTTTGCTCTATGACCCGAGGCAAAGTTCTTGGGATGGCCTTAAGCTGCCCCACCGTAAAGGTGAAATGGTTTGGCCCCTACTGACTTGGATTGGAGCCTCCAATCAAGACAATAACAAGGTTCTGCCTGCCAAGGGTGTAGGGGAGGAGCTCAGACTTCTTTCTTTATAACACTTGGACCTTTGAGAGTCCTTCTTTGACTCGCTCTACTTTGGTTTGGAAGAGCCTTTTGGAAGGGGCTCTGGGTATGAGATAGGGATTCTCTCTCTGGGCTTTCCAGAACCACAGAGAAGCTGCTGGCAGGACAAGGGTGAAACAGTGTTCTAGGAAAGAGAGCTAAGGAGCCCTATGGGGTTTGGAGAAGCTCAAGAGAAAGGTAGGTTAGCTCAGTAGAACGATACAGACAGAGATTTCTAAAGAGCTAGCAGGTTAGTTGTAGAATCAGGCTTGTAAATAGATAATTTGTATATAGTTTAAGAGAATAAAATTGCCGGGCAGTGGTGGCACACACCTTTAATCCCAGCACTTGGGAGGCAGAGGCAGGTGGATTTCTGAGTTCAAGGCCAGCCTGGTCTACAGAGTGAGTTCCAGGTCAGCCAGGGCTACACAGAGAAAACCCTGTCTCAAAAAAACCAAAAAAAAAAGAGAGAGAGAGAGAATAAAATTACCTTGCTGAGCAAGCAGGTCCTTACCTCAATTCCTGTCTCCCATTTCTTTATGGGTGTAAATATTAGATAATTTAAAAGAATAAATATTACAGAAAGGCATTTTTTGTTTAGGTCTTAGTCATATGTACTCTCTAAGACTAATAGAAACCTAAGCCCACTAATGATGTAATAGTTAAAACTAACGCTGAAAAGCCCGTGCAGATGTGAAAACACCTGTGCATTGTTCCAGAGACAACCGCACCTAATCCATCAATACAATATACTTTTCTTGCTCCTCCACTCTGTCTCGGGTGTCTGAGTTTGGTATCTTCCTTGCCTCAGTTTCCCTAGCATCTCTCTAAAAGAGAAAAAAAACAACAGCAATATAAAAATATATTTAAAATATCAGTTGAAAAATGGGAAACAAAGCCAGGTGGTGGTAGTACACTCTTTGAATCACAGCCAGAGTGAGGCAGAAAGATCTCTGAGTTTCAGGCTAGCCTAGTCTATAGATAGAGTTCCAGGGCAGTCAGAGCTACAGAGACAAATCTGTAAGGAAGGAAGGGGAAACAGGGAGCTGGAGATAAGTGTCAATCATCCTTTAGAGAAAGCCCCTAATGACCTACTTTGCATAACCAGGCCCCACCTCCTCGAATGTCTATCATCCTTCAGTAATGTCATCTAACCAAGAATCCCCTGGCACATTGATGTACTGAGGAAGTCAGAACCCTCAGGATCCAGTTACTTCCGAAACACCTCACTTCTGAACACTGCCACACTGGGAACCAAGCCTTAGATCACCACTCCCTTAATCTCTTTATCTCCTTCAACACATATTGAGGGCCTTCATGTCCTAGTCATAACACCCAAGAAGGTGAACTGAGCCAGGTGTTCAAAGACTTGAACCATGAACTGGGTCTGGAGGTACAGGCCTGTAAGTCCAGCTGCTCAGGAGGCTGAGGCAGAAGAATTTCAAGCTTAAGACCTGCCCAGGTTACAGAGTGAGTTTGTGGCCATCCTGGGCAATATAGTGACAGCCTAATTTAAAAGTGAAAAAGTAAAGGATAGCCTGCCAATGTAGCTCAGTGTCAGAGTGCTTACAAGAGATGCATGCGGTTGTAGATTCAGTTTCCTGCAATCACACACGCACATGCGCACACATACCAGAGGATATGAGGCAAAAGAATTCAACACATAAACAAGGTCTCATTGAAGTTATTGAACAGGAATGTGACAGAATGACATAACTGAAAACAGTTCTTTGGGGGGAAAAAAGCCATCAAAGAGACATCCCTAGGGCTGCGGTTGGAGAACTTGTTTAGACACGGAGGCAGGAGGATCAAGAGTTCAGGGTTACCCTCTGCCACATAGTAAATTTGAAGATGGATCTTTGTGAGTTCCAGGCCAGCCTGGGCGACATGAGAGCACCTCAAAACTACAACAATAAAAATGACAGTACAGGCCAGGGATAGTGATGTACGCCTTTATTTCCAGCACTTGGGAAGTAGAGGCAGATGGATCCACATTAGTTTGAGTCTAGCCTGGTGTACACAGTGAGTTCCAAATCAGTCACGGCTACATAGTAAGAGCTTGTGTCCCCCCCCCCCAAAAAAAAAACAACAACAAAATTTTACACAACTTCAAGTCACCATGGCTTTTTCCTGGCTACTTTTTTGTACTCTCCTAGGAATGAAGCAGCTCTAGCAAAATGTAGCCAGTCCTCAACCAGTGAATTTTTACTTTCACCAAGAGGAAATAATAGGATTTAGAATGATGAGACTAAAGAATCCTTATATAATTATGTACATATGTATGTATAGTGTGTGTATGGACATGCATACCATGCCTGCATGTGGATAACAGAAGAGAACTGTGGAATCTGTTTTTTTTTTTTTCTACCCTTATGTAGTTTAAGAGAATTGAATTCAAGTCACCTGGCTCTTGTGTCAAGTGTCTGTTCCTAGGGAGATATTTCAGTGATCCACACTATCATTTTAAACCAAAATTTAACTGCTAATTAATTTAGCTGGGCATGGTGACACATATTCATCTTTAATTCCACTTGGGAGGCAGAGGCAGGTTGGTGGATGTCTTTGAGTTCGAGGCCAGCCTGGTCTTCATTGTGAGTTTCAGGACATCCAGGACTATGTATAGAGACTGTCTCAAAACAAATAAACAAACAACAAAAACAATCCCCCCAAATACACACACACACACACACACACACACACACACACACACACACACACATGCACATATATATGTGCATGTGTGTGTGTGTGTGTATGCAACTTTGTAAACTGCAAGTGGTGACAATAAATCTTTATCTCAGATACCTTATGTAAGAGATTTAAAAATATGGATTTATGTACTTACTGGGTAGTAATTTGTAAAATACTCATTTTCACCTCACTTCATTTCTCTAGAAACAAGACTTATATTTATTTATGTGTTGTGTGTATACCTGTTTGGGTGCATGTATTGTACATACATCTCTGGTGCCCCTGGAGGTCAGCAGAGATCCCTGAAACTAGATGTGCAGATGTTTATGAGCCAGCCTATAGGGGAACCAAAGCCAGGACCTCTGCAAGAGCTGCACGTGCTCTTACCCACTGAGCCACTGCTGCAGCCCCCATCCCGACCTCATTTGCACACTTCTCAACTCCATACAGTTTCTACTTCTCAACTCCATAGTTTCTAAGTCAGATGCATGTAAGCCGGTAAAAGGCCAGCAGAGGGACAAGATAGCTGGGCATGGTGGTACACCCCGTAATCCTAGAACTCAGCATACTAAGGCAGGAAGACCTTGAGTTTGACGCCAGCCTGTGATACATGACATCATGTCTAAAAAAGGCAAAAACCAAAACAAATGACTCTGGAAAAACAAAAATGACTTCTCTAATAATACTTGTCAGTATAAAATGCAATAAAGTTTATACTTATTAAAATATACTTAGGGGCCTGAGAAATATGGCTCAGAGTTTGTGATCACTTGCTGCTCTCACAAAGAACACACCTTTGTTTCCCAGCACTTATGTGGTGTCTGATGGCAGGGAGTTGTACTTAGTACCTGTGCGTACATTCAAGCAGGCAGAACATCTGTGCACAGGAATAAATATAAGCATATATAAATAAAATGTAACTAATAGAGAATAGGGTAGAATCTCTAACACATTAATACTATTAGTTACACAATTCACTATAATAATTTATCAATATATAGTATAATTAATGAATGACTCATGAAGATATTGGCCAAAATCATTGGAGCTAGCTAGCTATTTATTTATTTATTTTGATGTAAGATCACATATCATAGCCCAGACTGGCCTAGAACTCATTATATAGTTCAGGCTCGTCTCCAATTCATGGAAATTCTCTACTTAGCTTCTTGAGTGCTAGGATTACCATTATATTTGGTTGGTTGATGCTTTTTCTTTTTTCTTTTTTTTTTTTTGATTTTTGTTGTTGTTGTTGTTGTTTGAGACAGGGTTTCTCTGTGTAGTCCTGGCTATTCTGAAACTCACTCTGTAGACCAGGCTGGCCTCGAACTTAGAAATTCTTTCCTTTTTTTTTTTTTTAAGATGGTCTTACCATCTTAGCTAAGGCTAGCCTGGAACTTACTGTGTAGCCAAAACTTGTTTCTAACTCATGATATTCTTGTCTCAGGCTCTTGAACATGGGGATTATCAGTATGTAATACCACAAAAGCTAAGCTAATATTCTTTTTTAATAAAAACTCTCTTAGGACAAGCTAAAACAAAACATCAGCTAATTATAAAACCCACACATCTTTATACCATAAAGTAATTGTAGGTATCTGTGCTACATTGAGGGTTATTTTCCTGGCAACTTGGCACAAATTAGAGTCACCTGAGTAGGGAGTCAGGCCTACAGAACTGTCCAGATTGCCTGGATTGACACGGAAAGCCACACTGACGTTGGGCAACACTTTCTGATAACTGTCCAGATCAAAGGGACATGGAAGAAGGAAGATTGCTGGGCTTTCATTTTTTCAAGCTGACTCACCTTGTGGCTGCTGCTGATCCCTTGCTATTAAAACCATGATTTCCAGGTTCCAGCGTGGCCTAGAATCAGTAGCTCTTTAAGAACCTTCCCAGATTTTGGCTCAGATTGGGACTGCTGAGGTTTCCAGCCTTGTGGACTGAGAAAGTATTTGTGTCTCAGTCTGTTAGGTATTATTTTGCCATGTCCAGCATGGCCTTGGTGGGAACAGAATGACATGGCTCCTGCCCCTTGGACAAGGCCAGCAGGCATGGGCCTCCAAGAGTGTCAATGACTGCTGTGGGTGTAGGGCTTGTTTGAATAATAATGTACATATTTTACATTCCTCCTCCAAGGAAAATCCTCTTTGTTAATGTTAATGACTTCATGATGTAAAAATAAACGACTGGGCTTATGATCTGCAAGAAATGAGCTATCCAGAGAATGTTTTAGAATAGTAAGAGAGAACTGCTTAGAGAACTGTCTCTAGCAGAAAATAGAGAGCTGTCTGGAGATCTCCAGGAAGAGCAGAACACAGAGAAAGCAACCTAAAAAGCTGTGTCAGATAGAATGTAGGTCGTCAGCTTGGACCCATAATCTGAGTCATTTGCTTTACCATTCCCAGACACCCTTTCCTCAGAACTCCTCTACAAGCTGAGGCTGGTCCTTGGTGTTATTTAGCTGTAGTTACTTTTTTTTTTTTTTTTTTTTTTGGTTTTTCGAGACAGGGTTTCTCTGTGTAGCCCTGGCTGTCCTGGAACTCACTCTGTAGACCAGGCTGGCCTCGAACTCAGAAATCTGCCTGCCTCTGCCTCCCAAGTGCTGGGATTAAAGGCGTGCGCCACCACCGCCCAGCTGTAGTTACTATTTTAATATATGCTGGCCCAATAAAAATTTCCCAACACACACACACACACACACACACACACACACACACACACACCATTGATTCTGTTTCTCCACAATGCTAAGTGTTTCTTTAAAAAGTCATCATCCCAATCCCTTGAGTTTAGGTGTCTGGTTATGGTTATTTAATAAATTAGAGCTAGATTGTCATTTTAAGGGATAATTTGAAAATGGTCATAATTTTGAACAGGAAGGAAATAGATAGGATGGGTTATTAAATTTATTCTGAACAAAGTATTGCATAGGCATAATCTTACATCAGTAGAAATCTTTATATTGATGCAAAATTGAAGTTTTAATTTCTTACATTGGTACAGAATTTGTATATATTGATACAGGTTTAAGGTTTTCATTGGTATAAATCTTTGTATATTGATATAAAGTTTGAAGTTTATGTTGTTACTCTTAGATAGGCATTGTGCCCATGCAACTCATTTAAGAATACAAGGCCTTGACTCAGTCCTTCTATAGCTGCTATTACAAACTGTTTAGGATGATAACATAACACAAGTTAAGGGCCAGATAGTAAATTCATAGTTCTATTAGATTCTGATTTAATTATAATAAAGTGTCTTCAATATTATTCAAATGGAAACAGGTAAAGGTAGTTAAGAATCAGGTCAGATATACTTTACATAGATAGTCCTCAAAAACATCAGAAATCCACAGAATATGACATTTAATATTAATTCATTATTAAAGATCATTTGACTAGAGACATGTCTGCTCCTGACAGTACCCTCTTCATGTGATAAAGAAGAAATTGAGCATTAAAATCTCCATATGGAGTTGCTTCAGTATGGCAAGGTAACCACTGGACAAAAATTGCCCTATCCATCTAAAGACAAAAAATACCATCCAGGAAAGGACATATGATGCGGGATAGTCCACAGCTTTGCTCTGGCAAGACAGAGAAAGCTAGTCCTTCATAGTTCCTGCTTCCTTTAAGGTCTGTCAGATGATCCTAGTCCAGAAGGCTGAAGATAGATGCTTCAATGTTTTGAAGAATAGGGGATGGTTTAGGTAGTCAGCTGTCTCTACAATTTGTTTAAGTTTTGGAAGCTATGTTTTTGTGCTTCCTGTATATTCAGGTAATATTTAATTCGTTCTCAGATTTCTGACGGGGTTGAAGACTAGTTATAGTTTCAAAATCAAACTCAAATCAAAATTAAAATCCTCAAAGTTGTTTAGCATTGAGGAAGATGATATAGATTTGAAAGAGTGGTTTTCAGATGGTAATGAGAGTTAAAATCAGAACATAATTCAGGTTTAGAATTGTAAATTATGTTAGGATAGATGGTATAGTACTTTATCTAAATTGACAAATATGATGGACTAGATGTTAATTATATATCATACTTTGTAATTTCCATAATTGTTATGGTTGTACTCAATTTATGTCTGAGAGAAGAATTTTTTTTTTATTGGACAAAAAGGGTGAGATGCTGGGGATTGGCTCTGATGCTTTGTTTTAGTTCAGCTGCCCAAATCACACAGGAATCTAGGCGTCCGGATGCTAAGGGCTCCTGTTCCCAATTGGCTTTTGATTGGTCAATAAAATTACTAACAGCCAATGGCCAATGGCTGGGCAGGGAGACAGAGTCTAATCCTTTTAGATTTCCTGAATAAGGGATGAAGGGAAGAAGAAGGAGCAGAATCACCATGATGGGGAAGCATAGAGATGAGACTTAAGAGCTGCAGGAGAGAAATCATCCAGCCATGTAAGAGTCAGAGAAGTGACCCCAGGAGCCTCTCCCCTGGCTGGGTTTGGGATAGCAGAGATGAAATATAAATTTTAAAAAGTGATAACTAGGGCTGGAGAGAGGGCTCAGCAGTTAAAAGCATTGATTGCTCTTCCTGAGGTCCTGAGTTCAATTCCCAGCAACCACATGGTGGCTCACAACCAGCTGTAATGAGATCCAATACCCTCTTCTGGTATATCTGAAGAAAGTAACAATGTATTTACATAAATAGAATCTTTTTTTTTAAAAAAAAAAAAGTAATAACTCAGGGATATCGGAGGGGAAAGTGAGTTAACTACATTGAGTTAGGGAAAAGCACAGCTGTCACACTGTTAAGGCATATTAAAATTAATACCTGCGTTTGTGTCTTTCATTTCAGGGATCCAGAGAACTCTGGTGGCAAGAAGCACAACCACTCACTGGGAGCTCAGGGTGGTTAATAATTTACTGCTACAGTTTGAGTCATTTGCTGAGCTACTCTCAGACACCCTTCCTTAGAATCCCTCTCCAAGCTGAGGCTGGTCCTTGGCATTATTTAGCTGTGGTTACTATTTTAACATATGCTGACCCAATAAATTCACATATATCTACATATATATATGAGTCACACACACACACACACACACACACACACACACACCATTGGTTCTGTTCCTCTACAGAGCTGACAGTGGTTTTTTTTTTTTTTAATATTATTTTATGTGTGTGGATGTTTTGTCTGCACATATGTCTGTACATGATGTGCATACCTGGGTCCTATGCATGCCAGAAGAAGGCACTGAATCCCCTGAGACTGGCATATCAGATATTTATGACCTGCCATGTAGGTGCTGGGAACTGAACCCAGGTCCACAGCCAGTGCTCTGAGCTGCTGAGCCATGTCTTCAGCCTCCAAACCACACGTTCTCTGTGAAGCTGTTTGAAGAGAAGCTGTCAGATGGGACCAGGGGTGTTGCTCAGGGTGGTTGACATGCATCCTGGAGGTCCTGCATGCAGCAGCAGAGGTGGGGAGTTGAGATTTGCAACCTCTAGCCTCAGTGGAAGGTTTATTATTTTAACAGGCTTTGAGAGTCTTGGTCATTTCTCTCCTCTCCTCTCGAGTCAGATCCTCGCCTCTCCTCTCCTCTCCTCTCCTCTCCTCTCCTCTCCTCTCCTCTCCTTTCTTTTCTTTTCCTTTTTGGTTTTTCAGGACAGGATTTCTCTGTGTAGTCCTGGTTGTCTCGGAACTCACCCTATAGACCAGACTGGCCTCAAACTCAGAGATCCACCTTCCTCTGCCTACATGTACAGGTTTGCAAATATGTGTGTGCTAGACTTGATGGCCAGCAAAGGCCAGAAATTTTCTAGTCTCTGCCTCGCCAGTATGCGGGGCAAGCAAGCATCACTATGCCTAACACTTTTAAAGGTGTTCTTGGGAGTGAGAACTCAACCCTTCGTGTTTGTGAGGCAAATGCTTTACCCACTGAGCCGTTATATATTATACTGTATATCTAGGATCCCATTGCTCTTTAAAATCAGTCTTGTGGGCCAGGGAGGTGGCTTAGTGAATGGAGGTGCTTGCTGCCATGCCTGACCACTCAAGCTTGACTCCCCAGCGTCCACACGGCAGAAGGAAAAACCTACTTCCCCAAAGCTGGCCTCTGACCTTCCCATGTGTTTCGGGACATACAACTGAGCTCAAGGCCCGTAATCCCATCACACAGGAGGCCTAGGCAGGCAAATCTCTGTGAGTTTGAAGTTATCCAGGCCTACACAGTGAGCTCTAGGCCAACTAGGGCTGCATAAGACTCCATCTCAAAAACAAAACAAAACAGATGTGGACTGAAAGATGGATTAGCAACTAAGAACATGTACAGACAGGTCTTGCAGAGAGCGAGCTACTGGTTCCCAGCATCTGCATCCAAAAGCTTGCGACCACCTGTAACTGTGCTTCAGAGGGATTGAATCTGACCACTGTGGACACCTCCACTCACATGCAGCCCGCCACACACACACACACACACACACACACACACACACCCCAAAAATGAAATATTTTGTTAAAGTGCACATATACAAGAATAATAAACAAATGCAATTTTTAAAAAATCCACCTTACTCTGTTTTTAAATCAACGCTACAAAGAGAATATTGCTGCCACACAGTTGGAGACAGGAGAGACATAAACACTGTGATATCCTGTGTCCCCAGCACACTCTTTGTTAGTGTGCTTGTTTGCTTGCTTGGGAGCACTGTTGCTTAGCATGCTCCTGTGTGTGTGCATGTGTACTTAATTGTGTATGTGTGTGGGTTTCTGGGTTTTTTTTTGTTTTTTTGTTTTTTTGCTTTTTGTTTTTGTTGTTTTGTTTTTGAGACAGGATCTCATTCTGTAGCACAGGTTACCCTCAGTGACAATGCTTTTGACTCAGCCTCCCAAACGCTGGGATACCTGGTGGTTTAAAACTCTCTCTTTTGGATCTAGTTACTCATGTTTGCTTGTGAATGATGGTTTAGCGGAGTTTATTTATTTTATTATTTATTTATTTATTTATCTTTTTACAGAACAGTGAGTTGAGCATGTGCACACAGGTATCATGATGATTGCCTTTAAATCCCAGCACTCAGGAGGCAGAGGCAATCAGATCTCTGCAAGTAGGAGGCCAGCCTGGGCCACATAGTCTACACAGGAACTAGAAACATTTCAGAACAGTTAGGACTAAATAAAGAGACCCTATCTCTAACAAACAAGAAAAACAAATTACATCAGGTATGGTGGTACATACCTGTAATCCAAGAACCTCAGAGGTTGAGGCAGGAGGATTACAAACTTAAAACCTTTCTGGGCTACAGAGTAAGACTCTTCTCACTAAAGAAAACATATTTTTTTTTAAAAAAAAATCTAGAAATAAAACAAAACCCCTCACAGTTTACTAAGCCTTTTGTCTTTCCCTAGAGACAATGTTATTCTATTTACATTTTTAAATGTAGGTAACCCTGACGTTATATTTTGGAAAACATGACCTAAATTTGGTAAAGAAAGTACAAAAACTGGGGTTATGCATAGTCTCCTTTGAAGTCTTAGAGAACAGTTAGACAACATTGTCTGCACTCTGAAAATAACCCACCCTCCAACCCCTTCATCTCCACCCATCAGTTGGAAGAAGTTGCTTCATTTTGCAGTGTTGCTAGCTTCTCCCCCACCCCACCCCCAAGTATTTTTTGTTTTTTGTTTGTTTGTTTGTTTTGTTTTTTAACGTTTCTTCAGTGAGCCAGGCCCAGGCAGAATTTCCACAGCCCACTCTGTACATTTCTACACAGATGAAATTAGGTCAAAGAGAAAATCTAGAGCAGTCTGAGGGAGAAAAATATTCCTGAGATGCACCATGCAGCTGGGTTGAGAAGGACAACATGTCCCTTGTCGTTTGCTCTGATGAAGGCTGGTGCATGTCACATGTACCTCAGGCCTTCCTGTTCTGGGCAGCTGACTTCTGAGTCACTGTGGCTTTGGGGAGCACCCTCAAATGTCAGGCTGCTTAACCACCATCTGACTCCTAGGTGAGGCCTTCTCACCAGGCCGGTTAGGAATGCAAGAGCAACTGGAGCGCTGCTGGCTCTTGATGATTTTAAGAAAATCTTTGCTCTGTTTTTTATCACGGCTTCAAATTAACGACAGATATGAAAAGCAAGCTGGTAAGCGGGATTCCCATCTGGGAAGTGTGACCAGTGCCAGCTGTATTAGTCACCAACATCAGCTAAGGGTGGGGTGCACTAACAGGATAAAACATTAAGCCAAAAGCAAGACTTCCTTATAATGTCCCTTTTTCTAAGAAATCTTCAAAATGTGAACCTAGCATGCTTAATTAGCAAATCCTTTATTTAGACACTTTGAAAGGCCATGTTCACTTTTCTCTCTCCTCTCTTCAGCTGTTGGAGAATGTTGCTGGCTATATACTTCTGTTTTAAAAAAAAGTTTTCTTATTAAATAGGCTTCAATTGCAAAAAGGCCTCTAGAAACCTTAAAACTTTGAGAACTTTTAAACTAATGTATTCATCAGTTTATTCCAATTAACAGAAAACAACACTGAGATATAAATGTGTTGGAACTTAAGTCTGGGCTCTATCCTTGATCCCAGTGCCTGCTTTTTTGTTTTTGTTTTTCGAGACAGGGTTTCTCTGTGTAGCCCCGGCTGTCCTGGAACTCACTCTGTAGACCAGGCTGTCCTCGAACTCAGATATCCGCCTGCCTCTGCCTCCCAAGTGCTGGGATTAAAGGTGGGTGCCACCACTGCCTGGCCCAGTGCCTGCTTACATGATGTACTTAATAAAAAATTTTAATTGACAGAATATCGTTAGTTCACACTGTAACTTAACGGCAGCACTGTCAGGGCCTGAGGAGACAGAGGCAGGAAAAGCATGGTAAAATTCAAAGCCAGGATGGACTACAGAGTGAGATCCTTTCTTAAAAACAACCATGTAACTGATTGGTGTGATCAGCTTGCTAGCCCCAAGCACAGTTACAATGACTAAGGGCTCTGAGTTTATTTTCACTTCTGCTGTGGGAAGTGTCTCTCTTCAGCCAGCTTTATAGGTGCATATGAAACAACGTGCAGGAAGTGCAAGCTCACTGGTGTGCTTGGTTTGGTCTTGGAATTTTTGTTTGTTTTGGTTTGGTTTGTTTGTTTGAGAGTCTTCCTGTAAAAGACCCTTGGATGGTTAGACACTTGCTATGCAGCCAGGCTGGTCTCAAACTCCAGGAAATCTTCCTGTTCTGCTGCCTAATGCAAGAATTACAGGTCTGTGCTACCCCAACCAGCTAGTTTTTCTTTCTTTCTTTTCTTTATTATTGTTTTGTTGTTACTATTTGCTTTTTTTTCCCAAAGAGAGTGTTTTTTTTTTTATTTCATTCTGCTATTTAAGGCATAATACTAAGGATAGGTAATATTTTCTAAAAATAAAGTTGAATAGTATTTATTGACATACCTGAGTATATTCAGAAGTTTGAATAAGTAGAAACAATTAGATATAATTTTATTCTCTTTTTAAAAAGATTTTATTTTTACTTTGTGTGGAGTATTTACTGGCATATATGTATGTATACCCCACTCATGCCTGGTGCCCAAGGATATCAGAAGAGGATGTTAGATATTCTGGAATTGGAGTTATGGCCAGTTGTGAGCCACCATGTGGTTGCTGGGAACCAAAGCCAAATCCTCTACAAGACCAGTGTCTTAGTTAGGGTTTCTATTGCTATGAAGAGACACCATGAACATAGCAACTCTTATAAAGAAAGCTTTTAATTGAAGATGGCTTACAGTTCAGAGGTTTAGTCCATTATCATCATGGTGGGAATCAAGGCAGCATGCAGGCAGACATGGTGCTAGAGAGGTAGCTGAGTATTCTATATGCTGATTGGCAGGCAGTAGAAGGACACTATGTGACACACGTGGCATAGCTTGAGCATAGGAGATCCCAAAGCCCATCCTCTGTAGGTAACTGTGGCTGGAGAACGCAGGGAGTCCCTCCAGGGGGAAGTTAGGCAAGGCTGTTGTGGCTCCACGGTTCCTCACGGGTGCTGTCCCAATGACACTAGAAAATCCATGGGTTTTTACAGGCTTTAATGTCATGGCAGATGGTGGAAAGATCTGGATGCACACTCGCCCCCCTCCCCCAAAACCCAGGGCAGACCTGAGTTAAATAGGGAGGAAGAGAGGGGGGGAGGAGCTGGGGAAGAATGTTTAATTGGCTCCACCCTCTGGCCTTCAGGTACCTCATTAGTATGTAAATCTCTCTAGGGTCTGAGGCCTGTTCCTCATGACTGTTGGCCATAGACCTCTCTGTGGGAGTGGTTGTTGGAGGGCTGAAGCTAGATGAAAAGAACCAGGGCCTGGGAGCAGAGCTGAACTCCTGCCGTCCAGTACGGTTCTGGGGTTCAAAGCTCTTGCTCAACCAAGCACCCAGCTGCTTCTCACAGCTCACCACCCCACAACCTTCAATGACACACTTCTTCCAATAAGGCCACACCCACTCCAACAAGGCCTCACCCTCTAATAGCACTACTCCTTATGTGCCTAAGGGGGCCATTTTTATTCAAATCACCACAATCAGCTAAATGTTCTCAACCATTGAGGCATTTATACAGTCCCTAATATATAATTTTCATCCATTCATTCATTCATTTGAAAAGAATCTTACCTAACCATAGGAAGTTATTTGCTGTCTTTTTTTGTTTTGTTTTGTTTTTTCGAGACAGGGTTTCTCTGTGTAGCCCCGGCTGTCCTAGAACACACTCTGTAGACCAGGCTGGCCTCGAACTCAGAAATCCGCCTGCCTCTGCCTCCCAAGTGCTGGGATCAAAGGTGTGCGCCACCACGCACCCGGCCTTATTTGCTCTCTTAATTTGCTATATCATCTTAAGTTTTTTTTCTTGAACACCTGCCTCAAAAAAACAACAAAGAATAACAACGGCAACACAAAGAAAGACATAATAAAAAATGCTGGTGAGAATGTAGGGAAATGGGAAGACTTATCCATGGGTGGGAGTGTAAACTGGTTCAGCCACTTTGGAAATCAGTCTGGAGGCTACACAAAACAAACTAACTAATAGCACAATTACCACACGAACCAGCTATATCACTACTGGGCACATTCCCAAAGGACTCCCAAGCCTAGTACAGACACATGCTTATCCATGTTTATTGCTACTTTATTCACAATAGTAGGAAAATGGAATCAGCCTTGACATCCATCAACAGATAAATGAAGAATGAAGTGTGGAGCATATACACAATGAAAGTTTATCTACTCATAAAGAAAAAAAATTCAGTAAAACAGGTGGAAATTAGAAAGCATTACACTATAGAAGACAACCCTGATTCAGAAAGGAAAATACTGAGTATCTTTTCCCATATGCAGATCCTAACCTCTAGCTGTAAGATATGTGTACTGAGGGCTGGAGAGGTGGCTCAGTGGCTGTTCTTCCAGAGGTCCCAGGTTCAAGTCCCAGTACCCACAATAGTGGCTCACAATAGTTTGCAACTTTAGTTCCAGGGGAATCCAGTAGCCTCTTCTGACCTACATAGGTACTGCACACACATAGTGTACAGACATATATGCAGGCAAAACAATCAGTCGAATAAAATAAAAAAGCAAATCTCAAAAATACTTTTTAAAAAAATCTGTGTATCTAGGTGATAAGTGTGGGTAAAAGCCAGGAATCTTGAAAGGGGCCATCCATTGGTGGAGAACATAGAGACTTTGAAGGGAAAGGGTGGCAAACAGGGGGATAACACAGAAGGAAGAACAGAAGGGCCAAAGAGTATAGTAGAAAAAGAACTGGGGCAGGGAGATAAAGGAAAGAGGCAAGAAGGCTCAACCAAAATGAAGTCATTCCTGGATGGGAACCTATGACTTTGTAATCTACTTTTAAAGGTAAAAATAAGGATGGAAGAGATATCTCAGTTTTTAAGAACACTTGCTACTTGTGCAGAGGCCCTGGGTTAGATTCCCAGCACCCATATGGTGGCTCATGGCCATCTGTAACTCCAGTTCCAGGGAATCCAATGTTCTCATCAGGTCAACTTTGACACAAAGTGTGCACCTGATACATATACACATGGCACGCAGGCAAAATACCCATATAGAAAATAAGTAATAATAAGGAGTGAGCTGGGAAGAGGATCGGTCAGAAAAGCAAACATGTGGATCTGAGTTTGAATCCACAGAAGCCATATTAAAATCCTGGTGTGGTTGAATACACTTAGAACCTGCTTCCAGGGACTAAGAGGAAAGAGGAACCTAAGGGTTCGCTGGTCAGTCAGTCTAGCTAAATGGTCAGCCAAAGAGCCTGTCTCAAAGAATAAGGTGGTGAGAGATTGAAAAAGACACTGACTTTGTATCTAGCCTCTATATGCTAGGGCATGGGCACCTACACACACACACATACAAACACATACATAAATACATAACACAAAACACACGTTCACAAATACATACTTGTACATAACACACAAAGTAAGAAGAAAAAGTAAAATATTCAATAAGCAAATAAGTTTGGTAAAATACTCTGAGTAGAAGCAATGGTGAAGCCGGGTGGTGGTGGTGCACGCCTTTAATCCCAGCACTTGGGAGGCAGAGGCAGGTGGATTTCTGAGTTCGAGGACAGCCTGGTCTACAGAGTGAGTTCCAGGACAGCCAGGACTGTACAGAGAAACCCTGTCTCAAAAACAAAAACAAAAACAAAAACAAAAACAAAAACAAAAACAAAAAAGAAGCAATGGTGAAATCTCTCCTTCATGTCCTCTTTATCAGTAAGATGGACCTCAGCAAACATGAAGCTACAGTTACCCAGAAAAGTATTGGG
The DNA here is from genome assembly GCA_030674055.1 of Rhabdomys pumilio. Taxonomy (NCBI): domain Eukaryota; kingdom Metazoa; phylum Chordata; class Mammalia; order Rodentia; family Muridae; genus Rhabdomys; species Rhabdomys pumilio. The sequence continues at coordinate 59,217,228 of JANHMN010000004.1, read as the reverse complement.
TAATAAATATGATCATTGCAGACAGGGTACTCACCAGCAAGCCAAAGAGACTCATTCCTTACACTCAAAAGGAGGTTTGTGGATTAAATCAGTGGTAGACATCGTTCCTCTTAAGTCCTGGGTTCAGTTTGGTCCCCAGCACCAAGGGGAAGATAAAAATTAAGAAACAAAAGTACAAAATTTGTTTCCCCATAAGCAGAGCACATGAATAGCCACAGCTATTACCAAATATGATTCATTTGGTCCAATTCCACGAGCCCAGAAAGATTATCCTATCTCTTCTTAGTGTCAGGAGACCTAGAGTTATGTCCTAACTCTCTGCCTATAGTCATGATTTTATCCTGAAAACATTAAAAGCCTTGGCTTTGTTTTGAAACCATAACAACTGAGACAGTGTGATCTTTGCAAAACCTCAGACTCCTGAGCTGAAAGAACCTTGAAGATAATTTTGTAACTAGTTTTGTTATTTATTTGGCACAAGTCTTTTTTTCTTTTTTGGTAAAGATTGATTTGTTCTTATTTGTGTGTATGTGTGAATGCATGCATGAGTTTATGTGCAACACTATGCAAATGCCCGTGAAGGCCAGAGGGTATTTCAGGTATCCCTGAAAATGCAGTTACAGACAGTGGTGAGCCACCTAATCTGAATATTAAACCTAACCTCGATCTTCTGAAAGAGCAAAGAGTGCTCTTGATCACCGAGCTATCTCTCCAGCCCTGTTTGGCAGAGCTATAATAGAAACCAAAAATATAAGAAAAATGAAAGCCAGGGACTAGAGAGATGGTTAGAGTGTTAAGAGTACTTACTTCTCTTTCAGAAGACTAGGGCTGCATTTCCAGTATCCACAGCAAGTATCTCACAACCAGGGCTCCTGATCCAGGGTATCTGATGCCCTTTGGCTCCATGTGGTGTGCAAAAACACATGCTGGCACACACATACATCTAATACGTACATACATACATACATACATACATACATACATACATACATAAAATTTTGTTTGAGACAGGTTTTCTCTGTGTAGCCCTGGCTGTCCTGGAATTTACTCTGTTGACTAAGACAGTCTCAAACTCAGAGACCCACCTCTCTTTGCCATCTAACTGCTGGGATTAAAGATATGTATCACCAGGCAAAATGAATAAATCTTAAAAAAAAAAAAAAAAAAAAGAAGAAGAAGAAAATGAGAGCTATGCAGATTCCCAGAAAGAAGGGCAGGTATTTGGCTTGTATGGTGTTCTCTCCCCTTTGCTGCAGTTCTCTGAGGAATGCTAAGGCTCCCAGTATTCCACTAACTTGTTCTGACCTTCTCAGTTCACAGAGTAGCCAAACCGAGACTTGGTGGAGCTGAGTCAGAGATCTGTAATCCAAACTACTCAGGCAAAAGGATCTTGAGTTCTAATGTAGACTAGGTAATTTAGTAAAACTTCACCTTGTTGAGAGGTAGGCACCGGGAGGGAGGAAAGAGAAGGAGAGAGAGGGGGTGGGCACCTGGTTGGACTTGTAGTTCTGTGATAGAGTGTTTGTACACCATGCGTAGGGGTATTTGATTGAATGCACCACAACAGAGACCCCCAGAGATGGCTCAGCAGTTAAAAACACGGGCTGCTCTTCTAGAGTACCCAGGATTCAGACCCAGCATCTACATGGCAGCTTACAACCACTGTAACTCTATGCCTAGGGCACCCAATGCCAACTCTTCTGGCCTCCATGGGGACTAACCGTACATGTGGTACACTGACATACATGTAGGCAAAAACCCATATATGTAAAATAATAATAATAAAATAAAACAACAGCATAAAAGAAAGCTAAGGGTTAATTCAGAACCATTTATCAAATTTAAAGTTACAGTCTATTTGCTTGATGACTTATGTGGCTAAGCAGGGCTCTCTGTTTTCCTTGCATTGTCTCATTTACTCCTGGCAAGACTCCTCTGAGGTATAGGTGATAGTGAGATCAACTCAGGAGATTAAAAAAGCGAGAAGATAAGTAAATTGCTCAAGGTTGCACAATCATAGTGTTGTCTTTTTGGTCTTCCGTTGCTTCATCAGTAACTGGATGAGGTCATTTTCTGAGGCAAATGCTAATGTGGATCTATAAAATTTTCTGGCCATAATTCCACGTTGTAAGACTGGTTCTTCCACCGTAAGCATTTCTTTAGAGTCAGGCACATTCCTCTACAATGGTGCATTATGTGAGACATGCAAAGGGACATTTGTAAAAATGTAATCTTCAATTCACCAATCAAGCAAAGTTAATAGCCCATTTGAGGGTAGGCATGGTAATACACACCCTTAATCCCAGAGGAAGAGGCAGGCAGATCTCTGGGACTTCATGGTGAACCTGGTCTACTTAGTGAGTTCCAACCCAACCAGGACTACAAAGTGAGACCCTGTCTCATATCTTCAACAAACACACAAACAAGCAAACAAACAAACTCACTTGAGAGCAAGTACTACCAATGCCCCAGTGTTTATATAGTAAGCTGCATCACAGGGGTGGGGGATGGGGGAATTTGCCATTCTAAGTTTGCTATTCTGGAATACGGTTGCTCTGAGCAGGTTGCATTGTGAGAAACTGTCCTTTGTATATCTGACTTAAATTGGGATTTAAATTTTCATTTATAAACCGGACATGGTGGTGTTCGTGTCTTTAATCTTAACACTCAGGAGGCAGAGACAGGCAATCTCTGTCAGTTCAAGGCCAGCACAGAGTTTCAGGATAGACAGAGTTACATAATAAAAACCCTGTCTCAAAAATATTTTTTTTTCCATTAGTAAAAGTGTCTCTCTCTCTCTCTCATCCTGGAAAAGGAGAGTAAGTCTAGACTCTCAGCAACCAAAATCTTTTGTCTGTTTTTCAGGTCCAGATAGGGAACTTAGGAGGGCAGAAAGAAAGGGGCTTGGTTTTATTTTGTTTTCTCTTTTTCCACTACATTTTGATGGGACCTCAAAGAATTGGTGTGGGTCCGTGTGACCAGGGGACAGTGAAGCAGGGGCTGGGACAGATCCTTTAGGAGGAGGAACAACAAGCAAGAGTCACCAAAGGACATGGAACTGAAGGACAGGCATGGCGGGACACACTGATAAAGCCAACACTGGGCGAAGGGGACAAGGTGATCAGTTCAAGACCAGTCCTGGCTATATAAGAAGTTCAAGGCCTGTTCTACACATGTGCTGACTCAAAAACAAAAAATAAAAAAATAAACAAACACAGCAAAAAATGAGGCAGGTAGGTAGTACCAACAGCAAGTACCTATTGTAACACCATGGTAGCCTTCTCTCTCCCTCCCTCCCTCCTTCCCTCTCTTCCTCTTTCCCTCCCTCCATCCCTCCCTCCCTCACTTCTTTCTTTCTTCTTCCCTCCTCTTCCTCTTTTCCTTTTTTAAAACACAGGTCTTGCTAAGTTATCTTGGCTGGCCTAGAACTCTCTATGTAGAGCTGTCTGGCCTCCAACTCACAGAGATCTACCTATCTCTGCCTCCTGAGTGATGGATAAAAGGAATACATTATCATATCTGGCTCAAAGCTCTTAAGTAATGGGCAACACATTTTCATTTGTGTGTGTGTGTGTGTGCTCGCATTGGTGTTTTGCCTGCATGTATGTCTGTGTGACATACATGTCTGTCTGATGTTGGATCCTAGAACTGGAGTTACAGGCGGTTTTGAGATGCCCTGTGGGTGCTAGGAATTGAACCCAGATCCTTTTGTAAAGCATCCAATCCTCTTAACCACTGAGTCATCTCTTTAACCCTTGAGCAACACATTTTCAATTAAAAATGAAAGATTTTAAGTAGGTAACATACCACAAGTCTGTCATCTTAGCATGTAAATGGGACATGCAGTGACAGGATAGCAATCTAGAGTTATCTTAGCAAAACAAGACCCTGATGCAAATTGTTTATTATAAGCCTGGATTAAAAGGTAACATTTGGCATGGAAATTAAAACATAGGACCCCAATGATCTTCGAGCTGCTGTGATGGACTTTGAATAAGAGCAGGGCTAGTAAGATGGCTCAGTGGGTAAAGGTTCAGCAGTTCTCAAAAAATTGGACATAGTTCAGACCAATTTGGATAAATTTTTGTTCTATATCTGGTGGTACCCATTCTCCAAGCTTTGCTGGAGATGCCGAGACTATAAAAATGGCATGCCATCCGTTAGTCTAGGGTCGAACATTTTATGTGATGGTAGTAACCTCAGATCAAACGTATCAAAGGTTCCTCCAAAACAATGACCTGATATATGTTCGGGAATGGAGCTAACTCTGGTGTAGCAGCGACTCGGCAGAGGATGCTGAAGGGTCCGGGACCTAGATGTGCCTGTACCTGGCGATAGGTACTCAGACTCACGGAGTCTAAGGAAGTGATGTTTCTAGAGAAGGATAGGAGGAGAGAAACAGTCCCCACATGGCTAGGACAGACCAGGGTCACAAGCTGGAATTCAGCTCCTCCTGGGTTTTGGCACCATCTGATAAGTTATTTCTCCAACCTAGAAATAAGCCAAATCAAGCCAGATTAAAGGTAAAAGAAGGCACTGCTCTAGGGTGTATTCAATGGCCAAAGACAGGGACCAGGGAGAGGGAAAAGAGAGAAAGGGTATGCAAGCAGAGAGAGAGATGAAAAGGAAAAGGAGATGGAGGGAGGGAGGGAGAGAGGAGAGAGAGGGGGGGAGTAGGAGGGGGAGGGGGAGGGAGAGGGAGGGGGAGGGGGAGAGGGAGAGAGAGAGAGAGAGAGAGAGAGAGAGAGAGAGAGAGAGAGAGAGAGAGAGAGGAGATTCAAATGAAAATGTCTGGATTATATAGGGACAAGCCTCTGGGGGAAAGGCAGCCCAGACCCTGGGATGGGAAGTTCAGAGTTGGGAGTAGGTTGTGCCAGGTAGGGACTGAGGGATGTTGAGAAAGTCTGGAGGCCAGGTCTACCTTGGTATGTAAAATATATACCTGGCCCAGTGGGGAGTGGGGTGGGGTGGGTAGTGGAGCTTGTCCTGGAGTCTGAAGGGAGTGTTTACTGCCAAGGTTGATGACCTAAGTTTGATTTCTTTATTTACATTGTAAAGAAGAAAGGAGACTCTCAAAATTGTCATCTGACCTCCACACTTGCTATGGCATATGAGGTTTGGGGGATGTAGCATGTACACAAACACACACACACACACACACACACACACACACACACACACACACGCAATAAATGTGATAAAATTTTTAAATGCAAGCAATGTCTCTATAAAGATAACCAGTTCTTGAACATTGACCCCAGCAAGTATGAAACATAGAGATGATTGTGCCTGACATCAAAGTAGCATGGCTCTTTAATCTTCCTCATTTTATTGTTTCAAGTAACACTTAAACTCAGACGAGTTCTCTGGCTCTGTTGATTTGATTTCCTGAACACGAGGCTTGGTTTCTCACCTCTCTGTATACATGCCAACTTAAAAGACATTTTTCACTGAAAGAATGAGACTACAGTGACGTGGGGTGTGGTGACCTTTGCTTATGATCCCAGCATTGACTAGGTAGAGGTAGAGGGATCAGGATTTCCAGGTCATCCTCTGTTACTTGGAGTTGGAGGCCAGCCTGAGTTACTTGAGATCCTGTCTCATAAACAGTGACAAACAAAATCCCCTGACATTAAAGGCCTGGAGTGTAGCGAGTGGCCAAGGGCATGCTGAGCATGTACAAAGACCTGGATTCAACCCTAAGCATCACAAAACAAACAAACCAGTCTTGCGGTTCTGATGTCCACTGACTTCCCTACTTCCTGGGTTATCCTTTTCCCATTCCCATCTATCTTGTGCTCTAATATTATGGCTTTTTTATTTTTTTTATTTTTGGTAAAGTGAATGAAGATTTATTAGGCGAAATGATGAAAACTCCCAAGACAGGAAAGGATTCCAAGGAGGAATACTTATGCAAGTTCTTTTTAAAAAGTATATGTGTGTATTTGTTTGAGACACACTCTCATGAAGCCCAGGCTGGCATTGAACTGAATGTGCAGAAGGTGATATAGAACTCCTAATCCTCCTGCCTCGGTGCTGCAATTCCTCCATGCTAGAATGCACCACCATGTCTGATTTAATGCAGCAGACCAAACCTGGCACCTTATGCTTGCTAGACAAGCTAAATCGCCAGCCCCCACGTGGTGAGGCAAGTGTCTGGTTTCATCCTTTTGTGTGGACGTCCACTTTTCCCCAGCAGTTCTCCTTATCACTCACTGTAACTCTCCCATACACTGTACAAATCTTGGCACCATGGCACCCATTTACTTCATCCCCAGAACAATTAATATTTCTTCCTGTCCTCTTCCATACGCCTGCCTAACTCACATGCTAAAACTATAATCAAGCAACACATTCATTATGTCTCTCTTGTTTTTTGTTTGTTGGCTTTTTAAAAATCTGGGTCTTTGCTCTGTAGTCGTTGGGTGGTGTGGTTACTCCATGTGTAGCCCACGCTGGCTTCAAATTCATGGCAGTCCTCCTGCTTCATCCTCTCAGTTGCTAGTCTCCAGCACAACTGGATATCTACTTAATCTTTGCTGTTTTGATTGGTTTTGGTTTTTAGAGACTCGGTTTCTATGCATTACCCTGGCTGTCCTGGACCACACTCTGGAGACCAGGCTGGCCTCAAACTCCGAGATCTGTCTGCCTCAGCCTCCCAGCTATTAGTTTTGACTTTTCTTTTTGTTTCTTGTGAGATAAGTTTCACTGTGTAGCTCAGGCTGATCTGGAATTCACTATGTTTCTCTGAATGGTCTTGAACTCTTGGTGATAATCCTGCCTCTATCTCCAATCCTGGGATTTCAGGCAAGACCTACCACAATCATTTACCTACTTGATTCTTATCATTGTTTACCTAAAACCAGTGTTACTGTGTGGTCACCATGGACCACACTCAGAGAGGAAAAGAAACTTTGACCAAGTTCCTGTTCTTGAGAACTTTGTGAGTTGATGCAGGACACTAACATTCAACACTACAGAGCAGTTTCTAAATGTTGTGTTGTGATGTCTCCATCATAAACAACTGAACCAAAAGCCAAAAGCCAAAAGCCAGGTCAGGAGTTCAAAATCACCCTTGGTTACATATCAAATTCAATACCCTGTCTCAAAAAATAAAAATAATAAATGGTAAAATAAATAAATACATACCTAAATAAATAGAGGGCTAGAGAGATGGCTCAGTGGTTAAGAGCACCGTCTGCTCTTCCAGAGGTCCTGGGTTCAGGTTCCAGCATCAACATGGCAGCTCATAATTGTCTGTAAGTCTAGTTCCAGGGAATCTGGCACCTTTACACAGACATACATGCAGGCAAAACACAGATGCACATAAAATAAAAATAAATAATTTTTTTAAAGTAAAAATCATGACTTGGTATGGTGGCTAACACTTGTCTGTAATCTTAGCACTGAGGAAACAGAAGCAGATCACTGTAGTTTCTACACAGCAAGTTCTAGACCAGCCAGGGCTACATAAAAGGCCTCTGCTTAAAGAAAAAAAAAAAAGATAAAAAGAAAAGAAAGGAAAATGAGAAGATTGAATATATAGATCCATGCTTGCCTAGATGCATGAAGCTCCTGGCTTGGTCCCCAGAACTGAAAAAATTGGGTGTAGTGTTGAGCACCTTGAGGTCAGCCTGGGCTACAGTGTGAGACTCTCTTGGGCCCACAAATTGGGGTTGATTTCCAATGCCATTTCTGTGTAAAGTGGTACCACCTCTGGAAGAGTTTAGTGGTTCTCTTAGGTAAACGATGGATAGCCTACCACCGAGGTGCAAATCTGTTATCCTCCGGGGTGGGTCCAGGAGGATTAGAAACAGCAAGTTCAAGGGTAATCTTAGTGCAGTAGACCAGGACTTAAACTAAAGAGAGTGCAGACTTAGTACCTAACTGCTGGTGGGAAGTACATTCCTAACCTCAGCACTTCACATAGGACACAAGAGGACTGAGAAAGGATAGCCTTGGTTATACACTGAGACCTCAATATTTTTCTTTTTAGAGTACAGTTTAAAAGGCATGGATAACTCACCATTCCGGAACAGTCTCTTGTACTCTTTGGCAAGATTCAGAAACTCCCTGCACCAGTTTCTAATGTGTCAATTAAAGAGATTGAACTAAAACTCCTTGAAAGCCCTTTAGTGCTGTCAAAAATCTACAAATCTAGGGGTCCTGATAGAACCTAAATAAAGGCTAAGCAGCCAATGGCTTCGAAACTGTTTATCAGCCAGCCCAGAAGAAACTGGAACAAAGATCAAACAAGCCCTGGGCCCTAACTACTTTCCCCAGCCTACAAAACAAACAGCAAACTCTGGGAGAAAATGCAGAGTAGGCCAAGGTGTACATCTAAGTGAATGAGCTGCACAAAGGCCAGATGACTCACTTAGCCTTCTTATCTCATAGAGAAACAACTGTAAACGGGCCATAAATACAGAGTGCCAAGTTAGAACCCAGAAAGAGAAGCAGCTCCCTGAGAGAGCTGCAGAGAAGCTTGTCACTGGGCACTGTGTGCTGAGGAGAAACTAACTGTATAGCTGGGATGGGGTGGGAGACATGGAGCATAGCTCTCTTAGGCCTAGGTGTTTAGGTGATGGGGAGGGCTACCCCAAATGAGGCAGGAGACATGAAGCCTTCACAGAGGTATACCCAAGGAGCTCAAGGGTGAGACACCTTCTCAGCTAAAGTCATTTTAACTTAGCAGGCACAATTCAGAAGACACAACCAGACTACTTGGTATAAAGGGGGATCGGGGGTTTCTGAGCTCACCAGAAATGCAGATTCTCAGGTTTAACCTACATCTACTGAATAGAAATATGCATATAGGGACAACATGGGAAGTCTGCATCTGTACAGAATCCTTGCAGTTCTCTGCAGCAAAGCTTGAGTCTGCTGGAATGCGAGCTTTACAGACTTTCAGACATCAATCCTGTGGGCTGAACCAGTGATGGAAAAACCCCTAAGCACTCAAGCCACTACACATATAATGTCCATCCCACAGTCTTAAAAAAGAGCCCAAAGGTAGGGTTACTGTGTAGCCTTGGCTGTCCTGGAACTCATTCTGTAGACCAACCTGGTCTTGAAGTCACAGAGATTTGTGCCATCACACTCAAATCAACTCTTACAAATCATTTCATTAAAAAAAAAAAAAAAGATAACCTTATATGCAATCCCAGGAAAAGCTCATATAAGTATAGGTTAATTCTAATCAATCATGGTATGTTTCAAGCAGAGATAAATAAAGCAGGTTAAACCATGAAGATGAAAAAGCTCGCTGGGCAGTGGTGGCGCACACCTTTAGTCCCAGCACTTGGGAGGCAAAGGCAGGCGATTTCTGAGTTCGAGGCCAGCCTGGTCTACAGAGTGAGTTCCAGGACAGTCAGGGCTACACAGAGAAACCCTGTCTCAAAAAACTAAAAAACCAAAAAAAGCTCAAACCTTCACATGCTAAGGCACATGCTAAACAAGTTCTCTATCAAATCTCCCCAATACAGAAGCTGAAGGCTTGCTGTGTGATGAGTCTCGTCTGTACCATTTACAATAATATCTTTATTTCATTTATGTTATACAGTATATTACATATAATCCATACTTGATAAATACTCGGGGCCAGAGAATACTGGCTCAGTATGTTCAAGGCCCTGAGTTTCATCTTCAACATACACACACACACACACACACACACACACACACACACACACTAAGTGAATAAGTTGAATGAATGTTGGCACAACTGGCAGATTAAGTGTTTTCTTTCTTATTTTTTTGTTTTGTTTTGTTTTGTTGTTTTTTTTTTGGGGGGGGGGTAAGTATCTAATATGGCTCAGAGTAGCCTCCAACTTGTTATATTGCAAGGCCTGGCCTTGAACTCCTGGTCTTCCTGTCTCCATCTCTTCAGTGCAGGGATTACAGGCAAATGTCATGAAGCCCAACTAGTATGTGAATGACACTATTTATTTGTTTGTTTTGAAACAGGGTCTTTCATGTAGTCTCTGGCTATCCTATCCTGAACTCACTGTGCATTAAATTCAGAGAGCCTCCTGGCTCCACCTCCTGAGTGCTGGGATTAAAGTCATGTGCCACCACACCAGGCTAAGAGTATCTTTCTTACAAAACTGTCTCTTTCATTTCTTCATTTACTTACTTATTTGATGTGTGGGGAGGGGTGGGAAGGTGCTCCTTTGTCAGAGGACAGCTTTCTAGAATTGGGTCCAGGGGATGGAACCCTATCAGACTTGGCAAGTACCTTTATACACTAAGCGATCCCAACAGCCCACTTTATTAGATAAAGATAGCAAAGTAGGTACAATTGGTAAGGGTAACATACAACACTGGGAGCAACTTCTGAGCAAAGACTACCTCAGGTTTGTTTTTCAGAATATTCCATGTCTTAGTGTTCTACTGCTGTGGAGAGACACCATGACCACATCAGCTGTTACAAAATAAAGCAGTTAACTGGGGCTTCGTAGAAGTTTCAGAGGTTTAATCCTTTATTACCATGGTGGGAAGCATGGGGGCACCCAGGCAGTCCTGGTGCTGGAGAGGTAGCTGGGAATTCTACATCTTTGAAACCTCAAAGACCACCCACAATGACACAGTTTTCAAATAGTGCCACTCCCTGGTGACTGACCAAGCATTCAAATCTATGAGCAATGGGGGCCATTCTTATTCAAACCACCACACCTGCCATATCCTGCATAGCTCCAGGGATTGGCCTGACTGACCAGAGGGGAAAGAAGAAAAAACAGTGGACAAAAAAAGCTGTGATTGGCTGGACTTGGGTATCTGGTGGAGGACTGAAGCATCCTGGAAGCTCAGCGTGTTTATTATATACACTTGAAAAGGAAAGGAGGTATAGTGTACGTGTGAATCAAGAATGTCGGTTAATTAACCTAATTAATTAGGAATGGGGTTTGTAGGGAAGCAGTCTTCCTGCTGTAACCAGCTAGGGATGAGGGAGAGAAAGCTCTGATGGATATTTTCTGCACATGGCTCCTTACATGAAGCAGAGGAAGGCCTTGACTTCTTCCTTCTGAGCCTCATTCTAAGAAGGCTATTCCATTCCCATGGGACTGAGGCTCTGTGGGGTACTTGACATGTCTACAGCACACGATTCACTCAAGACTTCACACAATCCCTACAATCCCCAACACAAATGTAGTAGACATTTAGCATATTATCTGGAGGGATGTGTAATCAAATGAATGGATGTGTCATAAGCATTTGACTGACAGACCACTTTTCTATGAAAAAAACTGAAAATGGTATATACATTGGGTAGACTTAGAGCCTGCCATACTTTAATCCTTATGTTCTCATAGTCAGAGGATAAATTTATCGAACAGTGAAATGGAACATAGCTGGATGTGGTGGCATACACCTTAATCCCAGCATCCTCAGCACCCACGTGGCAGCTCATTGTTATCTGTAACTCCAGCTCCAGAGGGATCCATCACCTCTGGTCTCTTCAGGTACCTGAACACACATGCATATACACATATATCCACATAATTTTAAATCATAAAAATAGTTGGCTGTGGTGGTTTGCCATATATCCTTTTTTTTAAAAAAAAAAATTATTTCATGTGTATTAGTATTTTTCCTGCATCTATGCCTATGTAAGGGTGTTAGGTCCCCTGGAACTGTCTTTATAGACAGCTGTGAGCTGCCATGTACGTGCTGAGAATTGAACCCAAGTCCTCTGGAAAAGCAGCCAGTGGTTTTAATGGCTGAGCCATCTCTCTAGCCCAGTATACCACACATCTTTAATCCTAGCACTCAGAAGGGAGAAGCAGGAATATCTTTGTGAGTTCCAGGCCTGCTTGGTTTACATAGTGAGTGCTAGGCCAGCCAGGGCTATAGAGAGAAAACCTGTTTTAAACAACAGCAACAGGGCTGGAAGGATGACTCAGCAGTTAAGAGCACTGACTACTCTCGAAGAGGACCCAGTTCCAGAATATCTGACACATTCTTCTAACCTCTGACCTCTGTGGGTACCAGGCACCAATGTGGTTCATATGTGTATATGTGTATATATATATATATATATATATATATATATATATATATATATAACAAAATAATATAAAATAAACACACCTAAAATAATCTTATAATCTTAAAAGTTAAAGGAAAGATATGAACCTAAAACAGCAAGAATTTCAGACATGGAGGCAGGCTGATGCTTTCTTTAGGGTTAAGGCTCTCTCTATTTGCAATGTAGGACATTAAATTGATGATGCTAGATTCTCAGAAATTAAGAGGCTCAAACACCTCTACCATGATGAATAGTCATAACGTAACACACTCTAACAGGAACAAATTGGTATCCACAGTAACTGTTGAGCAGATTCATCCTAGCCAGCTTATTCCCGTTGTTCGAACATTAACACACCCAGGGGGAAGCCTGTATCTGGACTGACTGGAAGTGACAACATTGAGAAACCTTGGCTCCTCCCACTAAACTACTCCTGATCCAGACAGAACCGTTGAGGCAAGTGAGCCTGCATATGAAGAGCAAATTCTGGGATGAGTGGTAAGAAAAAGATAGGCCGGGTGGTGGTGGCGCATGCCTTTAATCCCAGCACTTGGGAGGCAGAGGCAGAGGCAGGCGGATTTCTGAGTTCGAGGCCAGCCTGGTCTACTGAGTGAGTTCCAGGACAGCCAGGGCTACACAGAGAAACCCTGTCTCTGAAAAACCAAAAAAAAAAAAAAAAAAAAAAAAAAAAGTACTTGAGAGCATCCATT
>JANHMN010000004.1:59145120-59193120 GCA_030674055.1 Rhabdomys pumilio | reverse complement strand
CTCCCAGGATGATCTTAAATTTCTGACCCTCCTCTGCCCTCTCCTAGTGATTCTGTGCACGGTAGACAAGCATTATACTTAACTCTGTTTTTTACTAACTGTTTTTCCCTATCCCCAGCAGTTCTTTCTTTCTATTGATTCACTATATTCTATTTAAAGTTTTTAAAAAGTTGACACAGGGACTGGTGAGATGGCTCAGCGCTTAAGAGCACTGACTGCTCTTCTGGAGGTCATGAGTTCAATCCCCAGCAACCACAAGGAGGCTCACAACCATCCGTAATGAGATCTGATGCCCTCTTATGGGGTGTCTGAAGACAGCTACAGTGTACTTACATATATTATACTTACATATAATAAATAAATAAAAACCTTTGGCCTGGAGCAAGCAGGGCAGGGGAAAATAATTGAGACAGGGTCTCACTATGTAGACCAAGCTGGCCCCACAGTCACAGAGATCTGCCTACTTCTGCCTCTTGAGTGCTGGGATCAAAGCTGTGCACCACCAAGCACAGCAAAAAGCCTTTTTTAGAGAGACAATGAGATGTTTATACAGGAAATGATAGGCTATTTGTTTCAAAACACCCAGGAAAGGGCAAAAAGTGAGTAGAGGCACACAGAAAATAAGATTAGACTTGGTTAACTGATAAAGCTGGGCAAAGGATACAGAAGTTATTTTATTTATTTTTGGCGCTGGATGCGAACCCCAGGGCCTTGAACATGCTACACAAGTCCTCGTCACTTCTAGCTCTAGAGAATTGCACTGAACTACTTGTACAACTGTAGTCCAGTCTAGACTCGTCATGAATTTTTGATCCTCTTGCCTCTGCCTCCAAAGTGCAGGGGTTTACAGCACATATGTCTTCCCCTCTACTCTTTTTTAGATTTTATTTTTACTTATGTCTATGTCTCTGTAGTGTATGCTGCATGTGTGCAGGTGCCCAGGGAGGACAGTAGAGGGCATCAGATCCCTGGGATCTGGAGTTACAGTTGTGAGCCACTCAATGTGGGTTCTAGAAATTGAACTCAGTCCTCTGCAATAGCCTCAAGTGCTCTTAACCATTGAGCCATCTCTCCAGCCCCTCCCTCTACTCTTTGCACACACTATTCCAAGGATCATTTCCTTTTCTCCAATTCAAGCTGTATCTCAAAAACTTGCCTGAGAGGCCTCACCAAGGAAGCTAAATAGAGACTGCTGAGAAACCACCAGATTCTCACATGAGCCCATCCTGATAATGCAGGGACAGAGTGTATGCAGATAAAGTGTGAGAAGAGAGACGTGGAACTGGCAAGCAGTCAGGGTCATAAGAGTAAATCAGACTGTTGGAGGTATAGCTCAGTGGAATATGTACTTGCCTGGCATATGCATGACCTAGTTTTCCCTTCCTTTCAACACACACACAATGTCTGGCTTGGTGGTATGTCTATTAGCCTAGTAATTGGAGAAAGATGCAGAAGGAGTTCAAAGCCATTTTTGACTTCATAGCAGGTCAATAGCCAGCTGTAATATATGTGTATTGGTCAGGATTCTCTAGAGTCACAAAACTATGGAATATATATATATATATATATAATTTATTGGAATGACTTAAAAACTGTAGTCCAAATAACCCAACAATGGGCAGCTGTGAATGGGAAATCCAAGCAATCTAGCAGTCCCATAAGACTGAGTGTTTCAACTGGTCTGTTGTATATTCAGGAATCCTGAAGAAGTAGGCTCCAACAGATGTGCTGGCAACTAAGTGCAAGCAGGTGAAGAAATCCTTCCTTCTTCCATTGTGCTTATATAGGCTTCCAGCAGAAGGTATGACCCAGGTTAAAGGGGTGCCTCAAGATTTGGATTAAAGGTGTGTAATGACCCAGATTAAGAGTGTGGGGTGTGGGGGGGGAGGGAGGGGCTGGGCGGTGGTGGCACACGCCTTTAATCCCAGCACTTGGGAGGCAGGCAGATTTCTGAGTTCTTGGCCAGCCTGGTCTACCAAGTGAGTTCCAGGACAGCCTCAGCTACACAGAGAAACCCTGTCTTGAAAAACCAAAAAAAAAAAAAAAAGTGTGTGTCAGGCTGGAGAGATGGCACAGCGGTTAAGAGCACCAACTGCTCTTCCAGAGGTCCTGAGCTCAATTCCCAGCAACCATATGGTGGCTCACAACCATAATCATAAGGGGATCTGATGCCCTCTTCTGGTGTGTCTGAAGACAGGGATGGTGTGCTTATTTATAAATAAATACATCTTTAAAAAAAGAAGACTGCATGTCAAACCACCTCAAGGTCTAGATCAAAAGCTTGTGTTTTTCAGCCTCAAGATCGGGGTCACAGGTGTGCCCTTCATTTGTGGATTTTAGTTCACTCCAGGTACAGTAAGTTGACAACTAGGAATAGTCATCACAATATAGACCCTGTTTTAAACAGACCAGTGAGAGAGAGCGAGACCTCCACCTTACAGGATTCCTACTTACTCCATTTTCCAAGTCAGTTTGTAGAAGTACTCTCTAAACATTCCCTTGAGCATCAAACTTAAGGTTTCATGAAATAATGAAAACATGGTTTTTTTTCCATTAAAAAGAGTACTACAAAGAATTTTCAAGTACCAATGAAACCACTTCAACACTTTTTTTTTTCCTGTTTTTTGTTTGTTGGTTTTTGTTTTTGTTTTTTGACACAGGATCTTTCTAGATCACCCTGGATGTCTTGGAACTCTGTGTAAACCAGCTGGTGTCAAAGTCACAGAGATCCATCTGCTTCTGTCTTCAACACTTTTTAAAAATGTGTATATGTGTGCACATGTGTGTAGGTGCCTGCAGAAGTCAGAATACTATTCAGTGTAAGCAGCGCTACCATTAGTGAGTTCGTGCTCCCTTCTGTGCACACGGAATTTGCTTAGTCAGCTATTGATGTGTGACAGATTCCTCTCAAATTTCATGGCTAGAAAAAAAAAAAAAAAAAGAAAAAAAGGAAAGGAAGAAAGAAAGAAAGAAAGAAAGAAAGAAAGGAAAGAAAGAAAGAAAGAAAGATTGTTATCTCATGGTTTCTGTGACTAAAGACTTCTGGAATGAAATATTTGGAGTTCGTGCTCAGGAGCTATGGGGAAGATGCAGGAGGATGTGTTCACATGGTAGGTGGTTTTCTTCTCAAGGCAAGCAACAATTCGAGAAGTTGAGTGTGCTGTCTGACTTTTCTTCTTTCTTCTTTTTCTTCTTCTTTTTTTTTTTTTTGTTAGTTGTTTGTTTGTTTGTTTTTTTCTTTCTGCTGCCCTCAAACCTTTTGGCAATCCTCTTCCCTTTGCTTCCTGACTGCTTGGGGTTACAAGCACATGTCACCATACCAGGCTTAAGTCAATTAACTAATTAGTGAATTGATTCATGCAACTGGTGATTTAACCCAGGGCCTTGTCTATGCCAGACAAGTGTTCCTCCACTGAGCTACACCCTAGTCCTTAGATTTCCAGAATAGCTTCAAATATTGGCTCTAGCCAGGGACCAAGTTTTTAACATTAACTTCTCATATTTAAGCTGTAACACAGAGAGACACACCCAAAGAGCAAGCGGTTTTCCTGACTCCACATTCTTAAATCTTCTCACTCCCGTCCTTCCTGAAACAGGGTTCCATGAAGCTTGTTCCAAACTTGCTACTCAGACCAGGCTGCCATCAAATTTGCTGTGATCCTCCTCCCTCGGCTTCTGGAGGACTGCATTTATACATATGCTGCGCCACGTCACCTGGCACATCTCATTGATTTTTAATGTATTATGTGTTAGAAATCTGTCAAAGCCAGATGTGGTGATCCTAGGGCTCAGAGGTAGAGACAGGAGGATTGCTGCAAGTTCGGGCTCAGCCTGATCTATATAATGAGTTCCAGAACAGCCAAGACTAATTGGGAAGCAGAGGAAGAAGGATCAGTTCAAGACCATCCTTAACTATAGAGAAAGTTGGAGGATAGATAACCTGGGCTACACAAAACCCTGTTTCAAGAAAACCCCAAAACAAACCTAATCTAGGTGGCAGGATGGCTCAGTGGACAACAGTATGTGCCATCAAATTTGAGTTCAATCCCTAGAACCCATAAGGTGAAAAGAGATAACTAACTATGGAAGGTTGTTCTCTGACATCTAACCCTGATTCCCATAAAATAGACAAATGTTTAAAACAAACCCCCTCGGCCTCGGTGGTGGCACACACCTTTAATCCCAGCACTTGGGAGGCAGAGGCAGGTGGATTTCTGAGTTCGAGGCCAGCCTGGTCTACAGAGTGAGTTCCAGGACAGCCAGGACTACACAGAGAAACCCTGTCTCGAAAAAAAACCAAAAAAAAAAAATAATAATAATAATAAAAAAAAATAAAACAAACCCCCTCAAATCCAAACAACAAAAAAGATAACAAACAAACAAACTCACCAACAAACAAAGGTATGGCTGCAGCACTAGAAGCCCCACTGATCACTAGTATTGATTTGGCTGATGAGATACAAATTTCTCTCTTCCCTCACAGACTCATAAGTATTCCTCCTGAAGCCACACCCTAAACCTTGCTGGATTGTTGAGCTCTGTTTTTCTATTAAAAGTGTACAGAGTAATTTTGCTCTCCTGCTAAAACTTGCAAACAGGCTCTCAAGTTCTGCTTGTAGGAGACTGTAGGGTTGTCAAACTAATCAAGCTTCCAAGACTCCAAACATAGCCACAGGAGATATTGTCTCAACTCACAGCATTAGGCCTGCTCTGCTTTCTCTCCTCTCCTCCTGGTCTCCTTCTTTTCCCCCACTTCTTCTCCCTTCCTTGAAGTGGAAACGTAAGGGTTCTTTGGAAATTAATCGTGTTGGATGGCGTTTTGCTTGAGCAAATGTGAAGAAATGTCTAACTGGAGTGGGCACAGGAGAGAGGACATTCTGCTAAAGCAAGCATGTGAAAGGACACGAGATGAAGGATTCTTTGCTAACAACACACATGTATTGGTTCGCCTTACATTTTGTAGTTGAGCTATATTTGTCTCTTAAGACTCCGGTTGATTGGTTGCACATTCTGAGGCAAGACTTGTGGAGGATATGTGTGATATTTGGAGGGTATAAATAGGACCTGACAGAGTGACAGAAACAGAGCTATGCTTGCTGATACAGCTAGCTGTGAAACGCTTGAGACTCGTGTCTTCACTGATCTTTGTTTCCCTGAGAAAGACACAGCTAAGAACTTTTTCTGGTGTTCCTGCTGGTCCCTCCTGCTGACTTGGGTTGAGGCTGAGGCCTGGCTGTCTCTGCTAGGTAGTGCCACCACTGCTGATTCATGTTTGCTATCTGACTCTACCAAACTGGACTGCTGATGTATCCAGGAGATGTTTGTGAGTAGATTGAGCTGCCGCTGCCTGCTAACCTGTGAACTGAACTGCTGATTTCCAAATGACATGGATGAGAGTTGCTCCAAAGAACCTTTCTAAACAGATCCATTCCCCCAACCCCCACCCCGTTGTATCCTTTCTTTCCCACAACCTCTGGTGGGTGGTGGACTAAAAAAGAGGTTAAAGCCTTTCAGAACCGTCATTAAAAATAAGGTTTGAAAAAAATGAATGATACACCTCCTCTTCATTCTCTTTTCAGGTTTGCATGAATCCAAGGCTGGCCTAAAACTAGATCTGTAGCCAAGGTTGACCTTGAATTTTTGATTCTTCTGCTTTTACCTCTGGAGCTGTAGGTGCCCCCATCCTGAGTGTGCCTTGTTTAAAAGACAAAGAAAGCCAATCAGTATTTCTACCCTATACACAGAGGGAAGGAACTACCTAGAAGGCAGGAAGGACCTCTTGTAAAAAGGAAAGCCTGCTTATCACCTGCATACAGTTCACCCAACAGGTCCATGGCCTCTGCATTAGCTCCTGCCTCCAGGTTCTTGCGCTGTTTGAGTTCCTGTTCTGGCTTCCACAGTGATGAGTAAAACGTAGAAATGTAAGCCAGATGAACCTTTTCCTCCCTAACTTGCTTTTTGGTCATGGCGTTTCATCACAGCAAAAGAAACCCTAAGATAATATTGTGAATTAGTAAAGTATTTTCATTGGGAAAATCATTTTACTCAGTGGATGAAGAAAAGTTAAGTGAGCGGTCCCCGGATGGAGAGAAAGGAAGTGAGTAAAGCATAGACTTATTTGTGTGAACTGTTCATCTTTTTTTTTTTCTTTTTCCACTTCACCATCCTTCCTTCTCTGTTTTGGTTTTGTTTGTGGCACTGAGGAGTGGATCCAGTGCTAAACAATTCCTCTTTACCTCTGACCCTTCATCTTTCATCCACCCTCATTAATTTTTGAGATCACTCTTCATGTTTTTCTATGATAGGTTCTGTGCACCTGGAAAGGAAAAGGTCCTATGAGCACACATGTAACCTTGTCCCCACAGGAGAATATCAGAAGATTTTGAAGAGAACAGAGAGAATGAGGAAAATGACACTGGTAAGCTGTAGCAGTGAAGACGGCCACCAAAACCTTCTGCCTATTTAGTTCTTTTGCCTTGCAAATCCAGAGGCCTGTACAGTGATCATGATCACTCAGCTGGTGAGAGATACCTTCTAGCTAGAGTGTCACTTTCTTTTATTCCTGTGCACCCT
This sequence comes from Rhabdomys pumilio, assembly GCA_030674055.1. Classification (NCBI taxonomy): domain Eukaryota; kingdom Metazoa; phylum Chordata; class Mammalia; order Rodentia; family Muridae; genus Rhabdomys; species Rhabdomys pumilio. The sequence continues at coordinate 59,186,547 of JANHMN010000004.1, read as the reverse complement.
ACCCCTCCTCTTTTTGTGAAGTCAGGTCAACCTGGGACCTCATACATGCTAGGCAACTGAGCTACACCCTCATCCCTTATGTACATTTTTATTTATTTAGTGACAGGGTCTCACTATGTAGCCTGGGCAGGCTTGGAACTCACAGGGATCTTACCTGCCTCTGCCTCCCATGTGGGATTAAATGCAGATGCCACCATGCCTAGCCTGTATGTATTCTTGTATCTATAAATTTAAATACAACTCTGATGCTATAATGATCATAACAGTCATATGCTTACTGGGATCTCCAGTTCTCTTCCAGCTTTTTAGACAATTTTTTTTTGGGTAAGGATTTATTCATTTTATGTTACATGTGTGTTTCTGATCATTTGTATGTACACTATGTTTGTGCAGGTGATTACAGAGGCCAGAAAAGGGCATTCTCCCAGAACTGGAGTCTCAGGTTCTCTGTAAGAAGAGTAAGTGCTCTTAATTTTGGGCCCATGTGTTCAGTCCCTATTTAACTAAACATTAAAATTTGTCTTTATTCTTTAGAGTTTCATACATGTACATAATGAAAAATGGTCCTAAGTATTCCCACCAAAATATTCTATTAAGTATATTCTATTAAGTCCAGTTAGTGCAGCCCATATTGCCATGGGCGAGAAACAATTCACTGGAACACGGGACTCTGGCAAGTGGCCTGATCCTCAAAAAAAAGACTCTTCTTCCCTGAGCAACTATTAACTGCAACTAGTTCCTTAGTAAGGATAGACAAATAGTTCTATATTAAACATCAAAGTGAACTCATTTATACAGAATGTGCAAGAGTGATCAAGAATATACAAAGTAAAGAACAACTGGCTCAGATGAAAAGTTAGATTTGTAAGTTCATTCTAAGAAATATTGGAAAGGAAATGGAGATGAAAAAAATTATGGTAAAACTTTAAGATGATGAAATTATTAGGGAAAAAAATTACAGATTTTCTCAAATCTTGTAATCCATCATATGGGAAAAATCCAATTTTCTTTCTTCCTTTCTTCTTTCTCTTTCAAGTAGGAAAAGGTTTTGGCATTTCTGTCTTTGTTAGGGTTATTGTAGTGGTGATGAGACACCATGGCCAAAAGCAATTTGGGGAGGAAAGGGTTTATTTGGCTTACACTTCCACATCACTGTACAGCACTGGAAGAAGTCAAAACAGGAACTCAAGAATGTCTGGAACCTGGAGGCAGGAGCTGATGTAGAGGCCTTAAAGAATGGCTTGCTCCCCATGGTTTGCTCAGCCTGTGTCCTGGCTAGTTTAGTGTCAAATTTGACATAAGCTAGAGTCATTGGAGAAGAGGGAGCCTCAGTTGATAAAAGCCAGTATACTGACTTTATTGCTTTTTAAGGGTCTCTTAGTTTTAACTTTTATTTATATGTATGGTTGTGTGCCTGTTGGTGAGTATGTACATGTACATATGGTTAACACTGAGGCCAGAAAAGGCTGTGTCTTAGGGTTTTACTGTTGTGATCAGACACCATGACTAAGGCAACTCTCATAAGGACAACATTTAACTGAGGCTGGCTTACAGGTTCAGAAGTTCAGTCCAGTATCATCAAGGCAGGAGCATGGCAGCATTCATGAAGTCATAGCTTGGAGGAGCTGAGAGTTCTACATCTTCATATGAAGGAAATAGGAGAAGACTGGCTCCCATGTGATTAGGAGGAGGGTCTTAAAGCCACATCTACACTTCCTCCAACAAGGACACACCTCCAAATAGTGCTGCTCCTTGGGCCAAGCATAATCAAAGTACCACAGGTTATTAGATCCCTCCCCGCCCCCCCAAGCTGATTGTTGTGAACCTCAGGACAGGGTGCTGAGAATTTAATGCTGGTCTTCAAGAAGAGCAGCAAGTACACTGAAATACTAAGTCATCTCTCTAGCATCCACTCTTCAGATTTACAGGTACCAAAGAATGAGGTTGGGAAGAAAGGGAGGCCTTTTCAGTGCCTGAAGGCTAATAATATGCACCCATCAGAGCTAGAGAGCCAACCCAGGGTCTCACTCGAGCTAAATAAGCTCTCTCCCATTAAGTTAAACCCATAGCTCTGCTTAAATAGTTTGAAAGCGTTAGTTTTTACATTGGTGAGGAAGTACAAGAAGTCCACAAGTTAGGTTTTTGAATATGAATATGTCCGGAACGTCTCTGCTGACTGGACTGTTAGTGTTAGGATGCTTCCAGGGTCCCAGGCCAACTCCTAACTATTGTTAATGGAACCATATTCATATCGCTAAGTGTTTCTTCTTGACTCAATTCTGACTGCTTATGTGATTAAGAAAACATCATCTGTTACAGAAGTCAAAAGCCAAAATATTTCAAACCTGCAGTTACCTTCAGATACAAGTCAACAACCAGGCATGTATCAACCAGACTTCACATTGCACTTGTTAGCAAAAACAGTGAGCAAATGAAAGAGTAATTCTCAGCAAAATGACCATTATGTACACGAATGCTCACCGGTTATGCACAAATCTTTAAAATAATTTAATGAACTTTTTAACAGCGTACAAAGAAACAGGTTTCATTAAGACACACTCACACATATTAGTCATTGTTGTTCTACACGATCCCTGCCCCCATCTTATCAGTTTTAATTTCAATCAGCTGCAGGTCATTGGCCAATCTGTCTTTTGCCAGGAGGAAAAAAGTTGTAACTTATTTTAAGCTATTTGTTCCTTGAAAAATTGATACCTTAAAAAAACTGTCACCAAGTGGTGGCACAAGTCTTTAATTTCAGCAATGGAGATTGTTTAAGGCCAGCCTAGTCTACAAAAAGACTTGCATGAAATGCCAGGGCTAAATAGTGAGGCCCTGAGCACCACCTCACCCTCTGCCAAACAAACAAAACAAGTCAGAAATATTTTGCCAAAATTGCATTACAGTGAAGACTCTCCAACCTCATTCTTCCGTACCTGCAAAACTGAAAAATGGGTGCTAAAGAGATGAATCAGAATTTCAGAGTACTTACTGCTTTTCTTGAGGACCAGAGTTAAATCCTCAGCATCATGTCCTGAGACTCATAACCATCAGCTTAAGAATGTTTACCTCTAGATCTAGGTTACCTTTGGGAGGCAGAAGGTTACGATTATCTAAATTAAAGAGTTACACGTCTGGCGTTATCAAAATTTGGACAGAAGTAGAGAAAGCCAATGCAGCTAAGGTCTCTCCAGAGGTTTTTGAATGGCTTAGAGAAGGGCAGTTTTCCAGTGTCACTCAGACTTTAGGGTCACACAGTCATGGGAGGGACTTCCAGCCTCTACTAAAGGGGAACTGCAAATCTCACTTGGCTTTTTTTTTCCTTTCATTGACCTTGAGCTATTCTACGTCACTTTCTCAGTCTTTGAAAGCCCGAGCCTGGAGAGGCGGTAGTCACCTGCCACAGCAAAACAAAACAAAACAACAAAAACAAAACAAAACAAAAACGCAGAACAAACAGAAAGGCTACAATTAGTGCCCGGAGAGTTGGCGGTTTCTCGCTTCGGGGGTATGGAAGGCCAGCGTCGGGATTGTAAGGAGCGCCCCGAGGTCGGCCGGAATGGGTCCCTCTGCCAGGAGGGCGCTCATGGGGCGGAGCACAAGCGCAGAGGCGTGGCCTGAGCGTGAGGCTTGGTAGGAGTCTGGGGGGCGTGGGTCAACCTCTGGGCGGATCCAACCACAGGGGCGTGGCTCTGGCGGGGCGGGTCCGACCTCGGACCCCACCCCCGCGTCCTTTCTACCGCCCCCGCAGAAGGAAAGGGAGAGGGACGGAGGGAGGGAAAGTGGTTTTCTGCGGAAAGGGGCGGAAGGAGGGGAAGGAAAAAAAGAAAAGGGAACAGAAACATGGCGGTCTGTGGCCGGGACAGTCTCGCCGCGGGCAGTGCCTAGACATCGGTCCTCCCGCAGCGCCCGCGGCCCGCGAGCCCTCCGTCGGCAGTTGCCCTCTTTTGCAGGCTGTGCCCCTGGAGACCCGGCCGCGCAGAGGCGCAGGCGCAGACGGGCCACCGGAGTCCCGGCCCTGCCAGCGGAGGGTGCCCAGGCCGCGTAGCCGGCGCTTTCTCGCCCCAGGAAGCTACAGTGTCGGACAGTCGCCGACTGGGCCGGCGCAGGTGAGTCCGCACCGCCGCCCTGTCTAATCCCTCCCGCGCCGCCAGGCCGCTCAGGTAGCGTGCGGTACCGCGCCAGAGGAGGGGAGCGGCCGGCTGGCCTAGTCGCGGAGCAGGCGGGAGGTCCCCAGAGCCTGCGGGCTGCGGTGCGGAGAGGCTGCGGCTGGAGGGCCTCGTGAGGATTGCTTCGGTGCAGGGACAGGGCCTGGCCTCTGCCGCCGGGGTGAGGCGGGAACCAGGCTCTCCGGCCCTAGCCGGGCCGGCGGGGTGCTGAGCGGTGGCGGCTGGAGTGAAGCATAAGGATCGGCGGACGCTGCAGAGGTGGAGGTACTGGGGTGCAGGCAGGTGCCGCAGGTGAATCCAGGGCATTTCCTCCTCTGGCGGACCGTGGCTGATGTTTAGGGCTGCTTTGTTGGGGATAACTTATAGGAAGGCTCCATTCAGCTACTGAGTGACTAAACTCAATAAAGCCAACTAATGAGTCCCTGGTGCTGACTCTTGTAAGAGCCGTAACTTTAAAGCATTGGAGATGCTGTCACGTCTTCCCTCTCCCCTTTTTTTTGTGATTTGTAGGCCATTTCCCTCCCGAAGAATGTTCTTGGAGAGAACGAATAAGGAATGACCCAGTTTTAAAAAAACACCCCCCTCTCTCTTCCCCTCAAATTTCGTTGGTTTCACACGGGAAAATTTAGGGCAGTTATCGTAGTTACTTGAGCAAATGTGAGAGGTGTCATTCCCCCGTACTGAAAGCTCAGCTTTCTGTGCGATTGTGTCTAGAGAGGTCATGCTCTGTAGTCTGGGCAGTTGACGTACTGAGGCTACTTAATTATCTGCAAACTCAAGTCCAGTCTTCCCGTATATCTCCATGCTTCCAAGGAGAAGATAGGAAAGATCCTTAGGAGTAATGTCCTGTTACCAGGTTTTCAGTAAACTTTTGATTCGATAATTATTTATATACTAAACTATTTCAGATCTAGAACTCAGTAATGTGACTTTTCTATTAGAAAAGAATTGCAAAAGGAAACTTTTTTTTGTATCGGTCATTATAACCATAAAAACCTGCTATATTTTCTGCTCTGTTCTCAATATTAATGTTAAAAAGTTGGCAAACTGCCTTTCTGATGTAAGACTGGGAACTCAGAAATCTCAGACATAATCTTAGATTTGTGCTCATGAACATGACCTGCCTCTTACTGGATTGCTTTGAATTGTTTTTTTTAGTTAGTGGCAAAAGGTTTTCTGCTATTCAGTCCACTCCTTTGACTATGTACTATTTATAAAGTAATGGATTGAGATTAAGGGGTCTAATCGTCTTTATTAACGGTTTTAGTGAAATGATCCCATGTCATTTGATTTTTGGCCAACAGTACCTTACTTGGAGTATAATTGTTTATTTGAATAATAGAAAAGATGTGTCAGAAATGTTGATGCTTTGTATTTTAATAATTTACTCCTGTGGAATTTGTAAATGAGTGCATTCTGTTGGGAATAAATACAGTGTTTTGTAGTGTAAACTTGAGCTTGTAGCTAAAGAAATTTGTGGAAAAGTTGTGGGTGGAGACTATTCTTAAAAGCAAATGTTTTAAATCACAAAGAACTGCCATGTTGTGTAGGCTGTAACAATTCAGGATGGCAGATTTGGATGGTTATTTGGGCAGCAGATCTTTTTAAGGAAACACGTTAAACATCTGTAGTAAATGGCACTTTGTAACTTATGCATGAAGGGTTTTGCATGGTAAATCATGACAAGGCACCTTTGCTCTTTTGTATATCTGCCAGTTAAGACCGAAGCATCTCGTGTTTTCATTGGTGTTTCCTGCTAAGACAAATGCCACATTGGCTTTGCTACTCCACTTTGAAAGTTGCGTTTTCGCCTTGTTCTTAACCTTAAGTACAGGTTGTAAAGGGAAAAAGAAAGCAGCTGAGTCAGTGGCAAGTTGTCTCCCGCTTCAGATTGCTCTGATTTGAAAACAGAATGTCTGTTATAACTTGAATTTCTAGTAGAAAATGCTTGCAGAAAATTAAGACACAGGTTTTCATAATGCATGAATTAAAATGTTACCCTTTTTAGGACCGTGCAGCACAAGCCATGCCTTCTTTCAGATTGTCAGCTTTATAGGTTTATATCGATGGGATGCCTTGGTGAAATGGGAAGTTTCTTTAGCAGTTAAACTTTGGGAAGCCAGGTGTGGTGTTGGATGCTTGCAATCCCCCAGCGCTTGGAAAGTGGAGGCAGGATGACTGTGTAGAAGTGAGGCCAGCCTTCCTACTCAGCATTCCAAAACAGAGCACCACAAGAGAGTTGAAAATCAGGGAGGAATGTTGTGTATGATGCCGAGTAAAAGAGGTCTTTCAGCATCATGTAAGGAATTCCAAATTTAGATACTTTATTATTTAAGATTTATAATAGTATTTGTGGGAAGAAAGCCTTGAATTTTCTATAATCCTGCTGCTTTTGCCTTAGTGTGAGACTAAAGGCATGCCTACTTTTTTAGGGGAGGGGGTGTCATGCAAAGTCCTGGTATATAGTTTAGATAAGCCTGGAACTTGCTATGCTTGCTGTTGTCTTAAATGCTGGGAGAGGTAAAAGCCTAGGTAACCTTGAACTCACTAAATAGATGAGGATGACACCTACTCCCAAGTGCAGGACTTGCAGGGTGTGTGTGGTCTGTTCAGACTTTCATTTTACCTCCAATTGCTCTATATTTCTTTTTTCTTTTTTTTCTTTCAAGTCCATTCATAGTGTTTGCTAAGAAAGCTGGGGAGATACTTTATCCTTTCAAATTGCATGACTTTTATCTTTCCCTGTTTTACTGCTGCTGCTTGGATTACTGCTGTGGAGGATAGGCAGTATAATTCTCATTCATAACTTCTGTATGTTACTACGACTTTTTAGGTTGATCTCAGAGCCTTATGAATAATGAACATTCTCTTGACCACTAAGTCATATCTCCAGCTCATATATGTAGTTTAGATATTTAGTGGCCCTGCACTAAAACTGGTAACAATAAATGAAATCAAATAGCTGGGCATGATGGCACATGCCTGTAATCCCAGTAGTTAGAAAGTGGCAACAGGAGGATCAAGACTAGCTTGAGCTTCAGAGTGAGGTTGAGGCCAGCCTGGCTAGTCAAGATCCTGTCTCAGAAAACAAAATAAGGGTCACTGAGACAGCTGCTTATGTAAGGCACTTGTTACACACCTAATGACCTGAATTTGATCCCTAGGCCCCACATGGTAGGAGCAAGGTGACTCCTGCAAGTTGTCTTTTGATCTTCATACATGTGCTATACCATATGCTTCACCTATATACACAAATAAATAAACAATAAAAAATTCGACAAATGAAAACAAAACAAAAATACCAAAGCCCCAGGAGCAGCAAAATATGGTTTTGGTGCATGCTTGTCATCCTAGTATTTGGGAGACTGAAGTGGGAGGATTATGAGTTCAAAGCCCATCTGGGCTATGTCTCAAAAGAGCAGCAAGGAAAAGAAATACAACAACAAAGGGAGAGGAGTAGGTAAAAGGGGGAGGGGGAGGCAAAGCACAGAAAATACTTATGAAACTATAATAGTAGATGTGTGCACTGTTCATTTGTTCAAAGCCATAGACTTAATATCACCAAGAGGGAGCCTGTATACTATAGAGACTCTAGGTGATAACAGTGTGTGGACATAGCAGATTCTCCAGTTATTAACACAGCTAACAATCTGAAGGGGGTATTTATAGTGGAGGTGACTATGCACTGGTGAGATTATATGGGAACTATAGTATGTATAGCTGGGCTAATCATGACAGGCTGACCTTGGATTCCAGACCATCCTGCCTGCCATTGATTGTAGAGTGGTAGAATTACAGGTGTGTGCCGCCATGCTGGCTCTTATTTTTTTTTATTTATTTGTTTTTTTGTTGCTCTAGATTTCTCTCTATTAGAATTGCTTGTACATGATACCTGAAGAGGTTGAGGAATAGATTAGATCTGAAGGATGTCGTGCTGGGAACTCAACTTGGGTCCTTTGGAAAAGTGGCAAGTATTAACTGTTGAGCCATCTCTCCAGCCTCTTTCTGCCACTTGCCCTTTCTGCTTCCTAATGGTTAAGTTTGCCTTTTTTTTTTTTTTTTTTTGTCTTAAAAGCTTTATTTTTATTATTTTTGATTATGTATGTGTCTGTGTGTAGGTATGTATATGTGAGTGTAGGTGCCTGCAGATGCCAGAAGAGTGTCTGCCATCAAATTCATATAACTAGCTGTTCTCCTCCTTTCTGCTTCCCAAGTGATGGACTGTATGCCCAGTTGTGTTCTGTATATTCATTGTTCTAATTTTTAACATTTTGGACAGGTTTTACCAATAAGCTTCTTTACTCATGGAGCTATCTCCTGATTCCCCTGTGCTGTGCTTTAAAGTAGTGGTGCTTTAAGAAGTGTTTCAGCAGATAAGAATACTTGTTCTTGCAAAGGACCTGGGTTTGGTTCCCAACACCCACATGTAACCTCCATTTCCAGGAGATTTTCAGGTCTCTGATTCTTCTGACCTTGACAAATACAAGGTTGCATTTAGTACATATACATATATAGGGAATAAGACCCAGACACATAAATAAAGCTTTTTTAAAAAATTAATGAATAAAAATTGCCATTTAGCTCCCTGTAAAACACTTTGTTCTTATTTGTTTATTCAGTGAGATTTTGCTATATGGCATGGATGAGCCTCAAACTCATGGCAGTTCTTTCTTTAGCCTCTTAAATGCCATGATTAGAAGTATGTATCACTAAACAAGCCCCACTTTCCTCTTGAATGAATAAATCTGAAAAGTTTTGTTTTGTTGAAAGAGTGAAAAGAGGGATTTTATAAGATCAAAACACAGACCTATCACAGTTAACTGATGTTGCTTGGGAATTGGCTAATGAAACAAAACAGAAGGTAGGTTTTTTTGGGGGGGGGTACTGTACATTGAATTTGGAGCCTTCTTTTACATGGTGATCATGTACATCAGCGTTTACCTAGATTCCCAGCCCCTACATAGGAGATTTTAATATATAGAAAGGTGAATTATTCAGAGGCTAGTGAGATGGCTCAGTGGATAGATAAGGTTACCTGCTGCCAAGCCTGTCAACCTGAGTTTGATCCTGCCTGGTAGAAAGAGAAACTGGTTCCTACAAAGTTGTCATCTGACTTTCTCGTTGATGCTGTGATGCCTGTGCGTCCCTCTCACATAATAGACAAATGTTACATATGTGTTTAAAAACAGAATTATTCAGTAATTTAGCTTTTCCATGATCAATGGGATACCATAGTTACATTGTAGACTATAACACAGTGGTAACCATAAGATATGTTGGAGGTATGTGGGGCTTTTCAGGTAAAAGACTTAGTTAACTGTCCTTAGGCTTTCTTCTCTCTTATAAAATAGTTATTGCATGACAGTTCTTTTTTTTTTCTTCTTTTTTTTTTTCTGAAAAACTAGTTACCTGTAATCCCAGCATTTTCTTTAATTTTTAAATTTTATGTTTAATTTTTAAATTTTATGGGTCTTTTGCCTGAATGTATATCCCATGAATTGGAGTTACAGATGATTGTGAGCTGCCATGTGGGTGCTGGGAATCAAACACAGGTCCTCTGGAAGAGAAGTTGGTGCTCTTAAACTGTTAAACCCAGAGCCCTCTCTCCAGCCTGTATGCTTTGCTTTTTTTCTTGAGACAGGGTCTCACTCTATGAGGTAGGCTGGCCTTAAACTTTTTTTCTTAATTTATTTTAATTTAATTTAATTCTTAAATTAAAATTTTAAGAAAAACTTAATTTTTTTCTGCTTAGCCTTCATACCTGGCTTGAAGTGTGACTTTCAATTATTTGGAGAGTTCTTTTTACTCCCATAGACAGGTCTCTCCCTGTGTAGCTCTGGCTAGCCTGGCCTTGAATTTACGAAACAACCTCTTATCTCTGGCGTGCTGAGATTAAAGATAAGCCTGGCTCTTTTCTGAGTGTATGTTTTTGTTTTTCCATGTCACTATTTTAAAACTTTTTCATGTGCTTGGGTTTGTGTGTGTGATATTCACGTGTGAAGCACACATATGTGTAGGTGTTTATTTAGGCATGTGAGTGTGCAGATGGAGGGCTGAAGTTGATATCAGAATCTTCCTCAATCTTTCTCCCATCGTTTTCTTTCAGGCAGGATCAAACTAAATCACATACAGCTAGTCTCAAGCCCGCTTATTCTGGGATTCCCATCTCTGCCTTCAGAGGTGAAATTATAGGAATTTGCATGGGTTCTGGGGATTGAACACTTGCTTGTGGGGCAATAACTGTAATCATTGGGCCATCTCTGACTTTTTTTTAAATAAACATTTGTGTGTATGTTTGCGTGTGTGGTTGCCATGGTACCTGTGTGGTGGTTGGTCATAGAACAACTTGCAGGAATTGGTTTCTCCTACCATTTGAGGCCTGGAGACCCAGATTGTCAGGTATAGTGGTAAGTGCCTTTATCTACTGAGCCATCTCACTGATCCATCTGTTTGATTTTTAAGATGTGATCTTTCTATGTAGTCCAGATTAGCCTGGAACTCCATATTAGTCCAGGCCATTCTTAAGATCCTCGTGTCTTACTCGGCATTTTGAGTGCTGGAGTTCCAGGTATATCTTCTCTCACCAAACCAACATTTTATAGCTGTATGGTTTCTAGTGGACTTTTGCTCAGCGTTCTTTGGGTGAAAAAGAAATTGTTGTGTTTTATAAAAAAGATCAGGATATGTTTTAAGAGCATGGTATGGTGAGGTGGGAGAGGTGCCTTGCTGGGCCCATGCTGAGGCATCCCTTTGCCCTTAAGTACCAGCCATAGACAGGTATAGAGTATTTATAGTGGAACAGAGTATTTATTTAGGGCATGGGAAGGAGAGTTGAAAAGGGAGTAGAGACAGAGAAAGCAGGGGTAGCCAGGAACACATGGAGAAGGAGGGGAGAGGAGAGAAGGAAAAGGGATCAGGGAGAGAAGAGATTCAGAGAGAGAAGAGTCAGAATGAGGAGGGGTCTAACAGCTCCTTTTATTGCAAGCCAAGCCTATCTGGCTGTTGCCAGATAACTGTTGGGCGGAGCCTAGATGGAATGCCAACATAAATATAAAAAGGAAAGGACGTGACTGCTCCTGGGTATGGAGGAGGAGAAAGTTTATTATAGATAAAAAGGAGAGTGTAGCCAGAGACAGGGACATCTGGGAGAGTCCAGAGTGGGCATGACTCTGAGCCATGTGAGAAGGGGAAGGGGAGGGGAAGGAGGGAGAGAGGAGAACCAGGTGCAGCAACCAGGAGGCCCAAAAGTGAAGGGGTAACCCAAATGGCTGGATTATATAGGAAAGGGCCACTGGAGGACCGGAGGCCCAGCCCAGTATCTGGACTGGAGTTGAAGGTTGGGGCTAGGGTATGCTAGCCTGGAAGATCCTGTGTTAGGGACTAAGGGATGCAGAGAGAACCTGGCAGCCAGATCCACTTTGATATGTTAAATAGGTTTGAAACCTAACACTTAGTCTCCTTAACTCTAGTTTGAATCTGAATAGGTGATTATAAAATGGTTATTTTCTGTCATTCCTTGTCCCCACCCATACCATTTGACATTCTTTTGTAAAAAGTCTTCTGACCTTCATTTTGTAGGACCTGAATGGACTCACATTTAGAAAATTTAGTGTATTATAATCTATTACTAAATGTATTATAGTCTAATGCTACTGTTCTTTGTTTGTTTGTTTGTTTGTTTTGTATGCAGTTTACTCCTGAGTCATGCCCCAGTTTCTGCCATACATTTTGATTCAGAGATCATCCACAGTTTGAACTATGAGAGAGTCATCAACCTAGTACCTGTGATTACTGACAGGACCCCATCAATTTTTAAAGTGCCTTTTGTCCTTTGCATGTGGCATTCTGGGTGTACCCTATCCTTTCCTTGATTCATTTCAGCCTTGTCATTTCTCTAAGGGACCCTGCCCAGGGTGTTACTGTAGGGGGTGGATTAGATACTGTTGGTTGTTTTTGGTGCTGCTTCTAGCATGTGGATTTTTTTGCTTGTTTGGTTGGTTGGTTTTTGATTTTTCAAGACAGGGTTTTTCTGTAGCTTTGGCTGTCCTGGAACTCAGTCTGACCAGGCTGTCTTTGACCTCAGAGATCCATCTCCCTCTGCCTCCCTAGTACTGGAATTAAAGGAGTAAGCCACCACCTACTGGCTCTGGGTGTGTTTTCAAGCAACCAGAACTAGGAAGGACACACATAACACAGTTTTAAAAAAATTTCTTATGTGTGTCTGCATTTGAGTCTGTACATATGAGTGCAGGTACCCACAGAGGCCATGAAAAGGATGTTGGATCTCCTGGAGCTAGAGTTGTGAACCTCCTTGCATGGGTTCTGGGAATTGGACTCAACTCTCTGGAAAAGCAGCAAGCACTCTTTTATTTTAAAAGAGATGAAGAGGAGAGGAAGGGAGAGGGGGAGACAGGGAGGGAGAGAGGGAGGGAGGGAGGGAGGGAGAAGCACTCTTAGTCTTCCGAGCCTTCTCTAGTACAATGGGTCTCGGTCTTCCTATTACTGCAGCCCTTTGATACAGTTCTCATGTTATGGTGACCCCAATCATAAAGTTATATTTGTTGTCCCTTCATAACTGTAATTTTACTACTGTTATGAATCATAATGTAAATATCTGGTATGTAAGCCCCAAAGGGGTTGTGACCCCCAGATTGAAAACTGCTCTAGTACCTGTTAATTGTTTTGAGACAGGATCTCATTTTCCCCAGTTGGCATCTACATCTCCAACTCTCCTCTTTCTCTCTCGTGCTGGGATCACAGGCATGTGCTGCCATCCCTGGCTCCTGTGGAACATCATCTTTTTGAACAGGGGCCTCCTGTCAATTAGCAATCCTTGTGCATTTCTCTAGAATCCCTGGCAGCCTGAGTCTACTATTCATCTACTTCTGCTTCTGTAGATTTGCTTCTATAGAGCATTTTACTGAAATAGAGGCATACTGCATGATTGTCTGTGGCTGCTTATTCCACTTAATGGAATGTTTTCAAGCATCATCTTTGTGGAAGAGTGTGCTGGCACTTTATTCCTTCTTATTGTTGAGCAGCACTTGATTGTGTAAATGAATATATGGTACCACATTTTGGACTTGGTACCAATCGATATTGGTACCAGTTGATGGACATGTAGACTTTATTACTGTTGTCAATACTGTCCATATACATATATAATAAATTAATAAAACTTACATATATTTAAATTATTGGAGGAGGGATAGTGACTCATTTGCTAAAGTGTTTGCTGTGTAAGCAGGACTACTTGATTCCTAGCACCCACACTAAAAAGCCAGGTGTGACATTGTGCTCCCATAATTCCAGCACTGAGAAGGTAAGGAGACAGGAGGATGGATCCCTGGCATCTTGTTGGCCAGTCTACGGAATTGGTGAGCTCTAGGTCCAGTGACAACCTTGACTCAAAAATAAGGCAGAAAACACTTGAGAAAGACACCCAGGCTCTGCCTCTGGCCTCCACTTGTGTTCACATGCTCATGGGCACTTCCTTTTCCCTCAGTAAAAAATAAAGAAAATCAAATTATTTTAATTTTTTCTAGTGGTGCTGTAGATTGAACTCAGAACTTCTCCCAAGCTAGGAAAGTAATCTATCGCTGAGATATGCCCTCAACCTTAAAATTATAATTTTTGAATAATTTTAGATATAGAAAAGTTGAAAAGATGGTATGAATTTTTGTATTTTTCTTTTTTTTTCTTTTTCTTTTTTTTTTTTTTGGTTTTTCGAGACAGGGTTTCTCTGTGTAGCCTTGGCTGTCCTGGAACTCAGAAATCCGCCTGCCTCTGCCTCCCAAGTGCTGGGATTAAAGGCGTGCGCCACCACCGCTTGGCGAATTTTTGTATTTTTCTCCTGATAACAGTTTTTGTTACTTTTTGGGTGTGGTAGCTCACAATTCAGCTCTCAGCACTGTTGAGGCAGAGGCAGGAGGATTGCCGTGGTTTCTATACTCGCTGGGCCACATAACGAGTGGCTAAGTGAGACCTTGTCTCAAAAAAACGGATTTCTCCAAAATAAAACATTTTGCATAATTGAAAATGAACATTTTGCAAAAATGAAACTATTTATAATTGTCCTACTAATGAGATTCATATCCATACATACTTTGGTTTTACATGAATACATGTTTATTTATTATTCCTTAATGTTTCTATTGTCATATATTATTTATATATAATAATATGCTTAATTCCGACATCTTCATACATGAATGTAGTATAATTAATTCTATTCATCCCTTACTCTCTCGTTCTTCATCTCTTAACTAGCCCTGCATCTGCCTCCATCTTCTCAGTGACCTAATGAGTTTAGTATCGGAAACAGGTTATTTATAGGAACAACATTGAAGACAATGTCTCTTTCTCTAACAACTGTTAACTGTCTATAGTTGCCCATGGAGTGGGTGGGACCTTGTCACTCCTCATCCCTCCACACAGGATGCTGGTGGATTAGTCTTGTTCAGGAAATCACTTCTGCTGAGGCTTCACATCAGGTTTTACCTGGGTGATGGACTTTCACATTCCATTCCAAACTTTATCTCTTAATTTCTTTTTACTCTCTCTCTCCTGCTGTTCCTCGGGCCTTGGAGTGGGTGATGTCGATAGCCTGTTTATTAAATACCCAAACATTCAGCAGTTGCTTGATTTCAATTTGCTTGGATTTCTTGAGACAGAACTTTGCTGCGTAACCTAGGCTGGCCTGGAATTGAAAATCCTTTTGCCTCAGCTTCCTGAGTGCTGGAATTATAGGCTGCCACACCTGGTTTAATATGCCATTTAAGGGCATGAAATGGCCTTACTGTACATTTGCTAAAGTTACACATTCACACTGTAGCTTTTGGTTTTATTCTAGTGTACTGAATTTTGTCCTCACAGGCTCCAAATTTGTATTCCACATTTCTTACAGCAGGAGTTCTGACAAGTGTTCACTCATAAACATAGATGCAGAATAATTTCAAGATTGTTTACACCCATACCACCATGAGAACCCTTCTGAGAAAACAAAACAAAGTAAAGGTCAAACTGTTGGTTTTTTTTTTTTTTAGTTCTTTATGTCAAAGTACTCTGTTCAAATGCTACTGGGAGTCATTGATTTTTAAAAAATAAACTTTATTTTGTATATTAAAAAAACTTGCCAAAAATTAAACAAATACACACAGACACACACATAAATCAAAATTAACCAAACCCAAAGTTGTTCTTTTTAAATTTCGCAAGCATGTGTTATACTATCAGTTTGATACGTAGGTGCATTGGCTTATGAATCTTAGTGGTAAAGTTAGTGGCCTCCTTCTCTTCTACCCCTTTCCTCTTGCCTTCATGGGGTCTCCTGCAGCCCAGGTTGGCTCCAGAATTTCTCCATGAGGTCGGCCATGAACTGATCTTTCTGCTGCAACCTCCTAAAATCTGGAATTACAGATATAGCCACTAAGCTCTGGTTGGCTTTTTGCCTCCCCTACCTTTCTTTGAGATAAGGACTCACTAAGGGGTCCTGGCTAGTTTAGAACTCACTGTGTAGACCAGGCCAGCCTCAAGCTCCTGGTGAATCTTCTCCATTTGCCACCACACCTGGCTAGCTTGACTTTGCATACCATTCAAAAATGGAAGTTCTAGTTTTCCCAGGTGGATTAGGCAGGTAGCAACTGGATTTACCCTATTAGCAGTGGCTGCCTGCATCTTCTACTTTCCAGGGCATGTTTATCCTGCCTGGCTTTCTCCTTTCTTTTTCCTTCCTTCCCTCCCTCCCTCCCTCCCTCTTTCCCTCCCTTCCTTTTTCTCTCCCCTCACTTTCTTGAGACAGGACCTCAGTCAGTAGCCTTTGCTAACCTGGATGAAACTCAGTATCTAGCCTAGGCCTAGAGCTTGCTGTAATCTTCCCGTTTTAACATTCTGTAGGCTGTCCTAAGTACTTTTAGGCATTTGTGATTGCAACCTCCTTTTACATTACTCTTGTGTGAGCCACAGACACAACAGTGGAGAATATCATGGTTCTGTTAACTGATTTTATTCAAAATGACTTCAGTTTTATAGTCTTTGACTTAAGTGGTATAGCTGATCTTGATAGAGCTGTCTAAAGGAAACCATTAACCCTTTCTTTTCCATTGTTTAAATGTAGCCAATAACTGATAAAATGGTACTTTCCTTGATTAAAACAGTATCGTTCATTTTGCATGGTTTGGGAACATGCAGATAAATTTTGAAAACATTGAGAGGAAATGTGTGGATGATATTTTGTTGTGTAAGTTGAATAGTGTTCTGTCTACATTAATAAATTCCTTGGGCACTGGGCATTGTACCACGTGCTTTTAATTCCAGCACTCGGGAGGGAGAAGCTGTTGTACAATATAATGTGATGGTAGGCGGGGATACCTGACTTGACATGGACCAAGGTATCTTTCTGAGAAATTAGGTCATGTGACAGACCTGGTATAAGGGAAGTTTATTTAAGGGAAAGGAGAGGAGTGAGGACCTGAAGAAGGGGTAGAGCCAGATAGAATTCATCAGAGCCATGGGGGGGGGGGGGTAGGGGAGGGCAGAGAAGGACAGAAAGAGAGGCCAGCTGGGAATACATGGGAGCAGGCAGGGTGGGGGGAGGAGGAGGAAGAGGAGGTACACTTTAAAAAAAAACTTTGTTAAAACTGAGCATGATGACTTAATACCTGTAATCCCTTCAGCAGGAGGACTGATGAGAGTTTGGGCTACCCTGAGCTACATAGTGAGTTCTAGCTAGCGTGGGTTTCAGAGCAAGATCCTATCTTTAAAAACAAACAGAAAGAAAAGCTTTTGCTACACAGAATTGCTCAAGGTTTAGAGCAAAGAAAGTCATGAAACTCTATTTGTGGGACTGTAAATTGGCACAAACATGGAAATTAATTAGATTACTCAAAAATTATAGTAAAAATAGAACCATTGTGGTCTGGCAATCAAACGTCTAGTTATCTGGCCAAATTAAAATTTCTATCTTAAGGTGAAACCTGTACCCCCAGGCTCATTTCAGTTTTATGATGGCAGCAGGGTATAGAGATAACTTAGTGTCGTTAAGTAGATGCATGAATAAAAAATGTGAGGTACACATACACAGAAAAATAGTGGTCAGCTATAAAGTAGATGCAGTCTGAAGTGGTCATGGTAAAGAGAGTTAAATGTCTAGTATGCGGGCATCTCAGAGAGTGAGGCAAAAGAATAAAAGGATTGGTGGGCTGAGTCCACTCCTCCACCACCCTCACTGGGGGAAAACCAACATAAATAAGTACAGGACTGGAGAGATAGCTTTAGCAGTTAAGAACATTGTCTTTTCTTTCAGAGGACCTGGGTTTGGTTCCCAGCACCCGCATTAGGCATCTCAAAACAGCCTGTAACTCCAGCTTCAGGGAAATTTAAACAACCTAGCTTTTTAGGGTCTTTTAAGCTCATGCACACATACTCCTACACAGATACATGTATTTTAAAAAATGATTTTTAGTTTTTATGTGTATGGAGGATATGCCTGCATGTATATTTGTGCTTCACATGCATTCAGTGCCTTTGGAAGCCAGAAGAGAAACTAGGATCACTTGGGATTGGAATTAGACAGTTGTGAGCTGCCCTATATATGCTGGGAATTGAACCCAGGTCCTCTGTAAGAGCATTCAGCCCTCTTAATCCTGAGCATCACCAAAGTCCCTCATACACATAATGTTCAAGTAAAAATAAATCTTAAAAAAAATAAGAGATACAGAGGCAAGTAGATCTCCAAAAGTTGAAGGTCAGTTTGGTCTGCTAGCAAGTTCCATGCTGGCCAGGGATACATGAGACTCTGTTTCAAAAAACAACAGCAACTAAACCCTTTTAACCTCTCATTATCCTCTCCTGTCTCCCTGCCTCCACACCCCCCCCCCTCCCGTCCCCATCCCCTTTTTTTACTGCTCTAGTTGGCCATGAACCTGGGAGTACAGGACTAAAAATGAGGCCGACTAAACACTAGTGCAATAGCCAACTTTATTCAGAGCATCAGGCAATTTATACTCTGAGGGTTAAGAAGAATCATAAAAGTAAGGTGTTGGATCACAAGGACAAGCCACACATGGCAAAAACATAGTTTCCATAGAGGCATATGGATAACAGCAGCTGAAGCAAACTCTTTCCTATTTGCTACCTGCCTTGTAGGAACATAAAACACATTCCAGCGACAGTTCTCTCTTTTGAAGAAACTGAGCTCACAAGACTTTTGTGTTATTTTCTTGGAATTCTCACATGACTCCATTTTCAGACTGTGTTCCTTCTTCCAAATTAAAACCCCTTTTGTTTTTAAAAGAAATTGGTTTTAAAACCAATATGTATGTATGTGTGTATATACATGTACACACACACACACACACACACACACACACACACATATACGTATATGTATATATAAAAAAATAAAAACACGTGTATGAGTGCATGTATGTTTATGCATCATGCATGTGCCTGGTGCCTACAGAGGTCACAAGAGGCTATCAGGTCCCCTGGAACTGGAATAGTTACACACAGTTGTGAGTCACCATGTAGGTGCTGGAAACCAAACCTGGGTCTTCTAAAAGAACAGCAGGTGTTCTTAACCTCTGAGCCATGACTCCAACTGCTCTCACACCTTATTGCTGTTGTCATCATGCTAACAGGAACACTGGGCTGCAGGTATCGTCTCAAGATAGAAATTTTATTCTGCTTAGATAACTAGAAGTGGAATTTATTATTTAATATGTTGTTATATGATAGGTATTGAATGCAAAATATGTGTGATTTGAGGAAATGAATAAGAAATATACAGTACTTTGAAGAAATTCAATTATGCAAAAATTTGTCTTACAATCAGTTGGAAATAAAAAAAAAATGAATGACATATAGAAAGACCCACATGGTTAGAAATTAGCTAATGCATTTTTAAACAAAGTATGGGCTGGACAGTGGTGGCACATGACTTTAATCCCAGCACTCAGAGGCAGTGGTCAGTCTGGTCTACAGGATGAGTTTCAGGATAGCCAGGGTTACACAGAGAAACCCTGTCTCAAAACCAAACCAACCAAACAACAACAACAACAACAACAACAACAACAACAACAACAAAGTGTATGTCAGTAACGGGTTCAAAAAGCAATTTAGAAGACATTTGGAATAGTCCAAAAATGAAAATAAAACATAATATAGCTAGGCGGTGGTGGCGCGCCTTTAATCCCAGCACTTGGGAGGCAGAGGCAGGCGGATTTCTGAATTTGAGGCCAGCCTGGTCTACAGAGTGAGTTCCAGGTCAGCCAGGGCTACACAGAGAAACCCTGTCTCAAAAAAACAACAACAACAAAAAACAAAACAAAACAAAACAAAACAAAAAAACAAAAAAAAAAACCCATAATATAATTTAAAATGAACCTAAACCAGTAGAGAAATGGAGTATTTATCATTAAACTACTCTATTAAAAAAGTTCTGTGCTCTTATTCCCAGCAAGGTGTTTTAAATAAGATCAAAATATAATATGAACATTTATGAAAGTGCCATAATGAAACTCATTTTGTGTATAATATGTGCTAATAAAAAACTTGAAAACACAACAATAAAATGGATAAAGTGTACAACTCATACTTAAAATGTACAAATCTTAGAGGGGCTAGGGGTTAAAACCCTTCATTCTTAGCTGAGGGGCTATTGACAGTTGATGGCTTCTGGTTGAGAGAGACTAAATTTTCTTTAAGGGTTGTGGAGCCTGGTAGGGTAACACAGGAAGTCAACACAGCAGTGCATGGCCTCACCTCCCTTAGTATATAGGCACCACAAATTAGATTTAGTGCTTTTATTTTTTTTAAAGCAAAATACCAATTGTGGGATGAAAAGGATGGTCTGGGTAGAGCTGGGAGGAGTCAACAACATCAGGGTTAAATATGACCAAAATATATGATTGTCTTAGGGTTTTATTGCTGTGAAAAGACACCAAGAACAAGGCAACTCTTATATTTAATAGGGGTTGGTTTACAGTTTCAGAGGTTTAGTTTATTGTCATCATGGTGGGAAGCATGGTAGTGTGCAGGCAGACACGGTACTGGAAGAAGAGCTAAGAGTTCTACGTCTTCATCCACAGGCATCAGAAGGGGACTATGTACCACACTGGGTGTAGCTTGTGCATAGGAGACCTCAAAGCCCGCCCCCACAGTGACACACTCCTCCAACAATGATGCACACCTCTTAATAGTGCCATTTTCTATGGACCAAACATTCAGACACATAAATCTGTAGGAGCCAGACATATTCAAACTACCATAATGATAATCTGAATTGATTAAATCAAATATTGTATTAAAAGACACAAGTCTATACACTTGGGAAAACATTGTCAAGTCAAGATAGTGAAAATATCCATCAGTATTTTAAATTTCCTTCTACCTCATTATTATCTCTAGTGTCTTCTACCAATATAGTTTCTAACATTCATTCATTCATTCATTCATTCATTCATTCATTCATTCATTAGACAGGATTTTTCTGGGTACTCCCAACTGGCCTCAAACTCAGATATCTGCCTGGCTCTACCCCTCCCAAAGGTTAGAATTAAAGGCATAGACTACTATGCCTAGCTTTTTTTTTTTTTTTCAGTGTGAGTGCTCCATCTGTATATACACCTGTATGCCATAAGAGGGCATGAGATCTCTTTATATATGGTCATGAGACACCCTGTGGTTTCAAGAATTGAACTCAGGACCTCTGGAATAGCAGCCAGGGTTCTTAACTGCAGAACCACCTCACAAGTCCCCCGACCCTTCCCTTCTATGTATGTGAGTGTTTTGCCTACATGAATGTCTTTGCACTAAATTTATGCAGTGCCTTTGGAGGCCAGAAGAAGGTGTCAGATTCCCTGGGACTAGAGTTACAGATGGTTTTGAGCCTCCCTGTGGGAGCTGGGAATGGAACCTGGGTCCTTTGGAAGAGCAGCTAGTGCTCTTAACTGCTAAGCCATCTCTCCAGCCCAGAATGACTTTGTTTACTTTTATTATATGTGTCTGAATGTTTTGTGTACATGTACGTATATGTCCCATGTATACATGGTACTCAAGAGGTGAGGAGAAGGCATCAGATTCCCCAAAACTGGAGTTACGGACAGGTGTGAACTAACATATAGGTGCTAGGAATTGAGCCCTTTTTTTTTTTTTTTTTTTTTTTGGAAGAGCAGTCGCTGGGCTATCTCTGCAACCAGTATTTAAAATTTATATGGTACTAGGCATGGCAGCGCATGCCTTTAATCCAAGCAATGGGGGAGGCAAATGCACATGGATCTCTGTGACTTTGGGCCAGCTTGGTCTTCAGGATCAGTTTTGTGCCAACTGGGGCTACATAATAGACCTTGTCTCAAAATACACCCCCCCCCACACACACACACACAAATAAGAACAACAGTACAAGTAGACTCATGCATTTTTGGGGGGGAGGGGCCTCTGGTTGCTTCTATTCATAATAATTTCACATCATTTTATTATTCATCCATAGTATCACCTAGATCAACATTGCATAAATCTTTACCAAATAGTAGTGTGTATATGTGCATATGTTCATGTATGACTGAATAGCTCTGTGTGTGTGTGTGTGTGTGTGTGTGTGTGTGTGTGCGCGCGTGTGCGCGTGCGCGCGCGCGCGCGCGCGTCACATTGTGATTGTGAAGGTCAGAGGACAGATTGCAGGGGCACCAGCTCTCTCCCTTTGTGGGTTTCAGGTATCAGGCTGATGTCATTAGGCTTTTGAGGCAGATATTTTACCCTTTGAGCCACCTCAGTGGCCCCTTTTTTCAGGTTTTGAAACAGGATCTCACTGTGTAGTGCCGGTCTCAAACTCAAAATCCTCCTGCTTTATCTTTCCAAGTGCTGGGATTGCAGGTTGAGCCACTGTACTTGGCTGATGATCTTAAAGGAAGAGCTGTAGGTACATGAAATGAATAGAGCTGTGTAGCCAATGTTCTAGACTTTGTTGTAGGTAAAAGCTGACAAGATGATAAAATGCTTCTACAGAATGAAGTTTGATTACTAATTTGAGAAATGTGTAGTTGATTATGCCTAACTCAAGAATATCTTAATTTTGATCAGTATAAAGTATTTCTAACCAATGATACATTTTCTTCTCTTTTAGGAAATAGAATAGCCATCATGATAGAAGACAAAGGACCAAGAGTGACAGACTACTTCGTTGTGGCAGGTCTCACTGATACATCCACTCCTTTGGATCAAGAAATAAATCGTATAGATACTAATTCAGTTGGCCCTAAAGCGCCAATCACAGACATTGCTGTTATTATCAAATCAGCTGGGGAAACTGTACCTGAAGGTTACACCTGTGTCGAAGCCACTCCATCAGCACTCCAAGCAAACCTGAATTATGGAAGTCTGAAAAGCCCAGAGCTTTTCCTGTGTTACAGGAGAGGGAGAGATAAACCACCCCTCACAGATATTGGGTATGATCACTCTCTTTTGCTATGGTAAAGGGAATTAAATTTATTTAAAGGTAAAAATCGTACATAATAGAAATATAAAGTTTCTGATAGTTTTACTATTTTTTATTTCAAGATTAAGTTTAAAGATATATTGTATATCTATATATGCTCTTAATTAGATATAAAAACATGAGAAGTTATGATAATAGGCATTGTGTTTTTAAGACATAATATGTGTTGAACGATGAATAACTGGAAATGTGAACATCTTTAGGAAAGGGCATTTCTTTTTAAAATATGTATTTAGATGCTAGTTGTGGCTCATGCCTATATCTAAGCACTTGGGAGATGGAATCAGGAAGATTAAAACATTGAGGTCATCTTTGTCTGTATACCAGGTTCAAGACCAACCTAGGCTTCATGAGATACTATCTCAAATATTGGGTTTGGGGGAAGTCTTTTCTTCTCCCTCCCTGGAGATGGGCCTACTTTGCTTAACATATAAGCTTCTGGGTTCAATTCCCAGCCTGCTTATTAAAAAAAAAAAAAAAAAATAGCTGGATAGTAATGGTGCACTCAACATGCCCAGCATTCAGGAGGCAGAGGCAGATAGATGTCTGAGTTCCAGACCAGCCTGGTATACAGAGTGAGTTCTAGGACTGCCAAGGCTGTGTCGAAAAACCAAAACAAACAACCAAGAAAACCAAAAAACTTTTTTTAGTAGCTGTTGTGGGAGACTGAGAGATGGCTTGGTAATTAAGAGCACTGGCTGCTGCTTTGGAAGACCTGAGTTCAATTCCCATAACCCATATTGCAGCTCATAACTGTCTGTAAATCTATGGGATCGACACTCTCATGTAGACATAAATAAAAATAAATCATTTAAAAAAATAAGAGTGGTTGTAAAGTAGTTTGTTAATTGTTCATTAAGATTTCTTCTTTGTAACTGCTGCAAATTTTAATTTAAAAAATTTGTGTTGCTATTTTTCTTTGAAAATGATGTTACTTTTATAATCCCCTGATGATTTACTATGTGTGGATATTATGTTGAAAGTGTCATGTTTATTGTAACTACTCCTATAAAAACTGATGGTAGAGCCTGGTGGTCGTGGAGGTACGCCTGTGGTCTTGGCAGGATCAGTACTCAAGGCTGTCTGGCTATGTATCTAGTTTGATAGTTTGATAGATTGCTACTTGAAAGCTTGTCTTAGAACCACCCCATCCTAACACACACACACATACACACACACACACACACACACACACACACACACACACAAAGAGTTGTGGTTTTGGCCATTTGCATGTCTTTTTTTTTTTTTTTTTTTTTTTTTTTTTGTATGTCTGTTTACATTTCATTTTAAGCATTTTTTAAAAATAGTACTTACTTGGTTTTCTGGAGACATGGTCTAGCTGCACAGCCTCGTCTGCTCTAGAGCTTTCAGTTCTGCTTAACTGTCCTGAGCCCTGGCAAAAAGGAGTTTAGTTGAAAACATTATTATCTTGATACAGAAACTACAAGGGTAACAGAGTTCTCATATGTCCTTCACCAAGCTTTGTTTCTTTTTATTTATTTATGTATTTTTTAAAATTTTTACTTATTTTTAAAAATATTTATTTTATGTGTGAGGGTATTTTGTGTTATGTATGTCTGTGTACCATGTGGGTCTCCTGGAAGAGCAGCTGTACTCTTAACTACTGAGCCATTTCTCCAGCCCAACTTGACTTAGGATTTTGAGACAAGGTCTCACTATGTCTGACTGACCTGGAACTCATAGGTACATTATGTAGAGATCTACTTGCCTCTTCCCCCTGAGTTCTGGGAGGAAAGGTGTGAACCACCACACCTGGCCCCTTTATTTTCCTGAGGCAGTCTAATTATACCCCCAGGTAGTCTCATCATCATAAAGCAGGACATGATGTGCCACCATGTCCTGTTGTGTGTACATTTAAAAAAATATATTATCTTATGTGACTTGACTTTTTTTTTCACATTTTGTATAGTTTTTTTTTAACTTACTCTTTTTGAAATTACATTTTAAAATGACTCTGTGTGAGTGCAAATATATGTGTGTGGGTACATGTGGAGTTCAGCCTACAGGAGTCATTTCTCTGTTTTCACCATGTGGGTCTCTGCAATCAGAGCTAAGGTTGGGCTTGGCAGTAAGTGCCCTGACCTACTGAGCCACCTGTCAGGCCAGAGAGGTTTGAGGTTTTCTTTGTTTGTTTTGATACGGGATTTCACTTAGTAGCCTAGGCTGAACGGGAGTTCCCTGTGTATCCAAGGTAGGCCTTGGACTTTGTTAGTCGTGTGCCTCGGTTGGGATACTTGGCACATTTTACTTCCTTGATAGTATTTGTTGAATGTATGGTTTTGCTGTTGTTTGCTTTCTTTCCCTGTCTGGCCTGGAACTTGTGTAGACCAGGCTGACCTTGATCTTCATGCCTTTGTCTCCCTAGTAAGTGGAGCTCATTCTGTCTAAGGATTTTTAAAGATAAAAGCGTGACAAGAATTAGGAGGGATGTTTTTCTAAAACTACCTGAATTCTCTGTAGAAGTTTTAGAACCTGACCGGAGGATGTCTGTAGTATTCCCATTCCTTTCATATGTGTTTGTCATTAAAAGTTGAATTGCTCAACCCAATTTTTGCTTCTTAAATCATATTTAAGCCTTTAAAAATTACTCCAGAGAAGTATAATTTCTAATAATTTTAGTTATGGTTTCTGGTTGAAGTTTGGAGAGCAACAGGAATGGCTAAAGTTTTGTTTGCTCATTTCAAGAAGAAAACAGTATTAACTTAAAACCTTTCCCTTTCCTCCCTGCCATACAGAGTGCTATATGAAGGGAAAGAAAGGCTGATTTCAGGATGTGAAGTGATCCAAGCCACGCCATATGGCCGCTGTGCCAATGTCAACAATAGTTCAACTACGTCTCAGAGAATCTTTATCACCTATCGAAGGGCTCCTCCAGTGCGGTCCCAGAATTCCTTGGCTGTAACTGATATCTGTGTGATTATAACCAGTAAAGGAGAGACTCCTCCTCATACCTTCTGCAAAGTTGATAAAAACTTAAACTGTGGCATGGTAAGAGCAGAGTTGCTTCTTTTTCAGAGTTTTGTTTGGAAATAAGCCAAAAAGTTTAATACTAGGTCCATAGTGTATTTTCATATTTTTATGATTCTTGTTTATATTTTTATGTCTCCAGTTTTTAAATTTAATAGGACTTGTGGAACTGGGGATCAAGCCAGGGCCTGTGCATGCTGGAACAGCTCCCTTACTGTGGGAGCACTATCTTTGTCTTTCTAATCGCATAAACCATGATTTTCAGTATTCTGATGACACAGAAAAAGTATAATTTCAGCTTGGGATTTTATGTATGTCTGTGTATTTTAATATTTTCTATTATATCAATATAGAGATTTATTAACTTTTAGTTTTCAATAGTAGCTTTAAGGACAGTTGCAGATAGATTGAGTGGGAACTCTTCTTACATTGTGGTTTTCCTTTTTGACAGAGCTAGTAAAATTCAGACATGACTATAATCCCAGCACTGAGGTATGGGCAGAAGAGTCAGGAGTTCAAAGCCACCTTAGACAATCTGGGCTACAAAAGTCAGACCTGCCTTAAATAAGCACACAGAGTTGTGAAGAGGGAATTGGACATACGCATTTGAGTTATAGTTTTATAAGACTAATGCTTACTTAGCATTGGGTTAGATTTATCGTGTAGATGGTGATGCATATGTCCATAACTGTTAGTGAAGGTGATAACCTCATAGTCTCCTAGGGAATTCAGGCGTTCCTGTGTTCATTCCTCTTTGTGTGGCTTTCTTTCAAGCACTTATAGGCTCTGAATGATTACAAAACTATACACTTTTTAAAAAATTACTCCCATCGCCCCCCCTGGGTGTGTGCATGTTGCCTTGCATGTGTGCACACATGGAGGACAGAAGATCACTTTTGCCAGTTGAGTATCTGTTTCCAGCATGTGGCTCTCAGAAGGTTGAACTCAGGTGTCAGGCTTAACAGTGAGCACCTTTGGCCACTGAGCCATCATCCCACTGGCCTCATCAACTCCAAACTTTTTGAAACTGTTTGAAACTTTTCAAAACTTTAAAAAAAAAAAAACCCAACAAACCCCCCCCCAAAAAAAACCCAACTTGTTTCTTTCCAGTGAGTGTTGTCAACCATATTTGTACGTTATTCCATATAGTCTGTTTAGTAAATTGTGTTTTTATTTATTTATTTATTTTTGGGTGCTGGAATTGAACTCTACCACTGAGTTACATTCCTACCCGTATAAATGTAGGTTTTAGTTTAAGAATATTTATTATTGTTGTTGTTGAGTAAGAGTCTCATGTGTGCTATCCCAGGCTGGTCTGGAAATGGCTATATAGGTAAAGAAGACCTTGAACTTCCAATCTCCTGTCTCTACCTCCCCAGTGCCAAGATAACATGTATGCACCACCAAGCCCAATTTTATGTGGCACTGGGAATCAGACTTAAGGTTTCACACATACTAGACATTTATACTAGACTAGGCATTTATTATTAACTAAGACACCCAGCTCTCCCCCACACCCAGGGTTTCTCTGTGTGGTCCTGGTTAACGTAGAACTTGTTCTGTAGACCAGACTGGCCTCAAAACTCACAGGCATCCTCTTGCCTCTGCCTCCAGAGTGCTGGGATTAAAGGCATGTACCACCATTGCTCTTTTTGTTTGTTTTTAAAGACAGGATCTTCGTATTTTGTAACCCAGGGTGGCCTTATTCACTACCCTCTGCCTCCTCATCCTGAATGCTGGGATTACAGGGAGGTATTAACTCTCCTGACTCACTATGAGTTATAAATGATTTGTGTGGCTAAATATCAAAATCTCTAAAGGACATTAAAGACCATCAGTTCTGCCCTTTCACTTTTGGTTAGTTTTTTTGAAAACTTATTTATCTTTTACAGTGGGGTTCCAATGTGTTTCTGTGTTACAAGAAGTCTGTGCCTGCTTCAAATGCAATAGCATATAAGGCTGGTAAGTGAACTGAAGATCTGTCTCAATTGAACAAACTGGTGATTGACTATTACATTGGGCTGGCCAGAAGAGACAAAATGTGTTCCGTTATATACTTTGTTGAATTTATTTATTATGTATAATTTTAGCATGTAAATATTGAAGTTTTCTTATTATATGCTGTAAGATTTACTAATACCACCCTCTATGTGTTGTTAAATTTAAACTTTTGTCCAAGCAAGCATTTGAGGCATAAATCTCCAAGCTTTTGGTCTACACTAGTAGATTGAATAGCTCAGTGGAAATTGCTTACTCTTTGGTCTTTGTATGGGCAATCATGAAGATGTCAAACTGCGTCTTTACTTGTTACATTTCCTTCTCTTATCTTTGTGTGTCTGATTTGAAAGCACATGGTACTTGCCATGAAAGGTGGACTTGCTTCCTTTCTCTCTTGTTGCAAAGAATCAGCTATGTGGAGGAGAGGAGGGCCTGAGAAACTTTTCTGCCATGAAGTTTTTGGGAAATCTATCGCCACATTCTAACTGAACACTAAAGTGTCAAGGGCTGTAAAGATTTAAGTGTGACTTCTTCATCCCACTGGTATGGTGGGATAAAATCTGAAAATACAGGTATGCTCCAGTTGTAAATAGCAGATACTGGAATACTTCTTTATGAAAAGAAGCAGTGTCAATTACTTTTTGCTTATGCAGTTTTTGGGATGAAATTTATTTTAGGAAAGTTAGGCAAACCCATATCTGAAAACTCTTGTCCTCATAACATCATTTAAACTAATGAATTAAACCATTTACTTTACACAAAACAAAAGCAACAATTACTAGGAAATTCAGAATCATTTTAGAATATGATATGACTGTAATGTGTCTATAATGCATGATTACCTTGAAGTCTTTTCTTTGAAAGGGAGATAGTACCAATAGACAATGCTCAAATTTAAAATATTTACAGAAAGTTTGCAAAAGTGTTGAGAATCTGAATTTTACACAGAGGATAGAGTTTTAGAGACTGAACTTTCAAGTTTTTAGCTTGGAAGTAGGCTGTATATTGATGACATTAGAGGCTAATTAATTGATGGTGTGCAGCTCCTGTGTCTGAAGGGCTCTATTGGAGCTCTGGAGCTGCTTGCTCCCTGCCCTCCTTCCTGGGAGTCACACTTTATTCATGTTGAATGCCTTTTACACCATAGGTCTCAGCACTGTCTCACATTTAAGAAATAACATTTATCTCTTCTCTGAATTTCCCCCAAAGATTAATTGAAGTAATTAGTAAAATTGCCTTTATCTTTCTTATTCTTTACAAGGTATTGACATATTTAGGTTAAAAAAAAATATGTTGATTGTTGATCAGATTGGCTGAATTCGTTATTAGTATTTTTATTTATTTATTTATTTATTTATTTATTTATTTATTTATTTATTTATTTTGAGATAGGGTTTCTCCATCTAATGGAGCCCTGACTGTCCTGGAATATTTTTAATACATTTTATGTTGTTATTATAAGTTCAAGGATAACATATAAAGGATAGATTGGCTTATCTTAATTTTTGTTATAGAAAATTAATTTAAAAATTTTATACAAATATTTCTAAGAAATTTGTTATTACAATGTATTATTAAGTATGTATCATGAATAATTTATATAAAAGTGACTTTTTTTTATAAAAAGAAATATTATCCTTTCTTTGAAAGGTTTGATTTTTCGATATCCAGAAGAAGACTATGAGTCTTTTCCGCTCTCAGAATCCGTGCCTCTCTTCTGCCTTCCTATGGGAGCCACTATCGAATGCTGGGATCCTCAAACCAAATACCCACTTCCTGTTTTCTCGACATTTGTCCTAACAGGTTCTTCAGCTGAAAAGGTATATTTTGTGTCTTATTGATTAAACCTGTTTTGTCCATATTTTAATGCTGTAAAATGGTTCATTTATGTTTTTTTTTTTTTAATGTTAGGATTGTTTGGATAAAAGATATTACTATAATTCCCAATGTAAAAGTTGAAAAATAACCAGTCCCAAAGAATGCACAACCCAGTGAACTTCTACACAGGTAGAATTAGCAGACTTTGGGTCGAGTTGATTTTAGTATATGATTTTTTTTTTTATTTGCAAGCTTTTTAAAAATAATAAAGTTTATAAAATTTTTAAAAAATGACATGAAAACTGTTATTGGGAGGCAGAGAAGAAGGCTCAAAGAGGTCTGTGAGTTTGAGGCCAGCTTGGTCTACAAAGCGAGTTCTAGGATAGGCAGAGGTACATAGAGAGATCCTGTCTCAAAACAAACAAACAAAATTAGTAGACAGAAGAAAACAGATGACTAGAAATTAGGAATATAATTTTTAAAAATAAAAAGTAAATGCAATTAAAATTCATTGACTTTGATTTTTGTTTTTTTTTGAGATAGTGTCTCACTATGAAATTTAGACTGACCTCATTTATATGAATCTTTTTGCCTTGGCTTCTTGCGTTGAATTATAGGCATGTTCTACCATGCTTAGCTTTCAGCAAATGGTTTCAACAACATACATATCAATACCCAAAGGGTGAATTAATGAAGAGGAAGTAGACTTTCTAAAATGTAGCACTGAAAAGGGTAGAACATGAAATTTAAAAATATAGCAGATATGGCTCGGCATGGTAGTAGTACATTCCTTTAATTCCAGCACTTGGGAGGCAGGTAGATCTTTGAGTTTGAGGTCAGTCAGGTCTACACAGCAATTCTGTCCCAGTAGGGGACAATGAGAGCCTGTATTAAACAAACAAAAAAGCAGATAACATAAAAATATAACTCATAGAGTTAGAAGGGTCAATAAATGAATTCCAAAAGAGTAGATTAGCAAAGATTACAATTTTGTAATCTAAGCTCAGTTTCTCATGCTTGTGTGGCAAGTGTTTCATTCACTGAGCCATCCTTCTAGTGTCTTTTAACTTTTGAAAATAGTGACTTATGTTGTCTGTCTAGATAGCGATGTTACAAAGTCATCTGGACATAGGAATTGATTTCTGGAACGAGGTCAGACAAAAATAAAGATTGGTGTTCTGTTAGTGAGCTGGCTGATAGACCTCCATAACAGACATGCCAGGTTACAACACACTAACACAATTAGAAAGTGTACAATCAATGCAACTTACATTGGATACTGTAGAAGAAACAAAAGTAATTTTAACATGACCAATTAATAAAAGATTGGGAGCTTTATCACATGCACTAACACTTGTTCAAAGTCCAGATCCTGTCCCAATGTTATCTATAGCCAGTGTAACTTCATAGAGAACTGCAGCTAACTTCCAGTTATGCTGTAGGAAATGGTCTGCTTCTGATTGTCAAAGGCCTATGGACATCTCCTTTTGCCCAATGTTTGATTGATTCTCTGCCCAATCAATAATTCACATTTTTATTAGAAACATTAAACTACGCTGGGGGTTGAATAAAACATTCTTTCCATCTAATAACTTTGTTAAATGCCTGTTCCACGTTCTCTGTGGGTACAGATCCACTGTCATAGCTCATGAGGATCCAGGCAAATTCCTTATAATGTTTGGGCATGCCTATCTCTATGCTTGAGTTACAGTTTGTGAAACTTTTTCTTCCGAGTTTGGGGAAATACACCCATCATTTGTACTATTCTTCACAAAGAAAACAGGAGTCTCATCACCAAATACATTGAAAGTCACAGTCTTATTATAAATTGATTCCCCTGTTCAGGGAGATCCAAGAAGTTGAGTATTATTACTGGTCATGAGAATCTCCGGTCTGGACCACACTGCTGGATCTATCAGTGGTGGGTCAGGAACATAGGCCCAGTGGACTTCACCATGTGCAGGAATTGTCATCATCAGTAGGGCAATCAGCAGGAAGGTGGGGTTGTTCCATTTGTCACATCAGCCTTTCTGGCAACCACTGTGCCCCATTTTCTTCCTGTGAAAAAACACAAACGTGACCTCATCCCCATATGAGTACAGGGTCAGGTCCATGCCATTGGCCTGTCATAGGATCCTTCCGTTTCACTGAAGCATATGTAGTGGAAGTGTGAGAATGCCACAGGCTCTCAGCTGCTGAACATCCCTGAACATCCAAATTTAAAAAAATTAGAATAAAAAGAGCATGATTTAAATAGTTTTGTGGTGTACCAGGGTATAACTCCCCCTTTTTTATTTTATGAAGATACTGTTTTAAAGTTTCATGGGCCTGTTCCACAATACCTTGTTCTTGAGAATTATAAGGAATCCCAGTAATATGGGTAATATTGAATTGCCAACAGAAAGTCTCAAATGCTCAACTGCAGTACCCAGTTTCATTATCTCATTGTTTTAATCTGTTTGGGAACACCCAGTATAGAAAAACAACGCAGTCAATGACTAATAACGTTTTTAGTTGCTTCTCCTGTTAAAGCAGTTGCAACTAGAAAGCCTGAAAAGGTGTCAATCGTTCCATGTACGTATTTTCTAAGACCTGAAATAAGTACCATCCATTTGCCATAATTGATTAGGTGCTAGTTCTTGAGGACTAGAACCGTTATGTGGTGCAGGAAGAGACTGAGGACATTCAGGACAGGTCTGTACAATTTGACTTGTACATTCTTTAGAAATACCAGATTGATGTCTCAAGCTGTTACTATTTTGATGATGTAAAGAACGGGATAGTTTGGTTAATTGTTCTGTGTAAGGCCTATAATCTGCCTGGAATACAAATCTGCTGTGGGTCTGTGCCCTAAGGGGTCCAAACAATCCAGTCTGGGTTCTTAAATGTCCTATACAATTAAGGAATAGTATGTTCTCTTAAATTGAGTTGTAGTTTCATAAATAATTGCAAAATTTGAGAATTAGTGGAATTAAAAAAGGAACAATTTTAAGCAATTGCAAACCATAAGCTATATACTGGTTATATCAGTATACAAATTGAAAGCTTGATTTTTCAACATTTCAAAAACAGTGGCTACAGCATGTAGTTCAATTACTTGTACTCAAGTGGGGAGAAACTCAAGAGAATAAACCTGTGATCCAGTCACATATGCTGCTTTCCCATTAGATGATCCATCTGTAAATACAGTAAGCACATTTTCTATGGACTACATGCATACATTTACAGGAAATACAAAAGCATGCATAGAGGCAAATTGTAACAACTTGTCTTTTCGATAATGATTGTCAATTTTACCTAAAAAATTCACCATCTGACCAGGCCAGCTCTGAGGCTGAGGTAGGTTTATTTTTTCTCAATCTGCTTTTATACCATTTTAATTACATTTAAGTATTAAGGTCAGTTCTAGGTTGAGGAACTAGCAATACAATAGATGCAGATAGTCAAGGAACAAGCAAGACAATAAACATAAATAGTCAAAGAACAAGTAAGACAATAAAGTTCCATGATTACTCCTATGATCACTGTTTCTAAGGGCTTATAGGGATGACCAAAATATCTGAGCCTACTTCCCTGTCCTAGCCCAAAGTCATTTTCATGCCTGAAGCCTACTTCTTTGTTCTAGCCTAAGATTTTAGATTCCTGCCTGAAATTACTTCCCTGTTTTAGCCTAAAATTAAATTCCTGCCTAAACTTACTTCCTTGTCATAGCCCAATGTCAGATTTCTGCCTGAAGCCCATTTCATTGTCCTTGGCCAGTGTCAGATTCCTGCCAAGTTCTCCGCATGCAAAGTTATGGAAAAGTAGCATTTCACATCTATTAGGTTGGCTGTTGTAACAGCAAAAAATCAGAAAGTCGGTGTTACTGAGAATATAGAGAAAGTGGAACCCTTGAACCCTGCTTGTATGAACAACAGATTGGAAGCTCTTTCAAAGGAAAACGGAATTAATTACTCGTTGAATTTGTTCTCTTCTGAAAACTGTACCCAGAGAACATGGGACTCATTGAACCTAGGGATTCAGAAAGAACCTGGATGCCAGTGCAGTATTATCATAGCACAAGTGTCCACTGAAGGGTGAAAGGAAAGTGGAATTTTGCTTATGTATAGTATAGAATATTACTTAGCCTTGAAAAAAGATAAAATTCAACTACATGCTGTAGCATGAATGAATTTTGAAAACATGCTAAGAAAATTAAGACACAAAAACAATAAACACTACTTCTAACTACAGTAGGTACTATTAGAATAGGCAATTTTATTGAGACAGAAAGTAGAGTAGAAACTACTAACAATTTGGATTAGGAGTGGGAGAAATGGGAAGTTACTGTTTAAGGGGGTACAGAACTCTTTAGTGATCAAAAAAGATTTTGAAAGTGGGTAACAGTGATGGTTACACACGATTATGAAAATTAATGTCACTGAGTTGTATTCTGTTATAACAGTGGTTAGTATGTCCAGAGATGAGCGACACCTGCCTTTAACCCCAATACTCAGGTGGCAGAAACGGGTGAATCTCTGTGAGTTTCAGACAAGCCAGGGTTATGTATCGTAAGAGAAAAAGAAAATTAATGTTGGCAGAAGAGATGGCTCAGTGCTTAATTTCTTGTCATGCAGGTATGAGGACCCATGTTTAATCCGTAGAGTCCACATAAAATCAGATATGATAGTACATACCAGTAACCTCAGTGTTCAGTGGCAACATGAAAAGCAGGAACAGGAGAATCCCAGAAGCTTGTTAGGCCACTTAGCTGGGCATATATAATGGTAAACAGCAGAGATCTTGTGTCACGGTGGAAAGTGAAGGTTGATATATGTACCGTGGCACATGTACCTTCACATGTAGCTACATTTAAAAAATGACAAATGTGACCAACTGTATGTTTCTGTATATTCAGTGTTCTGAAAAATGACATACAAGCAAGTACAAGTTGAGTGAGGTCCTTAGAGTACTCTTTCTAGGTATTGGGTAAAAATACACAGAGTGATTAAAAGTAACAACAAGTCAGAATAAGGTTGCCTTTTT
This sequence comes from Rhabdomys pumilio, assembly GCA_030674055.1. NCBI lineage: Eukaryota > Metazoa > Chordata > Mammalia > Rodentia > Muridae > Rhabdomys > Rhabdomys pumilio. The sequence goes on along the minus strand of JANHMN010000004.1, from coordinate 59,152,053 downwards.
AAAAAATGCATGTGTGAGTGTAGGAATACACGTGTTGCATATGCTTGTAGAGGTCAGAGGGCAACTTTGAGGAGTCTGTTCCTATTATGGAATCTGGCAGTTTGGACTCAGGTTGTCAGGCTTATAAGGTTAAGTTATGCCTGCTAAGCCACCCCACCTGCATAAAAGGTTGCCCTTTCCTCTTTTTCTAATTTTTTCTTTGCTATTCTGTTCTGCTATTTTCTGAACACTGAATATACAGAAACATACAGTTGGTCACATTTGTCATTTTTTAAATGTAGCTACATGTGAAGGTACATGTTCCATGGCAGATATCTCAACCCTCACTTTCCACCGTGACACAGGTTCTCTGCTGTTTACCATTATATACTTTCTCCCCTTCTCTTTCTTTCTTTTTGTAGTTAGTATATGCTTAAAATATTTAATCGTGCTGTATGGAAGGGTCTAGATGGATTTGGAGCAAAATCTGTTTGAGTTTGGGTTGAAACATCTGGTTGAGGTATTTCATTTTATTTATCTGTTTGGTATGTAGTCTCAGAAAATATTTGTTTAAAAAAGAGCATTGGGCACGAATATCTACTGGTCGAGTGATTGCCTAAGATGCTTGGGGTTTGGGGTTTAATTTTCAGCATGAAATATAAAAAGTGAAAAATGTAGAGAAAAAGATGAATTTTCAAAAACAATTTCAAATCTTACAACAGTTCTTTGACTGTAGGTATATGGAGCTGCCATCCAGTTTTATGAACCTTACTCTCGAGAACTTCTAACAGAGAAACAACTTACACAGCTGGGCCTGTTGACCCCCGTGGAGAGAAAAGTGGTCTCCAAACCCATCAATTCAAACAAGTGCATTTGTTTGCTTTCACATTGGCCTTTTTTTGAAGCTTTTAAGAAATTTCTTATGTTTATCTACAAAGTTTCTGTGTCTGGACCACATCCTCTTCCCATTGAGAAGTATGTATGATGAGGAGGAGTCGTGTCTCTGGAAATCAGATGTGTAATGCTCATTTCACTGTGTCTGTAACTTAGCAGCAGAGTTGAGAGAAGGAGAGTCATAGTCACCTTATTTTAGCTTGTTCCCTTCTCCACCTAAATTGTTGAAATTAGGAACTTGAAGTTGGAGTTGGTAAGCATGGCCTTATGATTGTTTTAAGAATTCTGGTGAGGAGCTAACTTGCATAGATGTGTGTGTTCTTCCTATTCGTTCTTCAGAAATCAAGATAACGAATGTACACTCGGGCTTTGTGTAAGTGGCCAATGCAAGATCTAGGTATAATGAATGTTCATCTCTAAACTAATGGGGAAGTTAGAAAGGTAAAATGTGTCATTTTAGCACGAGGCAGAATGCTTTACAATTCTCTTTGTCATGGACATGGTTTACAAGGAAGGAAGATAGATGTGGAGCTATGAGGACTGTGAGGTTTTTTGGTTTTTTTTTTTGGGGGGGGGGTTGTTTTGTTTTATTTTCAGCCAGGATTCTCCTTGTAGTTCAGACTGGCTGCAAATCCTAGGCCTCTTAGTTTCTGAGTTCAGGAACTTTATAGCTATGCATGGTTCATTTATTTTTTGAGGCCAAGAGGGATGGTTCAGCAGGGAAGAGTACTTGTTCTTGCAGAAGACTTGGGTTGGATTTACAGCACCCTTATGTCAGCTCACAAGTTACTCATAACTCTAGTTCTAGAATATCTAAGACACTCTTCTGACCTCCATATGTCGTGTACAGACATACATATAAACAAAACATTCAGACACATAAAATTAGTGAATGAAATAAATGAATAAATAAAAGCTTACTGTATACGTGCATTTATCTATGCGCACACATGTATATATACCACCAAGGCACACAAAGAGAGGTCAGAAGGTAACTGAGTGTTAGTTCTCTACTTCCACCCTGTGGGCTTTGAGGGCGGATCAAACTCAGGTTGTCAGACTTGGTAGCAGACACTTTTACCTACTGTGCCATCTCTCTAGCCCATGTTTTTTGTTTATTATTGTATCTAATAAACACTTTAGTAACAAACCAAGAAAGGTTAAGAACTTTGTGTAAACTTATCACAAAATCAAAATTTAGTATAAAAATAGGATTTCTATTTTTTTCCCAGAATGCAAGTTAGTGGTTTATTTTTTTACATGTAAATTTTGGTTGTCAGATTAATTACATTGAGGTGAAATTTAACAATTGGTGATAAGTAAGCAAGCTTACAGACAATTGACATCCTATGGTTTCTGCAGTAGACTAAGAGATCAATGATATGATCATTGTTGTCTCTTACGGTAAATTCTACGTTCTGTCTCTCCCAAGAGCATAGACCTCTGGAGAAACTTGAAAAACATTGTTTGTAAGTAGAGAAATAGCATTTAGGTGTTCTAAGTTCAAGTAGTAAATCTAGGATTAAATTTCTTACTTATATTTCCTTACATTGGCATTGATAAGCAGGGCTATAAAAATAACTTTTGTTTGTTTTTATTTTTAAGACAGGGTTTCTCTGTGTAGCCCTTGCTGCCCTGGAATTTACTCTGTAGACCAGGCTGGCCTTGAACTCAGAGATCTGCCTGCCTTTGCCTTCAGAGTGCTGGGATTAAAGGTATATACCTCCACTGCCTGGCAAAAATAGCTTTTTAAAAAAAGATTATTTTTATTTGTGTGTGTTCGTGTTTATACATATGTACACCACAAATATATGATTGCCCACAGAGGCCCGAGGATGGGGGCTAGAGTTACAGGTTGCTGTGAGCCACTATGAACTTAACTAAGGCTCACTGCAAGAGTATAGTTATTCTTAGCTACTTCTGTATTTTATTAGAGCTACTTTTAAATTATTGTTTTCCTGATGAAAATAATGGATTTTGTTTGTTTTATTAGACAAGGTCTTACTTTGTAGTGCAGGCTGGCCTAGAACTCACTAGGAAGCCTAGGCTAGTTTTCAACATGTAGTAATCCTCCTGCCTCAACCTTTTAAGTATCAGAATTACAAGAATCTACCAGTATGCTTTGCAAAAGTGTATTCTTTAGCCTAGTTTTAAATAAATAGTTTTTCTATTGGGATGGTATATAGTGGAATGAAAGGCTTGCTAAGATCTGAGATACATTTAAGAAAAGTAACTATGGTATTTTACAATCTTTTCTAGGCACATTTCACATTTTATGCAAAATATCCCTTTTCCGTCACCACAAAGACCAAGAATCCTCGTACAGGTAATGAAAAAGGAGTCTGTTCATGTCAGTTTGTGCTAAGTTCTTTGAGTTTGAGATGAAGCAGTATGTGTGTTTCAAGTTGTGATTCTTTATTGAACATTCTTTTCTAGTCATTTTTTAGACCCCAGGTGAATAGAACTGGAGTAAATATAACTTATGATTCATGATATTGTTTTCATTGGTCCACATGTGCCCTTTCCATAGCTAAATTTAATAATTAAACCCATAAGATAAAATTATGTTATGGTTATATCCTTAGTTTCTAAGTAACTGATAATATTTAGTATTTTAATATTTAAATGCTGAGTATTTAAAATTGATTTGGGAGGAGGGAAATTAATACAGCTTTTAACAGTACTTTCAGACTGTACTAAAGAGCCTGCTTCTTTCTCAGGCCTGTGTAGTGAGTGACAGGCCTAGGTAGGTGCACAACTTGTGACATTTACTACTCAGAATCAGTACAGACAAGATTCCACAGACTTACTGCTTAGCTATGCGAATGAGATCAGGTTGTTATGAAAGTTGCAAAATACTTAGCTTTCTGTTTATTTACTGTCTCTTCATGAATCATAACAGTTTACAAACTGACACTGAGTAGCGTTATAGTCTAATGAGACAATCTATTTAATTAATTAATTAATTAATTAATTTTTATTTATTTATTTTTTTGGTTTTTGGTTTTTCGAGACAGGGTTTCTCTGTGTAGCCCTGGCTGTCCTGGAACTCACTCTGTAGACCAGGCTGGCCTCGAACTCAGAAATCCACCTGCCTCTGCCTCCCAAGTGCCGGGATTAAAGGTGTGTGCCACCACCATCTGGCCTTAATATTTCTTCTAAGATATTATCTATACTCTATAGCAAGATTAAGTCAGACACTGTTGGTCTTGAATGTATTTTAGTTCAGCAAGTATTAATTTGTACTAGACAATTACTAAATGCTTAACTAAGTTTCTTGAATGAATAAATTTGAGGTTCTTACAAAAATTATTCCAAAATTTTAAATAACGGCATTTAACCTCCTAACTGGATCAAAACTTAGTCATCAATTTAAGAAAAGCTGATTAAGCCGGGCAGTGGCGCACGCCTTAATCCCAGCACTTGGGAGGCAGAGGCAGGTGGATTTCTGAGTTTGAGGCCAGCCTGGTCTACAGAGTGAGTTCCAGGATAGCCAGGGCTATACAGAGAAACCCTGTCTGGAAAAAACAAACAAAAACCAACTAAAAGAAAAGCTGATTAAAAAAAAAAACCTCTGAGTATTTACAGTTATCATTTATATCTCAGTGAACTTAAAATTATATACCTTTTATGCATATTAAGCCCTTGATCTAAATATTGAGACTGTAAAGTTGCTTTGACTAATTTGTCTTTTTGTTTGTTTAAGCTATCAGTTCACGATGCATTAATATTATCACAACCAGTGTCCACACCTTTACCATTAAGGTAATGATGGTTTGCTTATTTGTTTGTTTGTTTGTGGCTAGAATTCAGGATGTTTATATGTTGGACCTTAGGAGCCACACCCTCATCCCATTTTATAATATTTAAAATGTTATTTTTATTTGCTTGGAACAAAATGCTTTAAAATATTTTGCTGAGCTAAGCATGGTGGTACAAGCTTGTAATCCTAGGATCTTGGAAGACTGAGGCAGAAGGATTGCAAGTTTAAGGCAAGCATGAGCAACTTAATGAGATCCTGTCTTAGAATAAAAAACTACTGGTACATGTAGTAGCTCTGTGATAGAGCGCTTGTTTAGTTTACACAAGCCCTGAGTTCAGTTTCAAAAAGAAAAAGGGTCAGTATATTTTAGAGGCAGGATGATACTAGGTAAGAATAGGGTATCACTTAGTATTGCCATCCTTGATACATGGGTGGGTGGTGTGGCTAACTTAATATGAAGGCACTTTGAGACAACTGCAAGTCTGGGGAAATGATACAGTAGGTGAAGCATTTGCCCTGCAAGTTTGAGGATCTGAATTTTGGTTCACAGAACCCATGTATGTAGAAAGCATGTAAGGGTTGTACATGCCTATAGTTCCAACAGTGGACAGACAGGAACCAAAGACAAGTGAACCTTAGAAATCACTGGCCAGCCAGGTAGCCTACTTGGTTAAATTCTAGGCCAAGGATAGACTCTTTTATAAACAAAAGATCGCAAGTGCCAAAGACCAACATCTGAAGCTGTCTTCTGACAACCACATGCATGTTCATATACTTCATGCACAGGCATTCTACAAAATTCACAATTATAAGATCTAATACAGGAAATGCTTCTTTCTCATCTCTACTTCTCATATTCAGTTTGTAAGTCAGTATTCATGGTGAGCTGATGTTAACCTCCTATATACATATCCCTTTGCTGCTTTTCTTCTGCATCACTAATCCATCTACTCTCTGGACTATTTCATTAATAGCCTCTTGATTGAAACTTTTACTCTTAGACCTTCAGTTCTTTATCTACCTGCAGCCAGTGCATCCTCTTATGAATATGAGTTTGAGTCATTTCTCTTTACCATAATCTCTTGTTACTTTCACATGCTCCCTTATTTTGAAGTTCTTAGATTATGACATTAGCTTTTTCCTGCTTCAGGGTTTTTACATAATGCTGTCTCCCAGCCACATTACATTCCTACCTCTGTTCCTTTGAACTCAGCTCAAATGTCTGAGCTTCAGAAAAATCTTTCTTAATAATGTTTATTTGAATCACACCATATACTACATTAAATTAGTTGCATTCTGTTAAGTTATGAATTGAAATTAACATTAGATTCTTAACCTGTTTAATAACTAAATCTTGATATGTTTTAGTAAAGTAGGTCCCAATCCTTTCTTTCTCTATTCTCTAGTGGAGCCAACTTTAGTTCCTTACTGATGAATCTGGGTCCTGAGAATTGTGCCACCTTGCTGCTGCTGGTTTTGCTTGAGAGTAAGATTCTGCTGCATTCTCTCAGGCCAGCTGTCCTGACTGGGGTCGCTGAAGCCGTTGTTGCTGTAAGTGTCATTTTCCTCTTAGAACAGAGTTACTACTGGAACGTTTCTACTCCCCTTCAAAGAAGGCAACTTTGCAAATTCCAGCCCAGTCAGTTTGATATGAATGTAATTTGAGTGTATGAAGAAAACAAAAGTTGGAGGAAAAAAAAAATGCCAGTTTCTAATTTTTAATATTTTTAGTGTTCTGAGAGTAAATACTCATTAGATAACATTAAACCTTGTAAGTGGAGCCTGGTAGTTTCTACCTGTATTCTTCTGTTTCCTGGGGTGACACAAACAAGGGTCTTGTCATCCTAATAGAGAACCAAGGACAGACTAAAGTAATAAATCTCCCAAAGTCCAAATTGGAAACCAGTTGTTTTATTGAGATGACTCACAAGAGTATAGATGAGTAGTTCCACAGAGGAGTAGGGACAACTCAAACGTAGCTGCATCATGGAAATGCTGCCTGTAGCCTAAATGACGACTCATGGATTCTGGAACCCCAGCGTTCTCTGTGGGCCTTGCAGGCATCTCAGTAGGTCAGAGTCTGTCAGATATTGAGCTGGTGCAGTTACTTACTGTTCTTATGACCTAGGAGAGGGGCCTTATGAATCTAAGTCAAGTTTCCAAGACTTGTTAGTTTAATCCCTTGAGTCTCTGCTTTTTGAAGAAGAAATGTTTCATTTTGAAGAAAGTTGCTACACAATATCATAGCACTTGGGAGGTGTGTGTGTGTGTGTGTGTGTGTGTGTGTGTGTGTGTGT
>JANHMN010000004.1:59101158-59145110 GCA_030674055.1 Rhabdomys pumilio | reverse complement strand
GTGTGTGTGTGTGTGTGTGTGTGTGTGTGTGTGTGTGTATGTGACATGTGCGTGTGTATGTGTTAGATACCTGTGGAGCCCAAAAAGGAGCGTCAGATCCCAAGGAGCTGCAAGCTGCCCGGTGTGGGTGATTAGTCTTATCCAAGAACAGTATGCATTCTTAACCACTGACCCATCTCTCTAGCCCCTTTTTATGTTTTGAGACACTGTCTTTGCTACATAGCTCAAGTTGACCTAGAACTTGTAATCCTTTTGTTTCTGCCTCTCCCCTTTGAAAGTGTTTTTAAAGTGAGCACAAGAGAAGATAATTAAAATAAAGGTAATTGTTAATTAAACATATTTTGTTCTGTTTAATGAGTTATTTTATATCAGACCTAAACAATGTGTGGTTAGTTATTTTTTGTTTTTTACCATATTCTTTGTACCCTGTCCTCTTTGCTGCCCTTTGTCCTGAGAGCTAAAGATGACTTCCAACTCCAGATCCTTTTGTCCCTACCTCTTAAATGTTGGGGTTGCAGGTGTTAGTCCAAGGCCAGTTTGCATAGTGCTGGGGGTTGGACCCAGGGGTGGGGAAACTCACCATCTAAGCTACAACCCGAGTCCGATTTTTTGTTTTGTTAGTTTTGGGGTTTTTTGTTTGTTTGTTTGTTTAAGATTTTTGAGATTGGAACTCGTGTTTGTCCTAGGGCTGGTTCCACCCTGCTATGTAGCTGAGTAGCCCCAGCACTTAGAGAGGCTGAGACAACAAGATGGTGAAAGAGAAACCAGCCTGGGTTGCATGGCTAAAATATAGCAAGAGAGAGTGAGAGAGGGGCCAGGGAGTGGACTTTATTTTGACTATTTTTTATCTTATATTTAATATATAAATATTATATATTAATACCTTGTTTTCCTTTTACTTCCTTTGTCAGTTCATCGAAAACCTCAGGAAAGTTCAGCAATTGAGATGACTCCAATTGAAGCAGATTTCTCTTGGCAAAAAAAGATGACCCAATTGGAGATGGAAATTCAAGAGACATTTTTGCGATTTATGGCATCTGTTTTAAAAGGGTACAGGTCATATCTCAGACCAATCACAGAAGCTCCTTCCAATAAAGCCACAGCTGCGGATTCATTGTTTGATCGACAGGGTGAGTGTCAGTGAGATCATAGTCGCCTTCATTAAAGTCAGAGGTATTTCTATTTAGGGTTGCTACATAGATTCATTTTACATCCATAGAAGTTCATACTCAAATGTAAAGAATTTCCATTTTCTGTAATCTCTATTGATATAACTTTCTATTTTTATACCTCACCATTTTTCATGAAACATGTGAAACTGACTGTGTTTAATTTGAAGAGTCCAATGTGTTGTGTATAATCCCATAGATCAGTTATTTCAAGAAGACACATCTGGGACTTGCTGGGGGTTTTGGCAGTTTTTCTTTCCTCAGTTTTGTCATTTGTGCCTCAACAATTATTTTACAGACTGAAACCACCAGTTTTTATGACATTGCCTGAAGTTTTATGTAAATAGTACAGCATTTGTTCTAGAGAATGAAGACATTAGACAACAAAGTACTGTAAATACTAAGTCCAGTGTTGATTCCATGTGAGGGCTAACTTAGTAAGAGGGTTTTCCTGAAGAGTGGATAGGAATTTGATAGTGGCTTTGGCTTAACTTTTATGCAGACAAAACGCATATGCAGTCCCTCACATGGCTGTCCTCGTTTTGTTTGCCTCGTCCATTCCATTCACTCCATTTCATTTGGTACACAGTGCAAACAGGCCATCATTTCTTCAGTAACTGTTGTTACCATTAGACTTTCCGAGATTTATGTGTATGACCTGCTGTATCATTGTGTTGTTCAACATTTCATCTCCTATTTCTTGGAAACTTGATTGTATCAAGAGCCACTCTGCCTAGTAGAAGTACCATGTGAGCTACACACAGAGTTTTACATTTATAGTACCCACATAAAAATTTAATGACTGAGAAAAACTAATTATAACTGTATTTCCTCTAACATGTTTGAAACAGTATCATTTCAACATACAATCAATTCTTTTTTTTTTTTTTAAGATTTATTTATTTTGCCAGGCAGTGTGGCGCATGCCTTTAGTCCCAACACTTGGGAGGCAGAGGCAGGCGGATTTCTGAGTTCGAGGTCAGCCTGGTCTACAGAGTGAGTTCCAGGACAGCCAGGACTACACAGAGAAACCCTGTCTCGAACTTCCCCTTCCCCCCCAAAAAAAGATTTATTTATTTTATGTATGTGAGTACACTGTAGCTGTCTTCAGACACACCAGAAGAAGATATTGGATCCCATTATAGATGGTTGTGAGCCACCTTGTAGTTGCTGGGAATTGAACTCAGAACCTCTAGAAGAGCAGTGAGTTGAGTTGTCTCTCCAGCCCCCAGTCAAACATTTTTAGTTATTAATTGCAATAGCCTAACATTCCTTCTGTTTATATTGTCTATAAAATGCAGTATGTATTGTGTAACTTACAGTATAGTTCCATTAGTTGCACTTAAGATAGTGTGTTACCACCCGAGGTTACTGAAATAAACAGTACAGGTCTGGAAGCCTGATTACTAAAGATTTAAGTTCAATAGCTTTGGCACATAAAAGAACCCTGCCCATTCTCTCTCCTTCCTTTTTCTCACGGTTTCTCCTTTCCCTCTATTTCCTTTCTTCCTCTCTTTCCCTCTCTCTCCTTCCCTTCTCACCTCCTCCTGCTCTCCTCACTTTCTGTTATAATTTTCTCCTATTTTATTTAATAATTCACCTGTTGATCAAGAGGGTGGGAGTGAATGAGTAATACAACATGCCCAATGCCCTAAAGAGTCAAAAAAAAAAAAAAAAAAGGAAGACAGAGAAAAGGCAGCCTTAAAAACCATATTTTAAATGGTGTTAGAGTACAGAGGACTATTTGAGATAGTTAAAATTTCAGTCTTTAAGAATTCAAGAGGCAGAGGGAGAGAAACTTCCTGAGTTCAAGGGAAGCCTAGTTTATATAGAAAGCTCTAGGCCAGCTAGTGCTGCATAGTGAGACTGTCTCAAATTAAAGAGAAAACCTGTGTTTGGTTTTCAGAACCCAATGTTGAACAGCTCAAAACTGTTGTCTTAGATTGTCTTAGACTGATTCCTCTACTTTCACATTTTCTCTATCTCACTAACTGAAGAATTCCACAGGACTAAAACTACTCAAGTTAGTAGGGAATCTCAAAACAAAACAACAAAAAAAATCCCGAAACCTAATAATTTTTTTTAAGAAATAAAATTCTGCAGATTAAACTATAGTAACACCTACGTAAATATTACTGTCTGACCTCAGTAAGGCCATATGCCCTTACACAGTAACACCTGGGAGTAACTCCACAGAATATTTATCTCAGGTCACTAAATTCACACTGAAAATTACCTACACATATTACAAACATATTTATCTCTTAATCATGGCAAAAACTGCAACAAACTATCTAAACTATGCCCAAGTAGCTCTTTAAAAAATTCATGACGTGGTTGTTAGAAATTCCCATAAATGTGGATTTTCATGAAGAGAATATAATATATATGAAAATAATGTTTGATATGATATCAGTTCCTTTTTAAAAATTTATTATGATTTTGTTTTCTTCAGGTTTTTTGAAAAGTCGGGATCGTGCCTATACAAAATTCTATACTCTTTTATCCAAAACACAGATTTTTATTCGCTTCATTGAAGAATGCAGTTTTGTAAGTGATAAAGATACTGGATTGGCATTTTTTGATGATTGCATTGAGAAGGTAATATTTTGTTTTATATGCCAACTTTAAGAAAAAACACATTGGTTTAACCTCTATAATAATTGTGTGTGTGTGTGTGTATGAGAGAGAGAAAGAGAGAGAGAGAGAGAGCTCACGAGAGTGGGAGCGCGAGAGCACAGGAGGGATGTTAGGAGGGGAGGAAGGGAGGGAGGAAGAGAGGGCGGGGATATCTTTCTGTGGTATCTACTTGCTTCTATTACTTGATTTGTTTTTCTCTCTGAGCCTGTTAAATGTTAAAAATGGTCCTTTACCTTTCTCAGTCTTAGTGTTTGTTGTTGGTGGTGGTTTAATCTAAATAAACGGGATATGATTGCTTTTATTATTTAAAAGCTATGGATTTATGGGTAGTGGTCTGGTATGTCTTTGCTTTTATGTCTTTCAGAATACTTTGGTAATATCTATAAGACTTTTTTTGTTATTGTTCAAGGTTTCTTTTGAGCCAGAGTCTTATGTGGCCCAAGCTGGCTTTTAATTTGCTACTTAACTAAGGGTGATTTGAATTCCACCTTCCGGGTGCTGTAATTTTAGGCATGTGTCACCCCTTCTCCAACCCCCACACCATATCACTTTTTTTTAACTTTTGATAGGGTCTTGATATGTTACCATGGCTAGCCTGGAATTTGCTGTGTAGACTAAGATTAGTCTGGCCTGGACTTGAATTGTACCTCTGCTTCCCAAATACTGGAGTGATTAGAACTATGTACCCCTATGCCTAGCCCTTGACTTTCAACAGTGAGGAATTAAATTCACATGTCTTTCTAATTTTTAAAAGGTTTCACATTTTTTTCTGAATAGATCTAGAAGCCACTTTTTCTTTTCACAAATAATATTATATAAGATTTGAAATTATATCCATGAATGGTTGAGTATTAGGTTTTGATTTTATTGACCTTCATTGATGCATATGCCTTAGAAACTGTGTTTGATTAAAATTTATGAAACAGCTAATCAAAGTCAAGTGTGATAACATGCCTGTGATCCCTCTGTTTGAGAGGCTAAAGCAGAAAGATAGGAAGTTCAGGGCCAGCCTAGACTATACAGCAAGTTCTAGGCCAGCTGTGGCTACACAGTAAGACCTGTCTCAAAGAGAGAGAGAAGAAGGGAAAAAAACTAGTAAAAAGAAATAACCTTTTATCCTAATAGTCACAGATAAATATGCTTTGATGTAAACATAGAAAACCTAATTTTGTATAAAATTGGTATTGAAAAAAAAAGTTTCTTTTTGTGTATGTGAGGTGAATGCACACATGTGTTGTGATGGACGTGTACAGAGGCCAGAGGAGGGTGTTGGGTGTCATACTGTGCCATTCTCCACCATGTTCCTTTGAGGTAGGGTCTCTCACTGAACCTGTTGCTGGGCTGGTTGTCAGCAAGTTCCAACAGTCTTCCTGTCTTTGCCAACCTCTTCCCAATTGTACTGGGCTTACAGGCATATGCAGCTGCCCTGCTTTTTATGTGGGTGCTGAGATTGAACTCAGATCTTTATGTTTGTCTATTGAGTGCTCTTAATCACTGAGCCATTTCTCCAGCCTTAAGTTGTTTCTCCTCCCCTCCCCTCCCCTTTCCCTCTTCCCTCTTCCCCCTCCTCCTCTTCTTCCTCCTCCTCCTTTTCCTCCTCCAAGTTTTTTCTTTTTAAAATCAGGATTTAAAATTTTTAAAAATTATTCAACTCAATACAGGTTCTCACTTAGAATTTCTCTTTTTCTCTTCTTAGTTGTTTCCAGATAAAGGTGTAGAGAAAACAGACAAGGTATGACTTTTTCCTTAGGCTTAAATATTGCCTTTCAGAATTAGATTTTACTTATATACACATTAATTGGAGAACACTTATTTCCAGGTTGATTTGGATTCAGCAGAAGACACCAAGTTGATAGAGCTAGATGATTCACAGAAAAGTGAACACACTGTATTTATAACGCCACCTGAGCCACCTCCTGATGATGGAAATAATTTGTCACCTCAGTACAGGTAGAATGAATTTTTTAAAGAGCTACTTGGGCATAGTTTAGATAGTTTGTTGCAGTTTTTGCCATGATTAAGAGATAAATATGTTTGTAATATGTGTAGGTAATTTTCAGTGTGAATTTAGTGACCTGAGATAAATATTCTGTGGAGTTACTCCCAGGTGTTACTGTGTAAGGGCATATGGCCTTACTGAGGTCAGACAGTAATATTTACGTAGGTGTTACTATAGTTTAATCTGCAGAATTTTATTTCTTAAAAAAAATTATTAGGTTTCGGGATTTTTTTTGTTGTTTTGTTTTGAGATTCCCTACTAACTTGAGTAGTTTTAGTCCTGTGGAATTCTTCAGTTAGTGAGATAGAGAAAATGTGAAAGTAGAGGAATCAGTCTAAGACAATCTAAGACAACCTAGCATGTAGGATTTAGATGAAAATCTTTTCAGAAATTACAGTAAATATGTTTTCCTTATTATAATTGTCATGGTACATAGTTTAATAAACTTAAATGAAATAAGAAATGTAACATACAATTTTAGTACTAATTTTAGATTTATTAATAACTTAAAGTATATGTATATATTGTGTAGAGAAGTTCATCTTAAACATTTTCTTTGTAACTTATGTTTTCCTTTAATGGTTAGAACATTCTTTCATACCATTGAACATTTTCATGGCTTATAATTTTAGTGACCACATTGTGTACAGTTACTATAATTTATTTACCTTGTTTCTTGTGGATTTGTTCATAGTTCTTTGTATCTTTACATACGTACACACACACACACACACACACACACACACACACACACACACGAACAATAATTCTCTAAGAAAAAGTCAAGGACCTTTATAAAGAGACTACTCTCAGCAGGACTGAGTGAGACTGGAATTATACTGCAATTGAGTGTCTAAAATGCTAGTTCGATTTCATGCTGTCTAATTATTTTTACTTTGCTTAACTTGTGTGGTTGACACTTTGAATATTAACATACAAAGCACAATCAAGGGAAGGCAACCTTTTTACAGAGAAAATTTGTCAGAATAAATGAGTAGTAGACAGTTTCCAAGGAGAAAGTCACCCATAGGGGAAAAAAAATTAGCTTTTCTAGTGTTTACAAAATGCACACTCAACTGTTGGACATGAGTTTCCTGTTGGAGGCTGAGCTGTGCTATGAGTGTGTGTTACTATACCCATGTTTGAAGTCATCTGCTTTGATTAGATTGTCCAGTTTATTTGAGAAACACTGGTTTAGCTTAGTATTTTAAGAAATTAGGCAAAAGTATTTACAAAGATACACACATAAATACAGTTAATTGATGATATTCTGAAGAAACTGAGTAATATCCAGAAGTATAAAGAACTTGTTAAATCATAATTCATTTCTAAAATAAAAACTTCATTTTTTTCTTTTAAATACTGATATAAACTAATGTCTTAAAGAAAAAGTTGATTATTAAATATGCTAATATTTTAAATATATTTATCCTTGAACATATAATTTGTTTGTTTGTTTGTTTTTTAGTTTTTCTTTTTTTTAAAGATTTATTTATTTATTTATTTATTTATACGCCATTGCTATCTTCAGGTACACCAGAAGAGGGCATCAGATCCCATTATAGATGGCTGTGAGCCACCATGTGGTTGCTGGGAATTGAACTCAGGACCTTTGGAAGAGCAGTAGGTGCTCTTAACCGCTGAGCCATCTCTCCAGCCCTGTTTTTTAGTTTTTTGAGACAGGATTTCTCTGTGTAGCCCTGGCTGTCCTGGAACTCACTCTGTAGACCAGGCTGGCATTGAACTCAGAAATCCGCCTGCCTCTGCCTCTGCCTCCCAAGTGCTGGGATTAAAGGCGTGCGCCACCAACGTACAGATTTTATTAAAAGAGTTATGAATTCTTCTATAATACAGACATCAGGGACTTTTTTTTTTTAAACTGGTTGAAAATAACAAATAGCTGGAACAAGCTAGAGTTCCTGACAGATCATTCTGTAGTACTAGCTATGTTTTCTCATACTTTGAAACAAATTGTAAGGAGTTTTAAAGAATATTATAGGATAATATTTGAGGTTTAGAAATTTTTACCTAAATGCTGAATAGTTGAAGAATTTGATGGATTGTAAACCAGCAGTTCTATTTTTGCTTTCTATTTTAGTTACACATACTTTCCAAGATTGGATCTTAAGCTTTTTGACAGCCCACAGGAGCTGAAACTGTGCTTCAATAGACATCCTCCTGGGAGTAGCATTACAAACAGCCCCGCCCTCATGGCTAAAAGAACTAAACAGGTCAGATATTCTTTATATAACCCATGTTCATTGAAAATGTAAAATATATATGTATAGAATCCTTAGCAGCCATTTGAAGGCCTGCTATGGTTGTCGTGTATGTAACGGTATTTCTTGTACCTAACTTGATATTAAAGCTGAAGTTTAAAGCACCCATTTATATTTAAGGGAAGTCTTGGGAACCAAACAAACCTTAACTTTTCTGGACGTGTGGTGGCACACTTAATCCCAGCACTCAGGAAACAAAGACAGGAGGATTTCTTTGTGTTTGAGACACCCTGGCCTATATAGTGAATTCCTGGCCAGCCAGTGCTATCTAGTGAGACTGAGACCCTGCCTCAAAAATTAAAAGAAATAAATAAAAAGTATGTAATTTAGCAGGGTAGTGGCAGTGTATACCTTTAATCTCAGTACTTGAGAGGCAGGGGTAGGTGGATCTCTGAGTTTGAGATAAAAAAAAAAATTATATATATATATATATATATATCATAATAAAGTTTTATATATATGTAAATCTTATCACAATAAAGTGTATATATATATATATACACTTTATTGTGATAAGATTCATGTACCACATAATTTACCCACTTAGAGTATTTATGTAATTCAGTAGCTTGTCTTCCACTCTGGTATTTTTAATGTGTTCTCAGGATTGTGCAACCATCATCTCAGTTAATTTTAGAGATAAAAACTCTAGAAGAAAAATGCATCTTTTTTTTAAAAAGCTTCATAGTCTTTTTCCCATAACCCTCTGCAACCACTAATCTGTTTTCAGTCCCCACAGGTGCATTATTCTAGTCCTTTCATAGAAGTAGGATAATGTAGTATTATTATTTTGTGATTATCTTTTTTAGCTTAGCATAGTCTTTTTAAGATCTAGCCATCCTCTAGCATGCATTAGTACTTAATCTTGACTGAGTGGCATTCACGTAGCAGGTTATCTGTTCATAGGCACACAACAATTCTTACTTTTGGCTACTGTAAATAATGTTGGTATAAGCATTTGTGTGCAGTTGCCAAGTAGATGTATGTTTTCATGTCTTTCTAATATGTCTAGGAATAGAGCTGTTATATTTATTATATGGTAATTCTGTGTTTCTGAGGAAATGCTAAGCTGTTGTTCAGAATGGCTACATCATTTTACATTTCTATTAACACTGTTTGAGCATTCTGATATTACAATATCCTTTTCACTTATTATCTACCTTTTTAAAATTACTGCCATCTGATGAATATGAAGTGATAGATACGTCACTGTAGCTTTGATGTGTATTTTCTTGTGTCTTATATACAATACAGTATTACAAATACTACGTCAGAGGGAGTTAACTCAGGACAGCCTTGATATCTTACATTACTGCAGCATTTAATTTAGGAAGAAAGGAGTGTAAGCCATGCTGAGATGCATTAAAATAACGTCCTTTATACACTGATATTTGGAGGTTCTTTAGAATAAAGTGAAATTGTGGCAGTTCTTCTGCTTCGGCCTCCTGGGTATTTAGATTGCAATTGTAAGCCACATTGTCTAGCCTTGGACCAGTTATTTTTAAAGTCTTACTTAGTGAGAGAATCTATGTAAACAATAAATTCAGAAGGGAGAATTAAGTGAAAATCTTGGCAAAAAATAACTTAGGGCATCTTAATTGTTAGTAGAGAGAAGAATGAGAAAATACTTTAAGATTAGAGGCAGCCTGAAGAAAGAGAGGTAAGTGCCTGATGTGCAAGCCTGGTGACTTGAACTCATCCCCAGAGCTCGTCTAAATGTGGAAGGAATGATGCCACAAAGTTGTTCTCTGACCCTTGGATATGTTGCAGGATATACAGCAGACTCAGTGTGTTTCAGAGTTGATACTTTGCCATTTTGCATAAGTATATAATACAAGATAGCAAAAGTATGTTTAGGACCAGTCCAGATGGAAGTTCCAGAAGTTATTGGAACTTCCATCCTAATCCTAAACCAAAAAGTTGGTTAATGATTTTTAAAAAAATAAAATAAAATAAAACTCAAGTCAGCAGCCCATACAACATTTTTTAAAGAAAACATTGTGATACAACACAGTCCAAATGTAAAACTAGATATAGTTCAGTAAGATGCTCAATCTACAAATACATGGACCTGAGTTCTGGCCTCAGAATCCACATAGAGCCCAGTGAGGTGGTGAACATTTGTAATCTCAGTACTGAGGAGGCAAAGACTCAAGAGGATCCCTTGGGCTTGCTGGTCAGCCAGCCTTATCTAACCAGAGAGGTCAAGGCCAACTCGAGAACCTACCAAAAACAAAACAAAAAACACAGGGTGGATAAACACATGAGGGACACCTGAGATTGACCTCTGGTCTCCACATATCTGTGCACACATACAATTATGAACATGTCACAAAAAAATCCTTTTTTTGATGTTTACATACTGAGGAATAAGGATAAGGAAATTTCTCTTCTACAAGTAAGACATTGTGTAAGAGCAAGGAACTGCACGTTGTAAAAACACTGGATTCCTAACATTCATTTGTATTGAATAACAGTAAAGGCATTTTCGGCAGTGTCTCTTGGCATTTGTGATGTGATTGGGTGTCCAGTGCAAGTGTGTGGTGGAGCATAGCGAGCACTCACACACCCTAGAATCTTTACACGTCAGATTTTGAATTACTCTTTGGCCATTGTATACTTGGAGCAGATGCAGAAATCCATGGCCAAACACTAGGTGGAGCCAGGGGAACCCCACAGAAGAGGGAGAGGAAGGATTGGGGGAACCAGAGGAGTAGAAGATACCAGGAAAACATGGCCCACAGAACCAACTCAACAGGACTCATAGGGGCCCACAGAGACTGAAGCAACAGTCAGGGAGCCTGTATTGATTTGAGCTAGGTCCAGGTTCCCTGCATAAACCTTATGGTCGTATAGCTTAGTGTTCTTGAGGGACTCCTTCTGGGTTGCCTTCTCCAGCTTTGGTAGGAGGTTTTGTGTTGTCTTATTGTAGCTTGTTAATAAGTCTTGTTTGGTGAATATCCCTGGGAGGCCTGCTGTTTTGTTTGTTTATTTGTTTTATGGAAATAGAGGAGGAGTGGATCTTAAAGAGAGGGGGGAGGGGTTGAGAGGAGTAAAATGAGGGGAAACTGCAGTTGGGGTGTAATGTATGAGAAAAGAATAAAAGAAAAAGAAGTAACTGTACTAACAAAAAAAGAAGAAACTGGGCTATAAGCCAAAGTTCTTGGAACCATGTGACACAAAATTAAGACTATAGAATTCTTCATTTTTAAAGTCTTAAGTTTACATTAAAATTTTCCTTTTTATTTCTTCATTTACTTTAATGCATTGTAATGAATACAGTGATATTTATTTTCTTTATAGGAGATAAAAACAGCTCATAAGTTGGCGAAGAGATGTTATACAAATCCACCACAATGGGCGAAGTATCTATTCAGCCATTGTTACAGTTTGTGGTTTATTTGTCTCCCAGCCTACGTTAGAGTTTCTCACCCTAAGGTCCGAGCACTCCAGCAGGCACATGATGTGCTTGTTAAGATGAGGAAGACAGATGTGGATCCACTCGATGAGGCAAGTACAAGACACAGATATTTTTGCAGCTGTTGTTGTTGTTGTTGCAATGCAGTGAATGAATCCAGAATAATTTTAAGTGTTTGGATCTTGGTGACTCATGATTATAACACTAGCGCTTTTCGAGGCTGAGATAGATTGCCCCAAGTTTTAGACTAGCACCCCCTGACCCTACAAAGCAACATTCTGTCTTAAACAGAATAAAACAAAATAAAGTAAAAAAGAAAAAGGAAAGTAGGAAAGTTAATGGAGCTCTTAGCTAAGTATACTGATTGGGGTGAAAAGTATTTTAACCATGTTTGATTTTAGAAATAAATTTCTTTTCACATTACAGTATCTTACGTTATGGAAAACAATGATTTTCCTTATATAGATTTATTTTCTTAAATAGATGAGACATGCATGGAATAATACTGTTGATTATTTCTGTTAGGTTGAGTAGGGTTTATTGTTGTATTTTATTTATTTGTTTTCTTAGAGTATTCTGTAACTCACTCTAATGTGGAAGTCACTATGTATAGCCTTGAATTCCTGATCCTCCTGCCTCTGCCTCCTCCTGACTACCCTGGTTAAGTAGAGTCTTTTTTAAATCTCATTAAGTCTCAAGTAAACTAGTGCGCTAAGGACTAATGCTTTGTTGTTCTTGTTAGGTGTGCTATCGAGTAGTAATGCAGCTTTGTGGACTTTGGGTTCATCCTGTTTTAGCAGTGAGAGTCTTATTTGAAATGAAAACTGCTAGAATAAAACCAAATGCTATTACATACGGCTATTATAATAAGGTGAGTTGGGTTCACGCTAGGCAGGGCAACATATTTGTTAAAAATTTTTATTATTTGTTAAAAGGAGGTTGTTCTCCTATCTTCATTGACAGAATTGTATAGAATATACACAACATGTATATAATTGTATAGAATATACACAACATGTTTTGAAATGTGTATATATTTTGGAATGGCTTCATCAAGCTAGTCAACATATTCATTTACTAATTTTTGTGATGAGAACACATAATCTTACCAATTTTAAAAATAAATATGTTGTTATTAACTATAGTTGCCATGTCGAACAATAGTTCTCTTAAATTTATTCCTCCTGTCTAACTGTAGACCAGCAACTCTTTACTGCTCCCTGCTGCCTGCCCCTGTCTATGTGAACACTACTTTAACTCATTCACCTCTTGAATGCTATGTGAGAGGCAAGATCATGTGATCTACCTGTTCTACCTACCATAATGCCTTCAAGGTTCCCTGGATTATTTTGGCAAGGTTTTTTTTTGTTTGTTTGTTTTGTTTTGTTTAAGCTAGTATTTCATTGTGTATATATGCCACATTCTCTGTATCCATTCATGGATATTTATGTTGGTCCTTTCTCAACTGTTGTGAATGATGCTGTAGTGAACGCGGGGGTACAGATGCCTGGGTGAAATAGTGATTTCACACTCTGTGGATAGGTATTCAGTAGTTTTTAGCTTTTAAGGACCTTTCACATTGTTCTCCATGTGAGTTTACTAATTTATACTCCTATCAGTGGTGCAAAGTCCTTTTTTCTCCACATATTTGTCATATATTTCTTTTTTAACTTAAAATTTTTTATTTTAAAATTTGTGTGATGGTCAGAAGACAATTTTTGGTTCTTTAGCTTAGGGTTCTGGGGTATCAGGGATGTACAGAGAGTTTTTTTACCCACTGAAGTAGCCCCTGGCCCTAAATGACTTTGATTTTTTAAACCTTCAGGTAGTTTTGGAGAGCCCATGGCCCAGCAGTACTCGCAGCGGCATATTCTTGTGGACGAAAGTACGGAATGTCGTACATGGTTTGGCCCAGTTTAGGCAACCACTTAAAAAGACTGGGCAAAAATCACAGGTCTTTTCAATATCAGGTAATATATGTGATTGGAAAGATGTTTTAAACCATAGGTTTATAGACATGAAGTTTTAATTATATGAAATAGACAAATTAATTCTGTTTGATATTGTTATTTAAAAATGATAGATTACCTTATGTTTTTTTTTTTTTACAGAAATCTACAAATTGTTATGTAATTATAAATTAACTGGGCCATTCATGTTTAGTTTCAGAAATATCATATATGAATTATTGAACTACACTGTCCTCTCTTTAGCTCCTCAGAATGCTGCATGTGGAAGTGATGGGGACACAGTGAGCCATGGTAGTGTGGATAGTTCTAACGATGCTAACAATGGGGAGCACACAGTCTTCGTCAAAGACTTAATCAGCCTTGATTCCATTGATAATCACTCTAGCACAGGTACTAAAATAGGTATTTTACTAACCTTTTCAGTCACCACCACTTAAATGTTTCTTTTTCAAAAAGAATGTACATTGCCTTAATTTTCATAAAGGGAGTACTCGGAAAGTAGTGTGTATCACTGAGAGGATTGTGCTTCTGCACTTCTCTTTACTTCCTGTAGTGTGAAATTAACTTTGGGGTGCAGTGCACAGTGTGCTAGCATGGTATGTCTTTATATTTCTTTATCTTCGATTAATGAACATGTCTGAGACAGTTGTTAGGTCATGACCTAATGAACTTGAACATTACTGACACAATTTATAAATCCTTTTTTCATTAAGTTGAAAATTTAACTTAGAACTTTCAAATCATGAATACCTGTAAAGGAAAGAAAATAAGTCATTTTTAAAAAGGATGTTTCCGTTTAAGACATCTGATTGTAAAAGCTGCTTATATGTATGTAGCCACAGACACAACCTGTGTCTTGAAGTCAGAGCAACTGTATTGAAAGCCCACTGGCAGGTGTATGTACCTCACATCTGCCCTGTGTGTTGTCTGGTTGGTTGCTGGTACCCAAGCTTCCTTTAAAGAGCTCACAGTCTAGTTCCTGTGCTTCCTCTGATGAACTTGTCTCAATGACTGAAGTTTCCTTTTCTCTGCTCTTTGTTGCTCTGCTTTTTACTCTGTGCTGTTTCTTGGTGCTGCATTTGTCCTGGGCTGTCAAGGTGTGGGGCAAACAGACTTTTGTGAACTGAAGCTATGGATACACGTGTGCTTTAATTCTACCTTTGAATGTTAACCACTTCAGGTAATTTCCCATTTATTAGGTTAAAATTTGCTGACATTCAAGGGTGGGGGCAAGATATTTGGTTGTATTTTAAGTATTGTATTTTTAAGGAACAATTTTCAGTTTCTTGGCTTTTTTTCTTTAGGTAAAAATAATTGTATATAGGTTCTCAAAGATTTTCATGTGAAAACTTATGACCAGTTTACAAACATTTACTATTTTATTTAGAAATAAAGTATATTTTTCTGCAATTACAATTTTAAGATTTGTTTGTAGTATCATTGCATGAAATGGTATATATCATGGGTATGAAAGAATCTAATTGTTGAGGTACTCACTGCTTTCCAGAAGTCTGCTTTATCTTTTGTGCTTAAAACCGCCTTGCTACAATTACAGGAGTATATGTAAATCACTAAGACAACATGAGCCTGTAGTTTGCCATCTTGTAGTAATTAACCTTTTAAACCAACTATTTGTTACTTAAGAAACTTTTGTGGGACTTTTATTTAGTTTTATGTGTATGGTTCTTTTGCCTATATGTTATGTGTATACATCATGTGCATGTATGTTGAGGAGGTCAGAAGAGGGCGTTTATATCCCCTGGGACTGGAAATCCACTGAGCTACCATGTGGGTGCTGGGTCCTCCGCAAGAGCAGGAAGTGCTCCTACCAACTGCAGACCCTCCTCCTGACTCAGGACTTTGGTTTTAAACTACTTTATTTGTTTCCTCTGTTGATTTTTCTTGCTATGTTTTTTTATATTTAATTTCTGTTTTGGTATTTTATTGTATTATTGTATTTTATTTTATTATTTGGACAAAATAATGTTTCTTATCATAGTTTCATATGAATATATAAAGTCATCTAAAAATTAGCTTTATTTTTAAAAGTTAAGTCATTTTGATATAAACAGTTTATGAGTGATACTGATAAAAAGAGATACATTCTCATCTTTCTGAGTCTTCAAGTTTTTAAACTTATCTTATAAATGTAATTTAATATTTTACTATTCTAATAATTGATGTAACAATTTCAGTAGTTAGGATGGCACTTTTGAGACCTTTTTATAGGTTTTCAGCTTTGTTGTTTTAACTTTATGTATTTAGGGGTTTCTACATTTTTGTCTGCATATCACATGTATGCCTGGTGCCCTCAGAGTCCTACAGATGGCATCAAATCTCCTGAGACTGGTTGTTTGTGAGAGGTCGTGTGGGTACTCGGTCCTCTGGAAGAACAGCTAGTGCTCTTTTGTGCCAAGCTGACTCAACAACTCCCCTGAATTTCTGATGGTTAAACAGTAGATACTAAATCCCAGTGATCTTGTGTCCTTAGAGTTTTTAGTGGAGCTGTGTGACACTTGGGGTCTTTGGCCTAATGCTGACTGTGCTCATTTTCTTTATCTTGTGAAATTTTCCCACTTGGTGCCTAATATAGAGATTCTTCTCAGGGACTCCCAGATTAATTACCTTACCTCTTTCCTAGTCTTCTGTGTTCAATTCATGGCACCATATTTTACCATCTGACTTTCTGAGGAAGCCAACCAAAAGAACAAAACCAAAAAACTTTATTTGGTCTGGGCAGGATGTGGGAGTTGGGTTAGGGTTGAAGGTATGAGGATGAGCAGGGTTCCATGACACTAGTGTGGAGGTCAGAAGACAGTTGTGTGAGTTGGTTCTGTCCTTCTACCTAGTGAATCCCAGGGTTGTCAAATTTGGGAGCATAAGGCATTCATTATCTGCTGAGCCATTTTGTCAGCTTTGAACTTAGTGATTCTAAATAGTAGTGATTAAGGAGTCTCAGTTGTCCTTAGTCACCTTTGACCTGATACATAGTTCCTTAGGATTTATTCATTTGTTTACTTATTGAGAGCACTCTGCCTGGTTTGGAACTGAAAGAGATCTCTGTCTCTGCCTCTTGAGTGCTGGGATTAAAGACTTCTTTGTTATGACTTTAGCCTTGTTGGGAGATTCAACTTATTTTATAGAATGTTCTTTAATTTGTGTTTGTATGTTTTCTTGCAGTTAGCTTAGGTTCTGTGTACTACATGTGTGATGTATCCTCCTCAGATTGTTATATACCTATCTGTGCCTTGTAAGTAGTGTTAATTTTAGCACTTGATATCAGTGTGGTCTCTGTGTGTAAATCTCTTGCCTCTAGATCATAAGCTGTCTTTAGGGGCCTGGGGAAGCCTGTGTAGTGATACATACCCCGTTTTTCATTACACTTTTAAGAATTAACATCCATTGATAAAGCTTGCCTGAATGGATCTTCCTTGCAGTGGGCACACAGTGGTGATTTCACTGCTGTATTTAGCAGTGGCATTCTAATATAGCCAGGAAGTTCTTTTCTCTTCTCTGATAAAGTGTGAGTTTATAGGTTGCTGTATTAGTCAGTAGATTATAACGTATTAGTTTTTACCCATTCTCAGATTACCTCAGTGTGGACCTAGTGGATATTCCTTTAAACTTGATTATTAATACCTTTTAGATGTGTGGCTGTGGTTCTTTTTTGGGGGCCAAACCCCAGTGGCCTTACTTTTGTGCATTTCCTCCCTGAGCTTAGGAACAAGTTTTTTTTTCTCTCTCCCAACAACCCCAGGATTCATTTAATGAAGACTAGATTTTAGAAGTCCAAGTGTGAGTCTTGGCCTGTCCACTGCTACACCAAGGTGTTTGTGGTCCTGCTTTTAGATTTTTAACAAACAGGATGAGAAACTAATTATATGTAATGTTGTAGAAATATCTCTAGTTCCAAATCAACTCCTCGGGATTCTTTTTTTTTTTTTTACCTTTCTTCAGTCTTCCCCCCCCCCCCCGCCCCCCAACTGGGAGTGTGGTAGAATGCTTGCCTAACACACACATGCTCTTACTTAGTTCCCAGTATCATGCACACAAAACCTCCTATGTTTTCCTATAGTAAAATCTTTGTCTCCTGATACCATTACAGGTAGTTGTTTTCTCAGTGTGAATAAAGCAGGGCTGGGGGGCAGGGACTGGATGTGATAAAGATACATTGCTTACAAGTATGAATTTGCCAAAGAATAAATTTTAAAATGTCTAATATTTTTCAAATTCACTTTACCCCCACCCCCACCTACCCATAGGAAACAAACCTACTTACCTTGTATAGATTTAACACTCACTTCCATGCATAGAATGTGGATGGACTCCAAGTAAGTTTTAAAGCTTAAACTCAGAGTTGGGTCACACACAGAGAGACCCAGTGTTTGGGAGGTTGGGGCAGGAGGATCAGGAGTTCAAGCAAGACTAGCTCCATATTGAATTTAAGGCTAACCTGAACTACATAAGACATTGTTGCAAAAGAAACAAAGTTCATACAAGGGATGGCATGATGGCTCACTGGTGAAGAGATACTTGCTGCTAAGTCTTATGACCTGAGCTCAATGATTGGGACCATGTGGTAGAAAAAAATCAATTTCCCAATCCTTGTCCTCTGATCTCCACCTATGTATGTGAAAGAAATGTAATTTTAAAATGTTCAGTTCAAAAGTTACATAGATTACCCTGTACCCTTCTTTGCCCTTATAGGCTTACGTTGTTTCATGAATAGTGTTTGTGGCCGGCCGTACCTATTTCTACTTGCATCAGTTTTAGCGAACACCCTAATTTTGTTTACTTAATTTTTTGAGTATGTAGAAATGTATTAAAAATAAAACAACACAGTAAACCATACTTTAGGAAGTTTCTTCCTTTTTCAAATCTCTTTCTCTACCCTTTGTAGGTAAACTATTCTTATTATTTTCTAACAATAAAAGTCTTATTGTTGTTCCTGCTTTTTTTTTTTTTTTGCAAAAGTAGCAGGTACGTGTTTCAGTCCCTTTGTGTTCTTACCAAAAATAAAAAAACAAAGATGGCAATATGCTATAGACTCTCCTCATAAGAGACTCAAAAATGCTTTGCCCAAATTACCTTTAACTTTTAGGTAAGGAGGTTAGGGTTTGGTGCTTTCAGAGGTAGAGCAGCCTCCAGCCTGTTCTGCTCTCCTCATCTTTGCTTATCACTGTTTTTGGAATGTGTCTTGTGAGAGTTAATTTTTTCTTTTTTATTGTATAGTTTTGGTTGTATAAATCTGTGTTTTCTGTTTGTAACTGTATTTTAAACATATAAAAGTATTTACAAGCTTGCATCTTTTAAACAGGTGGTCAGTCAGACCAGGGCTATGGGTCCAAGGATGAGCTCGTCAAGGAGGATGCAGACACTCATGCACCTGAAGAGCACATGCCACAAGAACTGATGACCACAGAGCTGCACATTGAAGGTGAGTGCTGATGTTTGTGGCCTATGTGTACAAGAAGGTTCAGATTGTTTTATGTAGTGACTATAGCAATAATTCTCAGAAATTTAAGGCCTGTTTCATATATTGACTGTAATAATAGTCTTTATGGTTGAAATTTTAGCGACATTAGAAAGTTCATAGATCTTTTATTTTGTAAAAACAAACAAAAAAAGTGTCATTCATTGGCAAAGTTACATGGATAATTTTTTGACAAAACTAGGACTAAACTTTGTCCTGTTTTGATCTTGAACTCCAGTTTCTCCTTACTCTGTCTTTAGAGTCCTGGGACAGCAGGCAGATGCCAGTCACCAAGCCTGCCAATAAGACCAAATCTGTCAGATTGATACTTCAGTTGTTTAATTGTTCTTCTCACCTCCCAGCTCTGAACCTGAGGATTATTCCCGGGGTCATAGAAGGCAAACAGTTTACATCTCCAGGCCCTGAGGTTCTTTAATTTTTAAAAGGGTTTTTTATTCGAACATTTTTTGGGTGTTTCTAAGTACATAGTTTGCATGGTAGGTTAAAAATAAATATAAATTGTTTTCCTGGTTTTTTACAGGACTCATTGAGGGAGAGGGCATTTGTTGTAATCCTTTTATGGATCTGTAAGAAGTATTTTGGTTTATGGCAATGGATTTTTTCCTGTTCTCTTACTCAGATGTTTATTTTCCTTGATTATAATACTTACCTTATGCTCTAGAATTATAAATAAGCTATTTGACAATGGGAGAAATAGAAGTCAAGGCCAAAAGTTTAATTCACTCACTAAGAAATGCTCACTCCTTCTGAGTTCGAGGCCAGCCTGGTCTACAGAGTGAGTTCCAGGACAGCCAGGGATACACTGAGAAACCCTGTCTCGGGGGGAAAAAAAATGCTCACTCCAGATTGTTGAATGCTGGAATAAAACACTGTTAGTTAGGGCTGGAAAGATGTCTCAGAAGTTGAGAGCACTGGCTGCTCTTCCAGAGGTCCTGAATTCAATTCCCAACAACCACATCGTGGCTTACACCATCTGTAACAAGATCTGGTGCCTTCTTCTGGCCTGTAGGCATACATGCAGACAGAACTCTGTATACATAGTAAATAAATCTAAAAAAAAAAAAAAAACACTTAGTCAATATTCTTGGTACATATGACATCCAGTAAACCAGCTACAGTAAGTCGGTGAGTAATGAATGATACATACACCTTTACCTGATGAAAGACTGTATCCATATGTAAAAATCTCTGCTTTCTGATCATTACTGTTAAAAGTTATAATGATAACATCCAAATATTTTTCTTTCAGAAGAGTGTGATATATCTGCCATTGTCTCAAAACACTTACAACCTACTCCTGAACCTCAGAGTCCTACTGAGCCTCCTGCATGGGGCAGCAGTATTGTGAAAGTTCCATCTGGCTTATTTGACACCAACAATAGGACAAGTAGTACTGGTGAGTAGAAAATGACCTCTGCCACCTTTGGGGACACTCTGACCTGTAGTCAAGCTGACCTTGACCTCGCCATTTTCTCCACCATGCTCAGTTAGAGTATCTTTGATGATATTATTTCTCTTGACTTATTACAATGAGCATGCTAGGAAGCCGTGATTTGAGTCTGAATTCTATAAGTAGGCTAAAGTAAAGTTAAAGTTTGTAACTTAAAGGAACAGTTTGAGAGCCTTGCATAGTGGCACATACCAAAAAACAAAAAAAAAAGTAATATGGAGTAGTTAAAAGCAGATGTGAGGAAGTGTGTAAGTTACATGAAAATACTGACTGTATCATTTTATGTAAGGGAATTGAGTGTTGGTGTGTTTTGGGAGTCACCTGATAAAACTTTCTGAAGGATGGGTATGAGCTGCGTTTGTTAACTTGGTGTGTTTTTCTTGCTATAGTACCTTATCTATTTGGTCATTCCTTTTCATGATAGATAATGGGGTCTCCTGTGCTTGTCAATAACAGAGGCAGTGATGATAATAAGACCTCAGCACTGAGGAGGCAGAGGCAGGTGGATCTCTGAATTTGAGGTCAGCGTGGTCTACATAGTGCAGCCAGGACTATACAGATATCATTTGAAATGTCTCGAATGAATGAATGAATGAATGAATGAACGAACAAACAAACAGGATTGAGGCTAAGACAGAGTCTTCATGTAGAGCCCAGGCTGGCCTTAAACTTGCAGTGATCCTTTAGTGTTCACCCCTGCTCAGTGATTACAGACATGCAGCACTACCATGCCTGACTTGAGAGAATGTATCTTGATCTTAGAAGATTTACTCAATAAAGAAAGGAAGAGGCGATAATGGGGCTTTTGGTATTGTGTTAGTCAATTTTATTTTAAATTGAAAATAAGCTGTGCAAAAAAGCTGGGACTACAATGAGAGCCTAAATGATCACAAAGACCTGTTTCTTACATAATGAGAAAGGTGTCTGGGGCTGGAGAGATGGCTCAGTGGTTAAGAGCACTGACTGCTCTTCCAGAGATCCTGAGTTCAATTCCCAGTAACCACATGGTGGCTCACAACCGTCTGTAATGGGATTCGATGCCCTCTTCTGGTCTTCTGGTCTTCTGAAGACAGCTACCATGTACTCATAAAATAAATAATTTTTTTGAAAAAAGAGAGAGAGGTGTCAAAGCAAGCATAACTATAGAGTGGAAGTAGATTGCCTGAATTCCCCCAAAAGCCTTTTTAAAAGTCATCTCTCAGAGGGCCTGGGAGATGGCTCAGTGGATAAAAGCCCTAACTGTCAAGTGTGGCAACCTGAGTTCAATCCTTAGACCCACATGGTAGAAGAGGAGACCTGACTCCTATAAGTTTTCCTTTGATGAGTGTGTCCCTGACCATACACAGCAAAAATAAATGCTTAAAATGTTTTTTTTTTTTAAACAAAAACAAAAACATTCTTTTTTTGAATTTTACAAAGAACAAATTGAGTATGATTTTTTTAAAGAAGTTTACAAATATATAAAACACATAGTCAATAGTTAATTAGATCAGTTTGAAAGATTAAAAGTATATTGTATGAAAGGCAACTTTTTCCTTCAAAGCTTCTAGATCATTATACTCTTAAAACAAGCAAACAAAACAGAAACAAAAAACAAACTAAAGCTAATATAGTGGCACACATCCTTTAATCTCAGCACTTGGCAGGCAGATCTCTGATTTTAGGGTCAGCCTGGTCTACATAATGTGTTCCAGGATAGACAGAGCCTACCTGGGTAAGACATCATCCCATCACCCATTCCACCCCCCAAAATAAGAACACCAACTAGTTGTGGTGGTGCACACTTTTAAAGCCAGCACCTAGGAGACAGAAGCAGGTGGTTATCTGTGAGTTCAGACAAGGCAAGAGCACATGATGAGACCCTATCCTCCCACACCCCAAGAAAATGCAGGTAGAGGTGCTTGCTACCATCACTTCAACTCCAGTTCAACTTTCTGGATCCATATTGTGGAAGGAAAGAGCCAGCTCCTGCAGGCTGTCTTCTGATACCACCACATGTGCACTGTGGCTGGCACATGTAAATGCATATATGAGCTACCATGCACTCCAGTAAATAAAGTAGGAAGAAAAACAACAAATTCAGACGGGATTGTATGATATTTTAGTTGAGCAGCTATGAGTGAATAGACTCCAGATTGCAGCTTGTATATGATATCAGAAATGTCCAAGACTGGAGTTGCCATGTACCCAGTGAGTCTGACTGAGGGTCCTCTTAGATTGCAGGTGACGTGCTTCTCTTTCTGTCCTTGGGCTATAAAAACCTGGATGTGATAGGACATGTTTGTAATCCTAAAACTTGGGAGACAGGTAGGATGAGAGATCAAACACAGGTCTCTGGATTGTCCTTCATAAGGACCTTAACCATTTGTAAGAGTACTACTGTTATGCCCTAATTATCTCCTGTATTCAGATTTTAGACTTAGTCTTTATTTTTCCAGGTTTTAGGTTTGGGTTTTTTGTTTGTTTTTGTTTTGGTTTTGGTTTGTTTGTTTGTTTGAGATAGTTGCACTGTGTAGCTAGCTGAGGACTCCTTATATAGCTCAGACTAACCTTGAACTCAAGATCCTCCTGCTTTGCTTCCGCGGTGTTAAATTTTTAAACTTTATTCCATTCTTTATTATTGAGTGGGTTGAATGTACCATAGTGGAGGTTAGAGAACAATTTTGTGGGGTTGATTCTCTCCTTCACCTTTGTATAGGATTTGAGGATCACACTTAGGTTGGCAGACTTTGTGTGGCAAGTGCTTCCACCCGCTAAGCCATCTCAACAGCCCTCTGGGTATTAGAGACAGAGCCTTGAACTTGCTGTGTATCACAGAAAATATACTGGAATTCCTGATCTCCTGCCTCAGCCACCTATGTCCACCTCTGTACTGGTCGCTAAGTTTAAAGTCTAAAATTACAGACATACAACTGTGTTGGACCTAAATATTAAATTGTAGTATCATGGAGCTGGAGAGATGCTCTGCCATTTAGAGCACTGACTACAGATGTAAGACATCTCTTTGGACATCCTGAGGTACCAGGCACACATGTTGTACAGACATACATATCATGCATGTAAAACACCCATATGCATAAAATAAGTTTATGTGTGTGTGTGTGTGTGTGTGTGTGTATGTATGTGTATGTATATGTACATATATGTGTGTATACATATATACACATATAAACATACACTTATATATATGTGCATATATATACTAAATATACATACATAGAGTTCACTTAAATAGAGGCATGGAAACAAATTGTATGGTAACAAAGAGTTAAAAAAAACTTGCTTTCTGGAGATATGGCTCAGTGGCTAAGAACATTTGTTGTTCTTGCAGAGAGAACCTGATTTTAATTTCTAGCACCTATGTGGTGTGACTTAAAACTGTAATTCCTCAACCATCCAGAACTTCAGTTCCAGGAGATCTGAGACCCTCTTCTGACCTCCATGGGTAGTGCATACATGTTTTGCACTACCCATAGACATAGGCAGAATATTAATTCATATTCATAAGATGAACGTAACAAAGTTTTTGATTAAAACAAAACAAAAAGAAAAAAAAAGACAGACAGACAGACCAGCAGGGCTGTGAAGGTGCATGAGTTTAACTCCAGTACTCAGGAAGCAGAGGAAGATGGATCTCTGAGTTCGAGGCCAACCTGGTCTATAGAGTTAGTTCTAAGATAGCCAGGGCCACACAGTGAAACCCTGTCTCAAGAAACAAAAACAACTTCAAAAACCAAAAAAAAAAAAAGAAAGAAAGAAAAGAAAAGAATCAAAAACAGACAAAACCACTTGTTTTCCTAAAGCAATTGTTGTCTTCAGACTTCCCACATGTTTTTTGTTTACCTGATCTAATGGTTCAGTCTGTTTTAGTTGCCATTGTTTTTATAGCACCTTATATAGTTAATAACTAGCATTCACATATTTGTTCAAAGATCAAATATAAAATTTATTTAAAATTTTATCAGCTACCTAGGATTTTTCTATTTTTTTTTTTTTTAACTTTGAAGCAATTCTTTTACTTTGGTATAGTAATGCTTTGGCTGTAACAAATGTGTACTTTCCCCATAATTACCAACTTGTTTTGTGTAGAGTAGTTCTCCTCCCCACCCCTCTATGTGTGGAGTTATTAAACCCAAATCTTTTTTTCTTTACTGTTTTTCTTTTTGTTTTTTAATGTTGAGTAAATGCTTTCCCACTTAGCCCAGCTCCCGGGCAAGTGTGTGAAGAATTGGATATATGAAAGTTAAATTGGAAGAGAATTTTTCTTTTTGAGTCTGCTATTTAACTCAGAGTATTTTTCCTAAATTGACTTTTAAAATATAAGAAGCATAGTTATATGTTTGTTGACAAAGGTAAGCAGTGCATTCAGCATGGACTTCATGCTGTGTTTTCATGTGCATGATATACACAGAGGAGGAGGGTATATGTTACCTGTAAGAGGCAGGCCTGGATAGACTTGGGCTGTACTTTTTCTGCATACACTTTATGTAGCTTCTAGATGAAAACCAGGCATGTTAATTGCTATACCCCTTGGGAGATGCTGCTTCTATACCCTCCAGATTCTCTGTAATCTTGCTCTTGGCATAATCAGAATAATCATCACTTTGCTACTTTGGAAAATAGTGATGTTTCTCTTTACTGTATTGCTCCCCCTTTAGGTAATACTTCAAACGTGCTATTTTCTACTCAAACTCCAGTGGAGGATGCAGTCTTTGGTGAGGTTACTGATTTCAAGAAGAATGGTGATAGAGGAGAAAAAAGACAGAAGCATTTCGCAGAGAGAAGCTGTAGCTTTAGTTCTGAAAGTCGAGCGGGGATGCTGCAGAAGAAGAGCAGTTTGGATCTGAATTCGAGTGAAATGGCCATCATGATGGGAGCAGATGCCAAGATCCTCACAGCAGCACGCACGTGTCCGAAGACTTCTCCACTTCATGTCTCGAGAACTCATAGCTTTGAGAACGTTAACTGTCATCAAGCTGACAGTAGGACTCGTGTGTCGGAAGGCACCTGGGATTCTGAGCACAGATCATCTCCTGTGCTAGAGATGCTAGAGGAAAGCCAGGAGTTCCTGGAACCTGTGGTTGGTGATAGTGTAACAGAGACTGCAGTAGAGATGACATGTAACAATCTACAAAGTAACTTTAACAGTAACCAGTCCACAAGCACAAAAGCAGGATCCCAAGATACAGTGAATAAGAGGAACAGTTCATATGCTACCGGGAAAGCCATTGAGCGGGAAGATGTTGAAACTGGACTAGATCCTTTGTCTCTTTTAGCCACTGAATGTGTAGAAAAAACTTCTGATTCCGAAGATAAGTTATTTTCTCCAGTAATTTCACGTAATCTGGCTGATGAAATTGAAAGTTACATGAACCTAAAAAGTCCACTAGGTAGTAAATCTTCTAGTATGGAATTGCATGGAGAGGGGAACCAAGAGCCTGGCTCTCCTGCTGTGTTTGCCCACCCTTTAAAAAGGAGATCCAGTCTACCTTCAGACCATGGTCCACCAGCACAAGACAGTACTGAGATTGAGAAGAGCTCCCCTGCAGTGTCCAGGTCTAAAACTTTGACTGGGCGTTTCAAACCACAAACTTCTTACCGCACTTACAAAGACCGGTCCACGTCCTTATCAGCATTAGTGCGTTCTTCACCAAATAGCTCTCTGGGTTCTGTAGTAAATTCTCTATCGGGGCTAAAGTTGGACAATATACTCTCAGGGCCCAAGATAGATGTCCTAAAATCTGGTATGAAACAAGCAGCAACAGTAGCCAGTAAGATGTGGGTAGCTGTAGCGTCTGCCTACAGCTACTCAGATGATGAGGTAAGAATATTGTACTGTGTAGTCAGTCTGTCTGACATAGGAGTGCTTCTAGTGCTTCAATGTATATGTATATGTTTGTGTTTGTATAATCTAGAAGTTTCTAAGGGTAGTTTTATAAAATTTTTAAAAACTTTATACATGTTCTGTTTTATAAAGTGACTTAAAATAAATGATGTAAAAATACATTTTCAGAATTGCCAGGCGTGGTGGCACTCACCTATAATCCCAGCACTTGGGAGGTAAAGGCATGAAGATCAGGAGCTCAAGAGTTATCTTTCTCTGTGTAGTAAATTTGAGGCCAGTCTGGACTACATGAGATCCTGTCTTACAAAGGAAAAATAGGAGGCTAGAGAGATGGCCCAGTAGTTAAGGGCACTGGCTGTCCTTCCAAAGGACCTGGGTTCAATTTCTGGTACCACATGGCTGCTCACAACTATCTGTTACTCCAGTTCCAGAGGATCTTATACCATCTTCTGACATGTACTGTACACAGGTAGTACAGATATATATCCCATGCACATAAAATAAAAAAGTAAATTTAAATTAAAATGAACAAATAAAAATAACATTAGAATCACTTTATAATTCTATAAATAAGTCTAAATTAAAACTTTTGAAAGCACTGATAGTGTTTGAAATTATAACTACATCATTGTTATATATGCATAGCAGTTTATTTTCTCATCTGGGGTTTTAGAGATGGGAAGATACTGCAGACCATGCAAACTTGAGGCTTATTCTCTTCCTTCCTCAGCCTCTTCAACGTTGGTTTTGCTTGTGTTTACCACCCCACTTTCCATGGGCACTTTCATTTTTACATAGCTTTTTGCCTGTGTTTGCCGCCTTACTATACTTGAAATCTCCCTGCAGCTTAAAATGTTGTGACTAAATCATTAGATTTTTCTTTTTGTGAAAGTACAAATAGAAAAACTACTTATATAAGAAAAAAAAGGTTGTAATTTCTCCTTCATGTTCACAGAATTGTATGGTACACGAGTAATTTAAGATAATGTGGGCAGTGGTGGCACACACCTTTAATCCCAGCACCTAGGAGGCAGAGGCAGGCGGATTTCTGAGTTC
This sequence comes from Rhabdomys pumilio, assembly GCA_030674055.1. Taxonomy (NCBI): domain Eukaryota; kingdom Metazoa; phylum Chordata; class Mammalia; order Rodentia; family Muridae; genus Rhabdomys; species Rhabdomys pumilio. The sequence continues at coordinate 59,117,790 of JANHMN010000004.1, read as the reverse complement.
AAGGCCAACCTGGTCTACAGAGTGAGTTCCAGGACAGCCAGGACTACACAGAGAAACCCTGTCTCGGGGAAAAAAAAAAAAAAAAAGAAGGAAAGAAAAAAAGAAAAACCAAACAAACAAAAAGGAGATAATGTGGTTCCAGATTCTCAAGCTATCAGGTGTAAAGTCAGCCAAAATAAAAATGACAAAGAAAGTAAAGAAGCTGGAAATAACTGGATAAGTAAGACTTATTGAAGGAAAGCTCCTAGGAAAATACTAATTGAATAAAAAGTACAGGATTATGACAACAAGCTGACTTTTGTCTATGTGGAACTAAGACCTTTGCACATGCTAGGTTAGCTTTAAACCATCTCTTGCATTCTTACCTAACCTTTGTATTTAAAGAGCTTTACAAGATAAATCCACACGACACAGAATAACTTTAAAAGCGTTCATCTGAGACCCTTCCAGGTTTGTCACTTCTTGAATGTCTTAGACTGGAAATTTCATCAGTCCGTGAGATAACTTGACAGTTTTGAAAAGATATAGGGGTTATTTGCTTTAAGATACAAAGTTTCAATGTGAAAGGAGTAAAGTGAAACCATTTCTGTTGCAGAAGATACTACTAATATATGTGGGGTTTTGTTCTTTTTAATTATAGGAAGAAACTAGTAAAGATTATAGTTTCCCAGCTGGCCTAGAAGATCATCATATACTGGGGGAGAATCTGTCCCCTAATACAAGTATCTCAGGGCTGGTTCCCAGTGAACTTACCCAGAGTAACACAAGCCTTGGCAGTAGCAGCAGCAGTGGAGACGCTGGAAAATTGCAGTGTCCAACAGGTATGGGGAAAGCTTGTTCATTTGCCTTTTGTTTTTGCTTGTTTTTCACTTATTTGTGGTGCTGAAGATTGAATTAGAGCCTGTGAATATGGGCAACAGTGCTACCACTTAGCTACGCTCTAACCCAGTTTCACCCCCACATATCTGTTTTACTCTGATTTTATAATATCCAAGTATTATCACCATGTATTGTCAACCGAACCAGTTAGGGAACCAATCCCCCTCCCCTCTATTCCCGCCCCCATTCCTCCCTTCCTTCTCTGAAACTGAATTTGTGGATTGGGGCCTTGGGAGTATATATTTTTTTTAGCTTGTTCTCTGGGTAAATCAGTGATTGAAATAGATTTTAAGAACCTCTGGGGAATACAATTGTAGTTTCAAGACAGAGAGAATTATTACCTCTATTATTAAAAACTCTTATCTACTTTTTTTTTCTGATTCTTTAAGACCAAGTCTCCTCACATAGCACAGACTCTTCCCTCCTCCCCCACCCCTCCAGTTCTCCTTTCCCCACTTCCAAGTACTGGTAGTATGGATACACACCTGCAGTCATCTAAGTTGTTACTGGGAAAAGTTGAGAAAATCATTTAATAAACATTTATATATCCTCTGCTTACATTTAGTTAACTTTTATTAATTTTATCAGTTTATATCTATATGCACTCACATTTATATAGTAAATATTTCTTTATAAATACCAGATTTCATGGTACTTACCTCCTTAATATTTCAGCATGTATTTCTAAAGCATTGAGAACACCTCCTACATTATGTATTTTATTTCTTGTCTTTAGGTGAAGTTACATTTTCAAGAAATATCAAAGGGCAGGACTTTGAAAAATCAGACCATGGTTCTTCTCAGAATACCAGTATGTCTAGCATCTATCAAAATTGTGCAATGGAGGTAAAGATTCTATAGTTCTTGTACTTGTGGTTAAGTGGCTGTAAACATATTCTTATAATAACACTTAATAGGATTCAGTGGGATCTATGTAGATAGTCAGAGGAGTGCTTAATATCTTTGAGGCAATAGTCTAGTAGTCTGTAACATAAAAAAGCTGTTAACTCTAGTTGAAACCAATAAAATTGTAATTTTTTCCCCAGTAGAATAGACCACTGAGATCCATTTCCACCATAGAGACTCAGTGTTTTCCTACTTTGCCCTTAGGTTCTGATGTCGAGTTGTTCACAGTGTATAGCTTGTAAAGCTTTGGTTTATGATGAAGAAATCATGGCTGGATGGACAGCAGATGATTCAAATTTGAATACAACCTGCCCATTCTGTAAAAGCAACTTCTTGCCTCTTCTCAATGTAGAATTTAAAGACCTGAGAGGCTCTGCCAGGTTAGTATTGTGCAAGCTCCTAAGGAGGTAAGTGCCCTGAAGACAAGGCTCTTCAGGAAAGGTACAGTACATAGCAGACTGTAAGGGTGTCCTCTCCTTTCTCTCTAGACTACTTTTCTGCTCTGCTTAATGGATGAATACCAGAAGCAGATTCTTGAAATTAAACTCTGTTTATAGCTGATTCAAAGCTAATGTTTTAGTGTTATTTCAGCACTCCCTGGGGTGGGGAAATGTCTTGGTTTTGAAAGTGCTTCCTAAGCAAACCTGAGAGCCTGAGTTTGGATCCTGAGCACCCAGGGAAAAGCTGAGCACCGGGGAGGTAAAGACAGCTAGGTCTCTGAAGCTCACTGGCTAGCTAGCCTAGCTAAATCAGTGAGTTCCAGGTTCAGTGAGACACTGTGTTTAAAGACAAACAACAACAAAATACAGTGAAGCCAGGTCTGGCACCTTTACTCAGAAGGCAGAGGCAGGCAGATATCTGTGAGTTCAAGGCCAGCCTGGGCTATTTAAGTAGAGTCTTGAAAATAAAAACAAAACTAAACATTGGAAAGTGATTGAAGTAGACACAGGATATTAGCCTCTGACTTCCACATCCTATATACATACTCATGTATTTACATGTGTATGTGCATACAACCACACAAACATATATGCACACAAAACTTCTACCTTAGAGACTTAAATCTTCACATCTTGTTGCTACTGTCTGATACAGTGAGATAAACATATCCTAAGTAATAGAAATGCCACAAATTAGAGGCATGGCTATGGCTCGATAGTAGATCTCTTGGCCTGGCATGCATACAAGGTCCTAGCCCTGGAAACAAAAGAAATGAGACTAATCAGTCTGTGATCAATTGAAAGTTGGTAAAATAGGTAAGTAATTGAGAAGTGTGCTGACCTAATCAATGACATTAATATTGTATTTGCTTTGCTGTTTTGTTTTGATTGTTGAGAATCAAACCCAGCACTTCATGTATGTAATATAAGTATGTACTCTGAGCTACATTCTTAGCTCTCTTAGGGATTTTTGTTGTTGCTGCTGATGTTTGTTTAATGTTCAATTAAAGTGTTTTTTTAATTTTTTATTTATTAATATTATTATGTGTGAGTGAGTGTGGTTACAGATACATGTGTGCCACTGATGCATATGTAGAGGTCAGAGAACACTTACACCTTCTCCCTTGTTGAGGCAAGGTCCTTCATGTTTTCCCTACTTCCATCTCCCATCTTGCCTTAGGAGTAGATTACACATGTGTCTTTATGTGAGTTCCTGGTGTGAAACTCAGATTGTTTAGACTTGTACAGCTAGCACTTTTACCCACTGAGGCATCTTCCTGGCCCTGGTGCATGTTCTTTAATCCAGTCTGTAAAGTCTGTGTCTCAATTGGTGAATTAAGGCCATCGGCACTCAAGGTTATATTTAAGTGAGGGCTTATTGCTCTTTATGATTGTGTTTGTTCTGGTTGCTTGGTGAGTTGGTGATTCTTTCACTCTTGGTAATGTTGGATGTTCACTGGTTTGCGTGTTGGACATGATTTATTCCTCCCCTGTTCTCTTATTTATGGACTGTGTACTGTCCTGCATTCTTGTGTGTGAAACTGTCTTCCTTCACTATGTTAAGAATTTTCTGCACTGCTGGCTTAAATGCCATGGATTGTCTTGACTTGTGTTTGTCTTGAGATAATCTTTTTTATGATTAGTTTATTTTTATGTGTATGAAAATTTGGTTACATGTATTTCTGTGTGCCACCTGTGTATCTGGTGCCCTCCAGGGCTGGAAGACCCCCTGGAACTGGAGTTATGGTCGTTCATGCTGGTTGTGGATGCTAGGTATCAAACCTGGGTCTACTGGAGGAGCATCTAATGCTCTTAACTGCTAAGCCAGCTCTGTCTTGAAATAAATAGTCTTACTTCTCCATGTTGTTTTTAGTTTTGTTCTTGTTTAGTTGGTAAGTTTGGGACTGGGAAAAGAATTCTTGCTTGACAAGTATTTAACTTCCAAGACTTGTAATAAATTATTCCATGTTTTCCTGGCTTTTAGGGGTGCTAGTGACAAATCTGATGTTATTCTGATGTTTTTCAGTGTTTTTCTTTTACAGCTTTTAGTATTGTTACTTCACTTTGTGTGGTTTTTTTTTTAAGATTTTGTCTGTGTCTGTCTGTCTGTCTGTCTGTCTGTCTGTGTGCATGCAGGGCAAAAGAGGGTGTTCAATCCCATGGTGCTAGAATTACAGACAGTTGTGAACTTCCCCGTGTGAGACCTAGGAACCAAACTATTGTTTTCATGAGTAAGAGGTGACATATCTCCAGCACCCAGATTTGTGTTTTAACATCACTATGATATGTGTGGAAAAGTATGTCTGGTCATATGTATAATTGCATGTCTATTCTTTTTTCTGGGTTTTGGAAATTCTCAGCTATGATATCATTGAATATCTGGTCTAAGTCCTTAGGTTTTATCCAGCTCCTTTTATTTTATGAATTCTTAAGTTTGGTCTCTTATGTGTACCCAACTTTTTGGAAGTTTTGTTCATTAGTTTTTGTCTTTCTCTATATATGTATTGTCTCAACTTTGTCCTCTTTTCCTGATTTTTTTTTCCAGCTTACAGTTGTCTGATGAGGCTTTCTGTTGTGGTACTTGATTTATTCTTTCATATATAATATTTGTATCTGATTTATTTTTAATGTCTGTGCTTCCTTGCTGAATTTTCCTTTATATATTTTACTTTTTTTCTTTCAGGGTAATCATTCTCTTGTCCTTTGGTAACTCCTCTTGTCAGATATAAGAGCTTTTCCAAAAAGATACAAGAATATAACATATCAGTTGAACACCTAAAAATACAAAAGTGTTCATACTAAGAGGAAAAAAAAATTAAAGAATGTATATAAAAATAGAGAACAAAAATGAGTATTAAAATACAAATGAGCAGTAAACGGAAGTGGGTATTATGCTCAGTATACTGAAAGAATGGGTACATTCTCATTCACCCATTTTTACCAAGTCACAACCTTCCTGTGATCCATGTAGCTCCTCCTTGCTAATGGTGGGGTGTACAGTGCTGAGGATTGGCCAGCTTCAGACTACCTTGCCAAACTTATGTATTCACAGATGTGCCTTGGGGTCTGCTGCTTCCCTCTTGTTTGTTTGTTTGTTTGTTTTAGTTTGTTTTTTTCTGGAGATATGACTAGTTGAAGCTTCAAAGGTTGAGATCAGATCCTACAAAATTCTGGCCTGCTGTGTTTGGGAAGGAGAATAGGATGGGATTGTGAGTGTTAGGAATCTCTCAGTTTCAAACTCCTGGGGACCATTTGGCCTCTGGTTTGGGTTCCCAGCAGAGTGCTTGGCTCCTGGTGCTTTCCTTTATGGAAGCCTAATGCAAAGCTGCTGCTGAACTGGGCTAGCTGCACAGTTCTTCTTCTGTCACCACTGAGTTCCTTTTAACAAGAAACCTACCTTCCTTGTCTGATACTGAGGCAGCCATCTTAACTCATCTCTTGTTTTTTTCTTTTTTTTTTTTTTTTTTTTTTGGTTTTTCGAGACAGGGTTTCTCTGTGTAGCTCTAACTGTCCTGGAACTCACTCTGTAGACCAGGCTGGCCTAGAACTCAGAAATCTGCCTGCCTCTGCCTCCCAAGTGCTGGGATCAAAGGCATGTGCCACCACTGCCCGGCTTTTCTTGTTTTTTTCTATTTGCAGATTTGATTTGAATATTCTTTTGCCCCCATCTTACAACTTGAAAATCTAAACATTTTTCTGACCACTTTTTTTTTTTTTTTTTTTTCTGGAGCTGAGGACCAAACCCAGGGCCTTGCTAGGCAAGCATTCTACCACTGAGCTAAATTCCCAACCCCACCACTTAGACTTCTTTATGGGCTACTTTTGACATAGCAGCAGGTTTTCACCTGGATCAAGTGATCTCAGAAGAGATGGAGAAAAGTGAGAAGTTGTAACCTAACTTGGACGTGATATCCCATCACTTCTGGTGTGTTCATATTTATCAACTACTCGGGAGTGGTAAAACTAGGGAGCAGCAGCTGGGCAGGTATGGGAGTAGGGGTATCTTGAGGCCATCCACTATGGATATGTGGGCCATGCAAAGACCATCAACTCTCATAAGTACTCACATGCTGTGCACACTTCAAATTCATCAAATGATGGGCAGCTTGTTTGGCGAGTGTTTTCACATGTTTCCTTTTAGTTTTGATTTGGTGTGTATTTTGCTAAAGATAGTCAAACAAACAAACAAACAAGCAAACAAACCCAAAGTAGAATCTACATTTGACCTCTTTCGACCTCCATGGTGTAGTAGCTTGCTGAGAGCTGGTGTCCTTTGCCATAACTATGGATACATCTGTATTAGGATCTGCAGATGCTAAAGGACAAGATGAAGCAAGAACGGTGTCAGCTACAAGCCTGGCTGCTTCCCTGGGCTAAGAAAGGTGAAAGGTCAGCTCATTGGTGTGGGCCACAGTGTTGCCTGACTCACAATGAGCTCCTGAGTATAAATGGTGGAATAATAGTTTCACTATTGACCTCTTGAGGAGAAATTAGTATTCACGATATGCTATACTAGTGTACTCATTTTGTACCTATATATCTTTTATACTTTTGTACCTATATATCTTTTATACTTTTGGAGTTTTCTTTTTAAAGTTGTTCCCATTCTTAGGTAAGATTTTGTCCCGGAATCGTCATCTCCTCGTTTTGTTGTCATTTGCAGTGGAAGGGATTGAAGCCAGGGCTTTTCGCATGCTGGGCCAGTCGATCTTTTTACTTCTCCTCTGGCATTTAGGTCTTTACCTAGGACCCTCCTTTATGGGTGATGGTAGAAATCTAGCTTTTGTTTTCTCTAAGCCATTTATCCCAAAATCTTCTAGATTTTCTATCCTTTTGTGTAGCCCTGGCTGTCCTGGAACTCACTCTGTAGACCAGGCTGGCCTCGAACTCAGAAATCCACCTGCCTCTGCCTCTCAAGTGCTGGGATCAAAGGCGTGCGCCACCTCTGCCTGGCCACGATTTTCTATCCTTTACTCATGAATTTGTGGTACTGGCTTTATCATGTGGCTGTTTGAGTATTCTTGTTTATTGTTTGGATACATCATTACTTTTAGTACTGTACCTTTATGTAGCTTGTAGGTAAAGGATGTTTCTTATTTGGGATTTATTTTATAAGTATTGTTTATAGTTATTTTTTTTCCTGTAGACTTTTAGGCCAACTTGAAATTCCCTTTAAAAGCTTACTGTCTCCATTAAGATAGCTGTCGAGTTAACTGAAGAAAAACAACTTTTTCAGTGTTTTTTGTCTTACCTGTTAGCATAATTTATTTCTCCTTATTTTCACAGAGCTTTGAAACAATGTTCTTATACTTTTATGTTGAGTTAAACATTTCATTTTTAAGCTATAGTTTTACAAGTTTATACTTGCATTATACACAATTGTGTATAATGGAACACTATTGATTTTCCTTTCTGTGTACCATTATGGAAAATTTCAGATTTGAAAAAAAAATTAAAGATTTGGGAGGGAAGGATAATGCTGAAGGCATGTTCTATTCCTGACACACACCCTGTGCCACTGTAAAGATTCTTTTAATAGTAAATCCCCAAATGTCCACCTCATATCCTCCAATGAACACTCTAATGTGCCTACTTTTATTATCATCTATCTCTCCATATGCGTATTAATCTCCTACACCTTTATTCATTTAAAAGTAAAAGCCAGGTATGGTAGCTGAATTGAAGGCTGAGGCAAAAGGGTTGCTGCAACTTTGAGATGAGTCTAGGCTAGAGTGAGTCTCTGTCTTAACAAAACTAAAAGGGCTGAGAATGGCTTAAGGTAAAGGCACCTGCTACCATGGATCACATATAAAACATGCATACATGCATTAATAATCAGTGAAATTAAGATGTTTGAATTAAATAAATACAAGGTAAATGTGTTAATGTACTTAATTTAAAGAAGAGATGTCATTAACTACAGTTCAGCATTACACACAGTAAAATAGGCAAATGTAAAATATATCATTTGAAGAATAAATATATACATTAGTGGAATTCAAACACATATCAAGGGGAGAAGGTTATCATTACCTCAGATAATATTGTCCTTTGCATGGCCCTATTGTCACCCAGTCCTACCCAGAGAAAGAAGGAAAGAGAAGACGAAAATAATAAAAACACAACATGGAGGTCTGTAAACGTGTCATTATGAGCAATTAAAGATTAGCATAGGTTAACTGAGATTATGGGTGTGTAACACGGCGCCCAGCAGGGTCAACCTAACACACTGCTGGAGCCGGCCTCAAGCCTGCCTGCCTCCCTGCCCACTCCCGAGCTTACTTTGGGAGTATTTGAGACGGGATCTTGTTAGGTAGCCAAGTAGAATTTGAACTCAAGGTCTTCCTGCCTCAGCCTCTAGTTTCTCAGATTACAGGCTTGTGCTAGCATGTCTCTACTAAATTTTATTTTAAAGGGCTTTTTATATTTATTTTATATGTGTGAGTATTTTGTTGTCTGCACATATGTATATGTACTGTGTGTCTGCTCAGTGCCTGGGGAGCATTGGAATATCCCTGGACCTGGAGTTTTATGGATAGTTGTAAGGCACCATGTGGGTTCTGGGAAGCAAACTCAGGTCCTCTACAGAGCAGCAAGTGCTCCTAAGTGCCGAGCCATCGCTCCAGCCTCCATACTTTTTTTTTTTTTTTTTTAATCATGGAGTGTTTTGTTTTCCTTTTTCATTGTTTTCTTTCATAGTGTCAGCAGTCAGCACTGCTGCTCTCTTAGTTGCAGATCTTAGGGTGGAAAGTGGAGGAGAGCAGAAGTGTGCGTCTGAGGAGGGAACATGTCCCTGGGGATCCCCAGCTAATGCTGTTTTACTATAAAACAGTGATTCTAAATACGATTATTTGAGGACATGGGGATTTAAACTGAGAAAATTGTTCACACATGTCTTTAATCCCAGTACTTGGGAGGCAGAGGCACTTGGTGTCAGAGATCTGAGATTGGGGGCCAACAAAGGCTACACAGTAAGACCCTGCTTTAAAAAATATATTGTAAGCCTGGTGCTGGTGGCTCACATCTTTAAAGCAGAGGCATAGATCTCTGAATTGGAGGCCAGCCTGGTCTACAGAGTGAGTTCAAGAATAGCCAGGGCTACACAAAGAAACCTTGTCTCAAAATAAAAAATTAAAAATAAAATAAAACATATATATAGTGGATACGAGTGTGTGTTTGTATATGTGTGGAAACATGAGTGTGTGTATAGGTCACAGGCCGACTTTCTGCAGAGTTGGTTCTCTTCTTCCACTGTAGGTTCTAAGGATCCAACTCAGGTTCTCAATCTTCCATGGCAAGCGTGTTTACTCACTGAATTAACCTAGACTTGGAAATTTTATTTAAGCCTTTTTTCCTCCTCTCTGTTTCTTACTTAGCTTTTTCTTGAAACCAAGTACGTCTGGTGACAGTTTACAAAGTGGCAGCATTCCATCGGCAAATGAGCCCTCCGAACACAAACCTGTGTCCAGTTCAGCAGAACCTGACTTGATCAGCTTTATGGATTTCTCGAAACACAGTGAGACCATAACAGAAGAAGCGAGTTATACAGTCGAATCAAGGTATTGAAGGATGCACAGAGTCCACTGTAAGAAATACAGTATTCCTGTGAACATTCTGCATCTAAAGACAGCCTGGTTGGACTTGATGGTGCATGGCAAGATGAAGTAATGTTTAAATAAAACAACTGAATAGACAGTTTTTTAATATCATGTCCTCGCATACCCATCACCAGTTAACCATCTGACCAGGGTTAGGAAAATGCTTGGGGAATGTTTGATGTTTCCATGGGGAGAAAGATGGTAGAGCTTGAGGCCTCAGGAGGCAAGTGCTCCACCACTGAGCCACACCTCCACCTTCACATTTAAGTCTTTTTTTTTTTTTTTTTTTTTGGTTTTCAAGACAGGGTTTCTCTGTATAGCCCTGGCTGTCCTGGAACTCACTCTGTAGACCAGGCTGGCCTCGAACTCAGAAATCCACCTGCCTCTGCCTCCTAAGTGCTGGGATCAAAGGCGTGCGCCACCACTGCCTGGCATCTTATTTTTACATATACATTTGTTTGATACATTTGTGTTATCAAAAGTGCATGTTTTGTTTTTGTTTTAAGAACTTTATTTATTTTATGTATGTAAGCACACCAGAAGAGGGAATTGGATTCTATTACAGATGGTTATGAGCCACCATGTGGTTGCTAGGAATTGAACTTGGGACCTCTGGAAGACCTCTTAAACTGCTGAGCCATCTCTCTAGCCCCATATTTAATTCTTAACAGATGCCAGTTCTTCTCAGGGGATTCAGAATATTTAAGTTCACTGTAGAAAATACTGTACCTCTCTAGAATTTAGATTGTTTTTCATAACTAACATTTTCATTTTTTTTCAGTGATGAAATAAAGAAAACCACTATTGATGTCCAGAGTGTGAAAATGTCATCTGTGCCTAACAGTTTATCTAAGCGAAATGTATCTTTGACTCGAAGTCATAGTGTTGGAGGTCCTCTGCAAAATATCGACTTCTCCCAGCGACCATTTCATGGCATCTCAACAGTCAGTCTTCCCAATAGTCTGCAGGAAGATGTGGTATGTGTTGTTGTAACCATGCTGTGTGCTTTTGTAATATAGCTTGGAGCACCCCACAGGTTCATGGTAGCATGTGAAAAGTGATAGGTACAGTTTTTTGGTGGCACTTGAGGCCGAGACAGGAGGATTAAATTCATCTTTGTGGAACATGGTGAATTTTATGCCTGGCAGAACTATCATGCTGGGGAGATGACTCAGCCATTAAAATGCTGCACAAGCATGAAAACTCAGGGGTTCAGATAATCTGCACCAGTGTAAAAAGCCACGTAGGATGGTGTATGTGTTATAATGCAAACACTGTAGATGGAGACAGGAAGATTACTACACTTGCTGGTCAGCCAGTCAAGCTGAATTGTTGAGCTCCAGGTTCATTGCAAGACTTTGTCTCAAAAAATAAGGTAGAGAATATTGAGGGAGACACCCAATGTCACGTGCTGCACATATTCAAACACATAGGAACATAGAAATTTGCCAGGTATGGTAGTACATGCCTGTTCCAAAAGATTCATAAAGAAACTGAAAGATTTTCAAATGGAAAATGTACCTGTATGTGTATGTGTGTTTTTTTGAGACATGATATTGCGCTGTAGCTCTGACTGCCCTGGAACTTGGTATATAAATGAGACTAGCTTTAAACTTGTGGGAATCCTCATGCCTCTATCTCCCAAGTGCTGGGATTATAGGCATGTGCCACCACACCTGGCTTAAATTTTAGTATTGAAATTTTCAAAAATGTACAAGGTCTCACGTATAGGCTAGGCTGACCTCAAATTCACAGAGATTCTCCTGCCTCTGCCTTCCAAGTAGTGTGTACTTCCATACCCACCTCATTAAATCTCCTGACCCAATAGCTACCTTCAGTAATTTTCAGTTTATGGCTATTTTTTGTTATTATTTTATGAAAATTCTTATTAACTTTTCTATACCTAGATTATTTTGAAAGCAATTTCAAGTAATGTCTATGCTGCATATAACTATTTCAGAGGTATCTGTAAATGAAGACTTTAACAGATATAGTCACAACATTATACCCTAAACTAGGGCATCATTAGGATATTCAGTCTTTGTTCAGAGTTTTAATCATGAAAGTTGTATCAAAAGTGTGTCTGGGGCAGGATGTGGTCTTAGGCATCAAGATAAAGTATAATCACGCCTTGCTTGGTTGGGACTCAGAGGTTTCCACAGTCCTGATTTGGTTGTTTACAACCTTACAAATTGGCATTTGAATCAAGAAATGTGGTTTGCTTCAGGGTTTGTTTTGTTTTAATTTTATTCTAAATTTTAACTTTCTTAATTTTAAATTTAATTCTAAAATTAACTTTAAAAAAAAACTTGGGCCGGGCGGTGGTGGCACACGCCTTTAATCCCAGCACTTGGGAGGCAGAGGCAGGCGGATCTCTGAGTTCAGGCCAGCCTGGTCTACAGAGTGAGTGCCAGGACAGCCAAGGCTATACAGAGAAACCCTGTCTAAAAAAAACCCAAAAAAAAAAAAAAAAAAACTTGGAGATAAAAAATATTAGACATCAAAATTAACCAGACCCAAAGTCTGTACATCTTTTATGCATCCGGAATAGCTACTTTGAGGTTGTGAGCCTTCATGTTGGATTTTACACTCACGGTTTTTTGTTTAAAACATGAATTTAAAATTTAAATTAAAAGTTTTATTTATTTATTTATTTTTTTGTTTTTGGTTTTTTGTTGTTGTTGTTGTTTTTGTTTTTTGTTGTTGTTGTTGTTGTTTTGTTTTTCGAGACAGGGTTTCTCTGTGTAGTCCTGGCTGTCCTGGAACTCACTCTGTAGACCAGGCTGGCCTCGAACTCAGAAATCCGCCTGCCTCTGCCTCCCAAGTGCTGGGATTAAAGGCGTGCGCCACCATCGCCCGGCAAAAGTTTTATTTATTTATTTATTTATTTATTTGCCTTTTAAAGACATCTTTCTTAATAGCTGGCCTTGAATTCAATATGTAGATCACTTTGGCCTCACACTTGGAGCAGCTCTGTCTCTGCCAGCCACAAAGAAAACAAAACAAAAGAATTATTTCATCTTTTAGCATTGTAAAAGAGTCTATTGAAATATAGATTATCAATTTTCTCCTATGATGATTTAGCTTAAGTATAATCTAGTGGCTTTCACTGCTTTGGTTCATTAGCACTTTTTACTACATATAATAATAGCCCCCAAATAACAAATTTTAACCGGATAGAGAAGTACAGTCTCATTGCAGAGTACTGGCAAGCACACAGAGTTAGATAATGTTCACTTTTTGTCTATTTTTAAAGGACCATCTAGGCAAGCGGCCCAATCCTCCTCCTGTGTCTGTGCCCTATTTGAGTCCTCTAGTGCTTCGAAAGGAACTTGAATCTTTGCTAGAAAATGAAGGTGATCAGGTCATTCATACATCCTCGTTCATCAATCAACATCCAATCATTTTCTGGAACCTGGTTTGGTATTTCAGACGTCTGGACCTTCCTAGCAACTTGCCAGGACTTATTCTCACCTCTGAGCATTGTAATGAAGGTGTGCAGGTGAGTCCTTCTGCACTGTGACTGCACTGCTGCAATGGGGTAGGCTGAACCTCAAGCTACTGAACATAGATAACAGGAGCTTCACAGAGGAGGAGCTAAAACTTGGGATGGGATGGTAGTGTTTGAGCTCTGAGAGTCTTCTGTTTTTGTTTTGTTTTTCTTAGCTGTGTGTGCGCTCTCTATTTTTAAGGTTTTCTAGTCTAAGATGACTGACTTCTGTCTTCAGGCTATCACAGTCACATCCCAGCCAGCAGTGAGGAGAAAACTGAGAGGTAGCCAAGAGAGGGTCTTCTCTCGTAGATCCCATGGAGTTGTACATAGTGTTTCTACATGTGTGTCAGTATGGCCTGGATTTAGATTGCTCTGTCTAGCAGTGCTGGTGGTTAGAAAAGGAAGGTTTTATCATTAGCTGTCATATTTTCTCACAGCTATCTTATTGGAAAATAGCTAGCTATCTTATTGGAAAGATTTTATTCATAATTTTCAGATAATATAATTAAAAATTAGGGAAGTATTTGTGTAAGGTATTTTTTTTTTTTTGGTTTTTCGAGACAGGGTTTCTCTGTGTAGCCCTGGCTGTCCTGGAACTTACTCTGTAGACCAGGCTGGCCTCGAACTCAGAAATCCGCCTGCCTCTGCCTCCCAAGTGCTGGGATTAAAGGCGTGCACCAACCACCGCCCAGCCAATCCAGTCTTTTAATGTCAGAAAAACAAACCATATGTGTCAGAAAATAACAAGACAGTTTGTCGTCGGCATTAATAAAAATTAAAACTTTTGCTCAGAATTTCAAGTCTATAATTTAAAAAAAAAAACACTTAAGTTTTCTTATTACTGGTAACATTTTATTTGGAAAACTAATTTTATTAATCTCTTTTAGCTTCCTCTATCATCTTTGTCCCAGGACAGCAAACTGGTGTATATACAACTGCTATGGGATAATATCAACCTTCATCAGGAGCCAGGAGAACCTCTGTATGTCTCTTGGAGGAACTTGAGTAAGTAAAAGAGAAGTGAAGAAACAACAGGGTTGGGCTTGGAGGACATTCAGGGCTTCAGGAATTCCAGAGGCAGAGGCAAGACGATCTCTGTGAGTTGTAAGCCAGCCAGGACTCACTACATGGTGAGATGCTGTCTTTAAAAAAGATAAAACAGTGCCTTTAATCCCAGCACTCTGGAGACAGAGGCAAGTTCTAGGCCAGCCTAGTCTATAGAGCAAGTTCCAGGATAGCCAGTGCTATACAGAGAAATTCTGTCTTAAAAAAGCAAGTGAATGAGTGAATGAACAAATGAATGAACAAATGAAGACAAAACTGTACTGGCAGGGTGATTCAACAGGTCAGCTCTTGCCATCAAGCCTGGTCATCATAGTTCAGTCTAGAGACCCACAAGGTGGAAGACTCACAAAAGTTGACCCCTGACCTTCAAACATATATGGTCTACACACATAGATTAGACAATCAGTCAATCAGTCAATCTAGTGACCTTTATGCTACTTTGGCTTTAAATCTTCTTTCTCAGAAGTGTATATAGACTGCTTGTTTTCACTTCAGTTTCGTCTGTCTGTCTGTCTGTCTGTCTGTCTGTCTGTCTGGGTGTGTGTTACTTTTTTCCCTGTAGTTGGCATTTTAAGTAAAATAATGTCTTGGAGGATTATTTTGATAGTCATGTCTGTTTCGGTTCTAAATGTCTCTTGTGCTATTTCCCTACATTTTAGGAAGTACTCAGCAAGGACCTTGTTCTGTTGGGCCATCTTGATGGCTTTCTTTCTCTACCTACCTACCTACCCACCCACCCACTCATCCTTTATTGTTATCTGAATATAACATTTTTTCAGCGTGTCCCCTATTCCATATTCTTGATATTCTTTCTTCTATTGGATTCTTCTCTGCTGACAGGATGTTTTCTTTTGTGTTTGTCATTTGACCAAGTTCATCTCTATTGTTGCTAGTTTTGTTTTGTTTTTTTTTTAATCTTAATTTCTCATCCACGTTAACAACTTTTTTGTTATATTGCTGAGTTTTTTTTAAATCTATGTCTTAAAATTATTTTCTGCTTTTTTTGTTTGTTTTATTTTGTTTTTGAGACATAGCTTTTTTCTGTATGGCCGTGACTATCCTGGAATCCTGGAATTTGCTCTGTAGATAGGCTGGCCTCATATTCATAGAGATGGGACTACCACTGCCTGGCTCAGCTGCTTATTTATGTTCTCTTTGAAAACATTGATTCTTTTCAGAAATAAACTTTTTGATTTTCTTTATCTAGCATTTTACCATCCTAGAGTATCCAAATTTGGTCATTGAGAATTTAAGGTCTTTTGGAGGATTCATAGTACTTTGGAAACCTTTTGTTTGTTTTGTTGTATGGTATTTCTGTTGTTTTTATTTGGGGACAGTTTTTTGCTCCATATCCCAGGCTGGCTTTGACTTGTGTCTTCCTAGATCCCTTTGAGTCAGACTTTGTAGTGGTGGGATAACCTGTCTTTGCCATCTTTTCCTGTGTCACATGTATGCATATATGAACACATATATACAAGTAAGAAATTTTTAAGGATGAATTGCTTGGTTTAGTGATTGTAGCTCAGTAAAAATGGAGGGACTAGAGTGACGTGTAAGAGTGCTTGCTGCTCATTCAGAGGTCTGGAGTTGAGCACCCACATCAAGTGGGTTGTCAATGCAGCTCATAACCACCTGTGCTCACTTCCAGGGGATCAGACACCCTCCTTTGGTACAAGGGCAGCTGTACACATACATACATATACACATACACATAAACACATGCATAATAAAATTTTTAAATTTGAGGATTTAAGGGAACGGTAGAACACTTTCCTAACACAAGAAGGCCTTGTGTTGGGGCTAGAGAGATGACCAGTGGTTAAGAACATGGACTGCTTTTCCAGAGGTCCTGAGTTCAATTCCCAGCAACTACATGGTGGTTCAAAACCATCTGTAATGGGATCTGATACCCTCTTCTGGTATGTCTGAATATAGCTATAGTATACTCATATACATAAAATGAATAAATTGAAAAAAAGAAAGGAAGAAGGAGAAGAGGAAGAGGAGGAAGAAGAAGCAGCAGCAGCTATGTATTAAATCCCTAGCACAGAAATTCCTTAGCTATGTATGGTGGTGTATATGCCCATAATTCAAGCATTCAGAAAGCTGAGGCAGGAAGATAAATCACAAGTTCAAGGTCAGCCTAGACATTGCTAGTTTCTGGCCAATTTGGACTACATAGCTAGATCCTATCTCAAAAATGGTGAATGAATGAATGAATGAATGAATGAATGAATGAATGAATGAATGA
>JANHMN010000004.1:59046965-59101148 GCA_030674055.1 Rhabdomys pumilio | reverse complement strand
TGAATGAATGAATGAATGAATGAATGAATGAATGAATGAATGAATGAATTGAAATGGTGGTGTTGCATATATGTCACTGTTGGAATAAAGATCACGTCTGAGATTAACCAGGAGGTAGGAGCCAATGATGATAGAGAGCTGTGCTGTTAGTTTGGTTGAAAATGAGGAGTTACTAGTTTAGTTGGCAGCTATGTTGTTTGAGAAATACATTATTTTATAACATTGGATCATATTCCCATCTCATGCTAATAGTGGGTAAAAGTGTATAGTCTTGAAATTATTTGTAGCAAAGCATCCTTTTCTTCCAGCCTAAGCACACACTTTATACATTTATACATGTTTAATGCTTACATATGATTCAACTGTGCTCCATCACACTGTTGTAAATCTAAGATTAAGCTCTCCAATACTTAAGATGGAAAGTACAGTGGCATAAAGAGTAAAGAGTTCCTTCTCATGGTTATGTTTTAGAAATTATATTGTATATTTTAAGCACATACAGTTTTTCCCTTTGGGGGGGTGTGGGGGGGGTTGAGACAGGATTTCTCTGTCTTGCTCTAGTTTTCCTGGTTCTGTAAATCAGGCTAGCCTCAATACAGAGATCCACCTGCCTCTGCCTCTGCCTCTGCCTCTGCCTCTGCCTCTGCCTCCCAAGTGCTGGGATTAAAGCTACCACCCAACCTATGATTTGTATTTTCTAATAAAACTTTAACTATGAATTGGATAGTTTCTAAGCAGTTCCTTTTTTATTAGGGTTCTGGGTCCTTCTGGTATATTCACTTCTATGATAGTAAAAGTTGCTCCTTGGTCCTACTATAGTTTCTGGAATTTAGTATCACACCCTAGCCTCTGGATAAATACTGTAAATTGGAAAAGAGAAGAAGGTTATCCTATTTAAAAAGAACAAAGAGTGGCTGGGCAGTGGTGGCGCACGCCTTTAATCCCAGAGCTTGGGAGGCAGAGGCTGGTGGATTTCTGAGTTCGAGGCCAGCCTGGTCTACAGAGTAAGTTCCAGGACAGTCATGGCTACACAGAACAAAGAGCATGTTTAGTAAGCACACTGTCACATGATTTTACTGGCAAGTGGGAGGTGACATTGCGGAGATGATGAGAAGTGACGCAGCTTTAGAAACTTGTTATTGCTTGGGAAACTTACTCTCTATGTATCGTTCTTTAGATTCTGAGAAAAAACTGTCAGCGGAGCAGCAGGCAGCCAGCGCGTTAGTCGAGACTATCAGGCAGAGTATTCAGCAGAATGATGTTCTTAAGCCCATCAACCTGCTTTCCCAGCAAATGAAGCCAGACACGAAAAGACAGAGGTATTGATTTCACTAACTTTTACTTGATTACACTTGATTTAACATTTTATGATATATGTTCTTTTTTAACATTTTATTGATTTTGTGTGTGTGAATTTTACATCGTAGCCCAATCCCATTCATCTCCCTGTCCTTTCTTACTTGCCTTCCACACTTGCAACCTCCCTGCCAGAAGGAAAAACAAAAGAATCTCATTGTAGAAGCTGTACTGTGTGACAATGTATCCATGCCTACAGTATGTGTCACACAGTATTCCCTTTTGTCCACATTTCTTTACTTGTAAATGATCATTACAGTGAGTGATTGGTCTGGTTCCAGGCCTCTGGCTCCTGCTACTCTATCAATGCTAAATCCTCACCAGGACTCCATTTAGATATCTTGTTGTTGCCTTGTGTTATAGAGGTCCTACAGCTTTGGATCTGCAGGACTGGCCCTTTCATGTGCTTCTGCAGTTTATAGGTGGGCCAACTCAAAGTCCTAGATTTGGACCTGGGTGGTAGCTGAGGTGATCAGTTGGCTAGCTCTCCAGCACCCACACCACTGGGACAAGCTCCCCAGCACTGTCCTGGCAAGCTCTCCCAAGGCAACAGCCAACAAGGGGCAGAGCCAGAGAGCTGGCTCTCATGCTCTTAGGGCTGGCTCGCCCTTGCCCATGCCAGCAAGGCTAGCTCTCCTGCCAGCTGTAGGTGGCAAAGAATGAAGAGGGTAGTGTCTCATCCTCATCACTGCATGGCCTACAAGTATCAGGGCCAGCTTTTCCTTGCTCACACACTTGGGTCCCACTCACCTGCAACCTTCACAACCAGGGTCAACTTATTGTCTATCGCCTGATTGTCTCTAGCCTGCCAGCTGCCCCAGTAATGACACAGAGACCTTTTATTAAGTATGAAAGCTTGGCCTTAGCTTGGACTTGTTTCCAACTAGCTCTTATACTTACACTGAACCCATTTATACTAATCTGTGTTCTACTACATAGCTGGTTACCTCTTGAGTACCAAGACTTGCTTCTTCCTCTGAGTTTGGCTGGTGAATCTCTCACCTTATTTTTTCCCAGAGTTCTTATTTCCTCCCCAAAATATCACCTATCCTTTCCTGCCTTGCTGGAAGCCATCGTCTCTTTATTAAATCAATCAGAAGGGGTTGGAGATGTTTACAAACACTGAAATAGATAGATGATGCTTCCTTCATATACAGTGCACAAGAGATTATCCCAACAGGCACCAAAAAGGGGTTCTCTTGGGCTTGTTTTGCTTGTCCGGGCCACATTAGCATATATGTTATATGTAGTACCTCTGATCATAAAAGAAATAAGTGCTATTCAAATATATGCATTCATATCTTATCACAAATACACAATGAGCAAAAGAGTATAGGTTAAATCTTAGTAAGGTAAGTCATAGATAATGAAGGAATATGGTATATATTTTGGAAACGTTTCCTTCACTGAAGTCTGTTAATTTCTAAATTTTGATATATCTAAGTATGTATGTACCATCCTGTGATAACAACACAGTTTTTTCTTGTTGAATTAAAAATAAATATGAGATTAGAAGTAGAATTGGTTTAGGAAAGAGACAAAAATAATGAAGAACTCAGATGTGAGTCTCTTCCTGATCCTTTTGTTGGGATCTGTACATATTCCCATCTTGACTAAGTGAATTTTACTGTGCAAGCTTTGGAAAGGAGCATAAATATATCACGCATTATGAATTTTCCCAGAGTCTATTCTTTTTTCTTTTTTTGGAGATAAGGTCTCCCAGTGTAGCCTTGGTTGGTCTGGAACTCAGTATGTAGACCAGGTTATCCTTGAACTCACAGAGATATACCTGCATCTGCCTCCAAAGTGCTGAGATCAATGGTATGTGTCACCACACACCAATTCCCAGAGTTCTTTTTAGAGCTTCTTACTTGTAGCCCCTGTGATGATGACCTCAGAAATGATAGAACAAGAATTCACACTGACACCTGATGGTGTACTTAGCATCTGTTAAAGTTGAGATGATTTTGAGGTCTCAGGAGTAACTTGCATCTGTAGTTTGCATGCTAAAAGGGGTTTGAATGTCATTTTACTGTTTTTGAAGCTTCTAGAGGAAGCTTCCTATGAGACATAATTAGAATTTGCATTGCTTCCTAATTTTTTTATTTTTGATACAGGCTGGACTTGAACTCCTTATCACTCTCTCTCTATCACCCAAGTGCTGGGAATACAGATGTGCCACCAGGACAGTTTGTTTTTTGTTTTTGTTTTTTCGAGACAGGGTTTCTCTGTATAGCCCTGGCTGTCCTAGAACTCACTCTGTAGACCAGGCTGGCCTCGAACTCAGAAATCCACCTGCCTCTGCCTCCCAGGTGCTGGGATTAGAGGTGTGCACCACCACCGCCCGGCCAAGTGCCACCAGGACAGTAAATTCATTTTGCAAGTCCACCTCATCCTTATTTTTTGTTTGTCTTGGTAGATAAGGGTTAGATTTTGGCCCTTGTGAATGGTGGACAAACACAGTGCCACTGTGTCACAGCCCTAGAGCAATAGTACTAGTGTTCAAACCCAGAGAAGGCCTGTGCATGTTCAGCCAGGACTGTGTGATGGAACCGGTTACACTGCCCAACCCTCTTAACTTTTTTTTTAAATTTTAAAATGTGAATTAGAGGCTCACAGGATACTTTTTGTAATATAAAGTTTAGTGTACCATTCAACTAGTTTCCTCAAAGATACCTCATATGCCTGAGGCGTCACATGGAAGCAGGAGATAATTACATAGCTATAGCTAAGTATCTTGTTGAATGTATTTTCACTGTGCACTGCCAGGTATACTGGTTCATATCTGTGGTCTCAGCGCTTAGACAAGACAGAAAGATGGCCAAGAGTTTAAGGCCAGTTTTAACCACACAGTAAGTTCCAGGCCACCCTGGACTAGAGTGACCCTCTGTTTTGAAGAAACTCCCAAATCAACATTCCATCTGTATGCATTTTGTTGTTGCTTTGCTGACTACTTCAGAATCTTTCTTTTTCTTCTTTTTTTTTTTAAATAGGAGTTTATACAGAGAAATCCTTTTCTTATCATTAGTGTCTCTTGGGAGAGAAAACATTGATATTGGTAAGTTAATTAATGGAGGATCAATAAAAATTTTAGTTTTATTTTTGAAGTTAAAGTTTTTTGTGTTTGTTTTTTGGTTTTTAAATGGGAAGTGGTGGGAGTGTTAAATCACATGCCTAGCATACAAGGACCTGGGTTCATTTATCAGCATAAAAAAGGAAAGAAAATGTGGCTGGCAGTGTGATTGGGCAGCTTTCTACACCTGCTGTCATGTCAGGCCATGCCTTCTGCACCATTGCGGACTGTTCTACTGGAACTGTAAGCTAAAATAAAACCTTTCTTTAAAAAGAAACGCAAAACAGATTATTGCTTTTAGCTGGGCCCAGTGCACATGCCTGTATTCTCAGCACCTGGGGCTAAGATTGGAGGGCCACAAGTTGGAGGTCACTGTGGTGGGCGGGGCTTTGTACAATAAGACTGTCAGCAGGTGAGATGGCTTACCGAAGTTCCATCCCCAGTACCCACCCACATGGAACTAGAGAACTGAGTCCTCTGATTGTTCTCTGATCTCCACTCTACCCTTAAAATTTCTATCTAAATAAGCAATGTAATCTGTGTCACATGACTCAGTATAATTTTTTAAAGTATATAGCTTTTGTTTCACTAACAAATTACAATTGCATTTTTGAAAATCTTTCAGAGGCTTTTGACAATGAATATGGACTGGCATACAGAAGTCTGTCTTCTGAGATTCTTGAAAAGTTACAGAAAATCGATGCACCACCCAGTATCAGTGTGGAGTGGTGCAGGAAGTGTTTTGGAGCACCTCTCATTTAAATAAGATTCATTCAAACTTTGGTAGAGCACTTGGGAAATAGATCCTGTCTGGAAACTTAACGTGGTGAAAGCTGAAATGAAGTAACTCTGGGGATGAAATACAAATGAACTGTAATTCATACTGAATCATCTCAGAATGTAAGACAGCACTCAGTTCCCTGAGGTTTATTGATGGTGAACACTCCTGACCTATTTCCCTGCCTCTGCTGAAAATCAACACAACTATTTTTGCGACTCACAGTATGTGTAAAAGAAATAATGAAGTTTTCATCTTTCTAGATAATTTGCTTTTATTGAAGTTGTCCAGCTAGGAAATGGCAAATTAAATTTGCCTAACCAAAAGATATGAAATAGTTCAATAATAACTGTATGATTGTATGTGTGAGGCTATGTAGTCAGTATGTGTATAGGTGTCTATTTATTAAAATACTGAGGTTGCATGTTGCAGCAGTTTTCTGAGGGAGGCCTCATTGCCCAGTAGGTGACTACACTTGTTTATAGTCAGCAGTTCCAAAAACATCTTAACAACTGCCTTCCCTATGATTTAAAGTCTTATATCTTTGCCTTTTAAATTATGTAATATCTTGCTTAATAGGTTATATCTTAGATATCCAAGTGCTCCTTTCCATATTCTTCCAATACTAAGTTAATCTGCAATGTTTTCATTGGAATCCAAAAGGTAAAATGAAATTAATCTTTGTAACCTAACAAAATTATCCAGAACATGCTTTTATAATACTAATGTATAGTCTTTGACCCCGAAATCTTTATTTAGGCAGGCCACTTGTTGGTATTGATTATTTTTTTATAATCCTGGTTTCATGGGAGGCAGAGACAGGAGGATCTTGAGTTCAAGGCCAGCCTGAACAACTTTCAGTGAGCCATGTCTCAAGAACTTGAAAGGAGATCTGGAAATATTGCTCAGTGGTGGAGCACTTAGCTAACATACATGAGGCTCTAGGTTCAGTTCCTAGTACCACAAAATAAGTAAGTAAATAGATAGATAGATAAAACCTGTGGGATGGAGAATTTGCACTGCACATAAAAGTTTTATTCTTGTACAATATTTTGATTTATATGCTTGTGAATAAAAGTGTGTATTTGTAAATACTGTTTTTTTAGGTGGAATCAATTAAGTCTAAAAACTTTAAAGCTTACTCAGCTCATTGCCAGGTTTAAGAAAATCATGACCTCCTGTGCCCCACCCACCTTGACATAAACTGTGCTTTCTGTTTAAAGCATCCACTTAAGAACAACAAATTTGCCTTAGCTGTCTGTGTAGTTTAGAAAACCAGTGGCTATGCGTGCACTTACAGTAACAGTGCAGATGACTAAACCGGTTGGCAAACTTACCTCAACATGGTACACTTCAACGTGGTGGGCATTTTTTTAAATTATGTACCAACATTTCAACACTAAAGGTTGTTAATCTGACTTTGCAGAATTCTAGTCTGAATTTGAGTGTTAAAAGTTTTATCAAAAATTTTGTAAAGGCTTTCTTACATTCAAATTGGATCTTTTACAGTTTCAAATATATATATATATATTTTTACAGCTTATACCTTAACATTTATTGACCCAACAAATTTTGAAATTATCTTACATATATAAAATTTAAGTTGAATAAAAAGAAAAATCTCAAATTTGGTGTCTGTTGAATTTCTAAAGCTACTGCAATCTCTCGGATTGACTATTCCATTTCTGTTTGAGGATTTTTTTTTTTTCTGGTCTGTGTAACTTGACTTGCTAGTTGTTGAAGTACTTTATTTACCAAACTTATGTGATAGTTACCTACTTAAAATATGAAGTTATACCTTTTGTTATCTTTTTAAAAACTTTAGTTTTTGCTACAATTTAGATTCATGGGAACCAGTTTATGGTGGTGTTTGTTGATTTCTGTATAGCCCTGGCTGTCCTGGAACTTGCTCTGTAGATTAGGCTGACCTCAAGTTTACAGAGACCCACCTGTTTACTTGTGCTTGGATTTAAAGGTATACATCAACACTGCCTGGCTTTGTTCATTTTTTAATTTTTATTTTTAATGTCTTCTCTTGCACCTTTATAGAGAAGTACTAACTACATTTATAGTACACTCTGGATTTAGTGGCGTACAACTAAATCCCAGAATTTGAGGCCAACTTGGGCTAGGAGACCTTAGAAAATATATATATATACAAAGTGGATATTAGCCATAAAGTACAGAATAACCACAGACCCAAAGAAGCCAAGTAACAAGGAGGCCCCAAGGGAGGATGCTTGAATCTCACTCAGAAGGGAAAATAAAATAGACATCAGAAGTGGGTGCAGAAAGGGGATGGGAGGGGAACAGGAGTGGTGATCAGATGTGGGGGGTGGGCTTGGGAGAACAGAAATGAGAGGGTCTTCCAGGAGCCTATGGAGGTGACCCTGAGACTCCTAACACCTGGGGGATATGGAGACTTAAGTGGCCACCTGCTATAGCCAGCTAGGTAGGACTTCGAGTGGAGGGAGGCAGGCATTAACCTACCCAAAAAACCTTCAACCCAAAATTTGTCCTGCCTGCAAAACGTGCAAGAAGATGAGATTGAGGGAAGGGCTAATGAATGACTGGCTCAATTTGAGACACATCCCATGGGAGAGCCAGCCCCTGACACTGTTAAGGATACTCTGCTTTACTTACAGACAGGACCCTAGCATAACTCTTCTAAGAGCTTCATCCAGCAGCTGATGTAAAACAGATGCACAGACCCATGACCAAACAATAGGCCTAACTCAGGAAGCTTTGTCAAAGAGCTGGGGGGAGGGCTGAAGGAGCTGGAGGGGTCAAGAACACCATAAGACCTACAGAGTAGCCGGGTGGTGGTGGTGCATGCCTTTAGTCCCAGCACTTGGGAGGCAGAGGCTGGTGGATTTCTGAGTTCAAGGCCAGCCTGGTCTACAGAGTTCCAGGACAGCCAGGGCTACACACAGAAACCCTGTCTCAAAAAACAAAGAAAAAAAGAAAAACCTACAGAGTTAACCTTTGGTTCATGGGTGTAAAAGTAACTTTTATTCTCCTGGTGTAATTATCTCTGAGGCTTATTGCCTGCTTGCTAACTCAGGCCTAGTCCTATAAACTTCTAGCCTCCATACAATCTCATCTGTTTCAGCCTGAGACTTGCTGCTCTGGCTGACTGGCTGATTCAACTCAGCTAGCTGTTTAGGCTCAAACTCCTCTCCAAGCTGACTCAATGTGGCTTCTTCATTTCTCATGAATTGTTCTGTGTGGCCTCGAACTCATCTGTTCTAATCTGGCTCAGTCTCATTCTGTTTTTACCTGTGTCTAGCTTGTTCTCTTTCTACAACCCATCTCTATAACTGTCCCAGTAAACTGCCTTTCTCTGCACTGGCCTTCCCTTTCTTCTGGTGAGAGTTGGACATATCCTGTTCTGTCATTTCTCTGATTCATCACTTTGTCAATTAGACATCACTTTTAAAAGTAGGTGTTTCTTTGGGCTGGAGAGATGGCTCATCAGTTAAGAGTAATAACTGCTCTTTTAGAGGTCATGAGTTCAGTTCCCAGCAACTGGTGGTTCAAAACCATCTGTAAAGAATGGTATCCGATACACTCTTCTGGTGTCTGAAGACAGCTACAGTGTACTCATATACATAAAATAATAATTTAAAAACAAAAAAACAAGTGCTTCCTTCCACAAGTTAAATTTACCTTCATTGTTTGAGATGAAAGATGTACTAAAGGGCTGAACCACACCATACACAATCTCAGGATTCAGTGTGATCAAATATCCGGCAACACATGGGGGCTCACAGACTGAACCAACCACAACATGCATGAGATAGACCCAGGCTCCCTGTACACAGCAGATGTGCAGTTTGGTTTTCATGTGCTTCCTGTAACAATTGGAGCTGGAGTAGGGGCTGTCTCTGGACTCTTATTACCGCCTTTGGATCCCTTTCCCCTTGTTGAGGGACTTTGTGTGGCCTCAGTGGAAGAAAATGTGCTTAGCAACATTAATTGCCAGGGAGGGTTGGCACCCATGTGAGGCACATCTCTTCTCTGATAAAGGGGGGAGGGGGCTGGAGAGATGGCTCAGTACTGACTGCTTTTCCAGAGATCCTGAGTTCGATTCCCAGCAGCCACATGGTGGCTCACAACCATCTACACTGAATTCTTTTGTCCTGTTCTTGCATCCAAGTATACATACTGATCATAAAACTTTAAAGAAAAATACAAAGTCCTGGTATCTTCATATATGAGAAACCTTAAAAATTAAGGCTGGAGATGGCTCAGCAGTTAAGAGCACTAGCTGCTCTTTCAGGACCAGGGTTCAAGTCCCAGCACCCACATGGCAACTCACAACTGATCTTTAACTCTTGTTACAGGGGATTCCCTCAGACATACATGTAATTAAATCACCAATGTACATTAAAGAACTTTAAGTATTAGCTCGACTTATTCTAAAAGCAATCTTCAAAATTAAATCTTGCTGAACAATACATCCTAATTTTCACACTGTGACTTACCAAGGGATATACCCAACTGGGGCACAGCTTCCTGGGTGCTAGTGTCACCTATCTAGCCTATGGTTGTACTTCTAGTGATCAAGTCATCTAATATTTTGTTACCGCATCCCTACAATTAGGAAGCAGAGTATCCTATACAATTAAAGTAAGCCAGTATCTCCAGGTCACACATGACAACTTACCTCATGCCACAATATGCCTTTTAAATGTCTTTAAAAAAGGATCCTGTTTTACACAAAAAGTCAAAGCTGGGCATGTTGGCACCCAGCCAACACTCAGGGAGGCTTGAAGCAACTTTGGCGCCAAGCCAGCCAGGATACAGAAAAGCACATGGTCACATGTCATATAAAGATGAAGTCTGGACAAAAGCAACAGTGGCAGCCTGAGACCATGTAGAAACACCAACTGCTGGGCAGGTCAAGTTATAAAGACACACTAAATACTAAGACTTGACAGGTTTAGGAGTTCTGATATTCACAGCCAGAGTTAACCAGCTTCCAAAATTAGAATATATTTGAACATTGATAAATGTTATGTTGGACTTAATACTGGTTTCAGTGGATCAGTTAAATCTTGGCATGTGACATAGGACAAAATATCTGGGAGCTACCAATGGCAGTGAATGTTTTACAAACAAAAGGCTTTGAGCACAGGTGATTTGTATTGTAAAACCTATGCACTAAAACGAGGTGGCTTTGTTCCTGTATCTTTTCCTTTTGGTAATATCTGTGAATGGTACCCTAATACCCAAGTATGAAATACTTCTGCCAGAAAAAAAAAATCTTAAATTACTAGATTAGAATTCCTAAACCTGTCAGGCAATTTTAGACCCACCTTTAATCCTAGTACTTGGGAGGCATAAGAGACAGATCTGAGTTGCAGTGGGTGTGGTCTGAGTGAATTCCACAGATAGCTAAAGTCAAAGAAACTGTCTTGAATCCCCCCCCCACCCCAAAATCATGAGGTCTTTGGAACACCTGTGATCAACAATATAGTCACATGTAACAAAAAACACAAGATGGAGAAAATAACCTGTCTTTGCTACAAAGGTTCTAATCTGTGATATATAATCAAAACTTCCTGCACCTAAGCAAGCATACACACATCAGTGGCAGTGACTGGGAAGACGACTGAGGCCTAGGTTTAGTCCCTACCATTACTGTTAACCAAGAATGCAACCAAATAGGCCACTGCCACTGTAGAAATTATAGTACATTACAGGGGCAGGAAGGGTGGGAATGCATGGGGGATACCTCTCGGGACAGAAGTTATCTTTTAACAAGTTTCAAAAGCAGTGTTTTGTAAAGGTCTTTAAAGGCTATGTTTCTTCAATGAATTATTAGACCAGGCCGGCCTCAAACCCAGAAATCTATCTGCCTCCCAAGTGCTGGGATTAAAGGCGTGTGCCACCACCGCTGGCTGCCATCCTACTTTTTAATGGTCTCCAAATGTACCTTGGGGTAGAGACTAGATACATGTTATTTGAAAAGAATCACTTTTCCCTATTCTAGCAGGCCTATGTATGTATTCCTTTTCCTATGACTCACTTCCTCCCCTTCATTTATCTAGTTACACTACTAATAAAAGCCAATGAAAGAGAGTCAAGGTCTGATTATTTATTTGTTACTTAAAGACTTATTTTTGACTGGACTCAGACTTAGAAGTAGAAGCTCTCAGCGAGGACAGCCTACGTCTCTTGGCAATCTGTTCTTGGCGCTTTTCTTTGGCTTCCTAAACAAAACCAAAAAAAAAAAAAAAAAAAAAATACAGTTAAAGTTAAGGCTTTACCTTGTTAAAGATGCAAATCCAATGGCATTTCTGCGTTTTGTTACACCACTCTTACCTTCATTCTCTTGGCCAAGAGTTTAGCGTACTCTGCAGCCTCCTCCTTGTTCTTCTTAGTGCGCTGTTTCTTCAGAGCAATACGCCGGCGTTTGTGTTGCAGGACACGGGGAGTAACAAGACGCTGAATCTTGGGTGCTTTGGTCCTGGGCTTCTTACCTAAAAACCCAGATGAATAATCACTTGTCAGCATCCATGCTGGGTGGCTATGAGCAGTGGCATAACACAAGCCTGGCACATCCTTGGCCCAATTCAATCCCCACCATTCACCCAAGGCCAGTGCTGTCCTCAAAACATTTTTGTAAGTGTTACTCTGACCTTATGGTCTGCATTCTTATAATCTCACCATATTTTCAATTTCTCATGCTTGAATCCTATTTTTCAGACAGACTCTGCCTACTATTAGAAATTAATGGTAAGTTATAAAATATCCATTTTAGCCTTTTGGATTTATACTCCTTACTCTACATTACAGGCCTGTCTGGGAACAGAAACCTGCTGTCATCTCAGCTGATGGACCCTTGTAAAATAAGCTGGACCATTTTTAAACTTCTTGTCAACTTAAGTTACACATTTTCTCCAGTATCATACACTTTCTAAAGCATGTCAATAGTCCTGAGTTCTTTGTATTTAATGTACAAGCTATGCTTCCTACAGAAACACGAACAGTGTGTGACTGATGCTGTGGACCTTCATTAATGAGTGTTGCCTAACATACTATGTATCTGTCCTTTTTTCTTAAGTCTTTCTCCTGATTTCCACAATCTATGTCCCAGAGATGAAAAATAGGAGAGCCATTCATCAGTAAATTCTTCTGTAATCCAAAGCACCAACTTAGAACCTGCTCTCTCCAAAATCCTGTCTCCTGCAAGTTGTCCTTTGACCCCCATATATACAAAGTGCTTTACAGGTTTTTTAAGTGTATTAAAATGAGAATACTTTCATAATCTCAGAAGCCCTGTCATTCATAATCCCAAAGCTATAAACATAACTATCATAAACCAGACTCTAGGCAAGCAAAGCCCCCAAATCCCTGTTACCTTCTTTGTTTAAGGGCTTTCTGACAACATATTGGCGGACATCATCTTCTTTGGAGAGATTAAAAAGCTTTCGGATTCTACTAGCTCTTTTAGGTCCCAACCGACGAGGCACAGTGGTATCTGTCAGTCCAGGAATATCCTTCTCTCCTTAGAAGAAACAATCAGAATAAAGAAATTCAATCTCTGTACCACTTAGTAAACAAGTTCCTTGGTCAACGCCCCACTACCTTGGAGGCAGACCTATTGCGTTCCAGAACCAATTTCAATAAATATCAACAAAAGCCTCACCTTTCTTCACAATAACCAAGTTGAGCACACTCAGATTGGCATCCACGATGCAGCCTCGAACAGACTTACGCTTCCTCTCTCCAGTTCTCCTTGGTCTATAACAAGAATGGCCCTTACTCAACAGCAGGCGCACTCTGCCATGGGTCAAAACGCCTTGCTTCATGGGAAAACCTTGTTTGTCATTCCCACCGCTGATACGGACCACATAACCCTGCATTGAATATAAAACAGTACATTTACTAAGTCCAAACTACAAAGTACAGGTCCTTAGCCTCCTGACACCCCACTAGGGAGAATATCTGAGACCAATTTCAACGACTCACATTTTGTCACCGTTTCCAACTAAGGTCAACTAGCAATCTCTCCGTTTCGACTTACACTCTCCACCCAGGTTTTACTACAGTGAACATGAAGGGCTTTTTTAAGACCCTGTATTACGACAAGCAAGAGAAAAGCAACTCTTCTTGGCACATTTCCCCAAGCCTGGCTCTATTAATGAAAGCTAACCAAACCCAAAAGCTTGGGCTCGCTGTTCACAGTTGGGGTAATGATGCCAATGACAGACTTTACCTTCCACTCTTCACCGAGAGCATCAGCAGCTACTTCTGTGGCCATGCGCTTCTCATAGAAGGTGCGCAGCTTGCGTTCGTCATCTACTTCAATGAGTTTCTGACAGCCAGTGGCGGGGAAGGAGATATTCAGCTAGGATTTTAAAAGGGGGTGGGGGACAAAAGAAAACCTTAGGAACCTACACGAGGCCAACAGTTCGGCCGCAGAACGTCTTGAGGCAGCTGCCATACAGCAGAGAATCCGAGAGTCGGGTTCTAACGCCCTGCAGAGTACCACACCAGTGGGCCACCTTCCAAGAGCTCTGTAGAGTGGTAGAGGACGCCAGAGCGACCCTCACCGTCTCGGAGAGCAGAGTGGCGAGGGGGGTCAAGAGCTGCGGGACAGCCCGCTGCAAGCGGGGCTTCGGGCCCGCATGTGCCCTGCCGGGAACTGGGCGCCGCCATGGCGCTACGTCCGCGGTGGCGGCGCTACAATCGCTCGCCATCCGCTCTCCCAGAGGGGGCCAAGGCCCCAAGAGCGAGCTCCCTCCTGTCTCAGACCCTTCCCCGTTTAATGCGGGATTTGTGAAAGCCTGGGACTGAGGCAGTGCCGCGTTCTCGGGCTCGAATTGCCTCACTCAGCCCCAGCCAGGGACTCCTACCTTCATCTTGACACAGCCGACCGCCTAGGAGGCGTCACGAAAAAGAGGCCCGACTTCCGCTTAGCCCAGGTCACATAGCGCTCTAAATTCTCGCGAGAATAGCCTGAGCAAGGAGCCGGCGGAAGTGAGTTTGAAGGGGCGGTACTTCTGGGAGTGAGATCTATACCGAGAGGCTGGTTTGTAGAGAGGTGTTGTTTTAACTTCGTTGATCTTCCTGGTGATCTTGTCCGTCGTTTATCACGGGGATTAGCCGCTTTTTAGCTCATTTTTCCCATGTCCGAGCAGACTAGTCCACTAAAGAGACGAATCTCCGTTTCCGACCCTGGTTTCTAATAGTACCTAAATGAGAAAGCACGACCAGAATTGTCGCCCGGGCTGGCCCGTCCCTCGTATCTTAGGAACATTAACAGTTCAGAATCTTGTCCTGGTCTCAGGATTGACAGCAAGAAATCCTGAAAGCCAGGCTTTGTTCTGCATCGATCAGAGGGACTCCTGTGGTCGCCAGACCGCAGAAGCCAAGCAGTCAGTCACGTTTACCCTGCACAGACAACTGTCGGCTGCTTCAGAGACTTGAACTTACCTGCTTTCTCTTTTCTTCTGCCAAAATGTTCCCTTTTGTGAGTGGGATGAGGGTGACAACTCAGCTTGGAGATTGAACCTAGAGTCTCATCACTGAGCGTCACTGTCAGCTTCAGCTCTTTATCAAGACACAAATCCACACCATTTCCGTGCTTGTTTACTGCAGTTACATACTGTTCTGTTCAAACTCATTTTTTGTTTGTTTGTTTGTTTGTTTGTTTTATTCTGCCTTTGTATAATCCTGGCGGTCCTGAAACTCCCTATGTACATCAAACTGATCTGCTCATCACTTTCACCAATTTCTGTCTCTGAAATTTTTATTTAAGCCCATCATGCGATGGAATCAATTGGTGGTTGTCTTTTTATAACTGGCTGGTTTCCGCTGAGTGTAGTCTTCAAGGTTTATTTATATTTTGATGGGATTTTCTTCCTTTGAAAGGTGTGGGTGTGGGTGTGATCACATTTTTGTGTACTGATTTTTTGTTGTTGTTAAACATTCAAGTTGCTTCATACAGTATCCTTGGGAATGTGGATGTCTGCCTGGAGCCCTCAGACATCAGAAGGTGTCGGATTCCTTTGACCTGGAGTTACAGATGGTTGTCAGCTGCCATGAAGGTTCTGAGAATTAAATGCTGATCCTTTGGAAGAGCAGCTTCTAGTCTTAACCACTGAGATGTCTCTCCAGACCCTGTTACCTATTTTTAAATTTTAGAGTGTTAGACCTGCCATTGATGATGCCTGCCTCTAACCCTGGCGCTGTGGAAACAGAGACAGGACGATTGCCACAAATTCTTGCCAGCTTGGTCTATATAGTAAATTTCAGGGTAGGCAGAACTACATAGTGAGAGTCTGAATCAAGCAAACAGATGAGACTGGGGTTGGAGACGCTTGCATGTGATATGGAGTTATCTTCTGGAGACTTTGCAGCCCAGGCTGTGATGTCAGCTCCATGGTGTTGCTGGGGATGACTCCTGATCCCCAAGCTTCTACCTCTCAAGTGCTGAGATTATTTATCATAGGCCTGTACCACCACTGATTTGATCTTAAAGACTGATCCCTGTTTTTAATTATTTTATTTCTTATATTAGGTCATTGGTCCACTTGGAGTTTTGTTTGTTTTTTAAATGAAGTCTCACTATGTTGCCTAGTGTGGCCTCTTGGCCTCTGTACTTGAACAACCCTCCTTTTCCAGCCTTCCAAGTGACTGGAACTACAACACATGCCATTGAGACCTTTGTTCATCCTCACGTGTCTCCAGAGGTAGAGTCACCTCCTCCTTCCCCATGTAGGGATGCTGTTGTTCCAGCAGCACACGTGATGGCAGCTCTCTCACACACTTCACCTGTCCCTTTGGTCTGTATGTCTGTCCAGTGCCCGGTCACACTTTTGATTACCCTAATTTTGTAAGATTCCTAGAATGGGACTTGTAATACTAACACTCAAAAGGAGAGATGGGAGAGTCGTGAATGCCAGGCCATCCACGACAACCTAGCCAGACCTCATTACCACAAACAAAACACACACTATTATTTGCCTGTGAGTGTCTAGGGCACACACAGGGAAACCCTGTCTTAAACAGATAAGCAAAGTGGTGCACACCTTTGATATAACATTCTGGAGCCAGAACTTGTGGCACACCTATCCCACAGATCTTGGTTTCTAAATTCTATGACCTATTCAGAAAAACAAGCATTCTCTAGCAAATTTCACTGACTCCAGATCTTTGGCAAGCAGACAACAAAGTAAATGTAGAATATTTGTTCCAGAAAGAAAGTAATACCTCAAAAACTCATTGTGTGAGCAGGGTAAAGGGAATATGAAGAAAGCCGTGGTACAATTCTAGAATGCATGCTGATCTATACAACAGCTGGCTTGAACTTTTAAAACTTAGTGTCGTGTCCTGGTATACACCTGCCATCGTAGTAGCACTTAGATGAGGCAGGAACCTGAGGAGTGTAAGGTGAGCCTTAGCTACATAGCAAGTTTGAGGGCTGGCCTCTCAGTTTCTATGAATTGGTTTCATGGACAGCTGCGGTTACCGAAGTCCATGGATGCTCCAGTTCCTTATGTAAGATAGCATGATATTGAGTACTGCACACATAATAACATGTGTGTTATAATAATAATACCGTAACACCTAATATACATGCTATGTAAATAGTTGTTTTATGCTACTTATAAGAAATAATAACTATAAAAAGACTCCAGATCTTCATTATGTGTGCAGGGTTTTTTTTTCTCAAATAGTATGATTATTGTATCTAGATATGCTGATTCTATGGATACAGAGGATTACTATACTGAGGGAAAGGAAACACCAACCAGGAAGGTGGTGCATGCCTGTACCTCAGGATTTGGGGGTGCTCCAGCAGGAGGATAAATAAGTAGTTCAAGGCCCACCTCAACCATAAAATGCATTGAGGCCATCCTGGACTAGCTGTGGATCAAACCAACCAGTCAGCTACGTTGGGTTTGTGTTTCCAGTATTTGGGAAATTAAAAGAGAATCATGAGTTTGAAGGCAGCCTGGGCTATATAGTAAGTTTCAGAGTAGCCTGGGCTAACTAGTGAGATACTTTCTTAAACAAAACAACAGTAAAATACAGGAAGAGAAGTTGTAGGGGAAGAAAAGGGTTCTAGTGTTTCAGAGAAGGAGGGAGAGAGGGAGGGAGGGAAGGAGAGAAGATCATTTTAAACATAAAAGGCAACTTAAAGGACAATCTCTACTTCTTTTCCCTTTTTCATTCATTTATCTATTTATTCTTTTTGTTTGTTTGTTTGTTTTGTTTTTTTGTTTTTTGTTTTTTGAGACAGGGTTTCTCTGTGTAATTCTGGCTGTCCTGGAACTCACTCTGTAGACCAGGCTGGCCTCGAACTCAGAAATCCGCCTGCCTCTGCCTCCCAAGTGCTGGGACTAAAGGTGTGAGCCACCACCGCCCGGCTTATTTATTCATTTTACATTCGATCAAAGCTTCCTTCTCTCCTCTTCTCCCAGTCTCACCCTTACAAATCTCTCCCCCCATTGCACCCATCCCTTCTCAGAGAAGGTGACACACCCTTTGGGACACCAAGTCGCAGCAGGACTAAGTGCATCCTCTCCCACTGAGGCCCAACCAGGCTGTCCACCTAGGGGAAGGGATCCACATGAAGACCAAGCTGTACATCTATTACAAATAAGTAGAGGGTCTAGATCCAACTCCTGCATGCTCCCTGGTTGGTGGCCCAGGCTCTGTGAGTCCCTTCTGTGAGTCTTCATTGGTAAAATCAAACAATTGGGATTTTGTTGAAAACAACAACCTAATACATGCTAAACAAGTGTTCTACCACATGTATGCATACACCCCTGCCCCACGCACCACACATACACATCTCTAGCCCTTAAATTAGTGAAAGAAGTTCACATACTTAAATTTCTTTCTATGTAAATAGCCAAGTTATCCTTCAAAATGGAAAAAAAATCCTGAAAATTTC
The DNA here is from genome assembly GCA_030674055.1 of Rhabdomys pumilio. Classification (NCBI taxonomy): domain Eukaryota; kingdom Metazoa; phylum Chordata; class Mammalia; order Rodentia; family Muridae; genus Rhabdomys; species Rhabdomys pumilio. The sequence continues at coordinate 59,083,025 of JANHMN010000004.1, read as the reverse complement.
ATTTCGAACTAAGGGAAAATTTCAGTGGTTCACATATCTCACAAGAGATTTTTTTGAAAATTGTATTTTTTATTTTATGCATACGTGTATGAATCTGTGTGGGTATCATGTATCACGTGTGTGTGGGTTGTGAGCTGTTTGATGTGGATGCTGGGAAATGAACTTTGGTCCAGCAAGTGCTCTTAACTGCTGAATCATCTTTCCAGCTCCCATGGCTACTCTTTGAAAAACATGTTCTATTATTTTCTGTGTGAGTGAGTGTGTGTGAACATGCAAATGCCAACAGTGCATATGTCAAGGTCAGAGGACATCTTGCAAGAGTTGAATCTCTTTTGTCATGTTGGTTCTGTGGATTGAATTCAGGTCATCAGGCTTGGTGGCAAGTTCCCTTACCTGCTAAATCATCCTGCTGGCCTGTTTTAGAAGAGATTTGGGGGAAGAAGGGGAATATAGGCTCTTTCTGTAGCTCTGAACTCACTCTATAGATCAGGCCAGTCTTGAACTCAGATATCTGACAGTCTCTACCTCCAGAGTGCTAGGATTAAAGGCATACACCCCCATGCCTTGTTTACAAGTGATATTTGTTAGCATTTCTTCTAGGCTTTGCCCCTCTGTTACCTGGCAATAGCCAGGTATGCCTGATTCACTAAAAAGGGGGCTGCTTGCCCCCTTCTCACTCCCTACTCTTACTCTCTTCCCCTTTGTCCCTTCTCTCCCCATTCCCCTCCCCCTCCTCTCTTTGCCTTTCTCTGCCTCTACTACCCCCTCAACTCCCCTCCCCGTGCCATAAATAAACTCTATTCTATAGTATACCATGGTGTGGCTCACAGGGAAGGGATGCCTCAACATGGGCCCCCAGAGGCACCCCCTCCTGGCCACTCACCATACTCTGCCTCAACCAAACATATCCATGCCTTTTTTTTTTTTTTATCATTTTTATAAAACACAACAATATTAAATTAAATTTTTCAGAGAGAAGGAAAATTATTTAAACCAGAATTTATTCCTACATAAAGACAGGGAAAATATTTTTAAAATGGAAGCAAAAGTCCAGTTTTTCATATCTGTGCATACATATCTGTATTTATTATTTGCAATAGGTTTCTATGCATTCCAGGACAGACTTAAATTCAGAAGCTTTCTGCTTTTAGCCTTTTCTTTTCTGAAATGACAGGCCTATGCCACATACCAGGCTAAAACCAGTATGTATGTATGTATGTATGTATGTGTGTGTGTGTGTGTGTGTGTATGTATGTATGTACTACAATGGGCTCACTTTGTAGACCAGGCTGGCTTTATATTCACAGAGATCGGCCTGTTGTTAAGAATAGAGGTGTGTACTAGCACACCCTGATAAATACTCTTATTTTTAACAAAAACAAAACAAACAATAACAACAACAAAACAAAGAAAGAAGAAAGACATGCAGCCAAGTGTGGTACATGATTGTAGCCCCAGCACACAGAAGGTAGAGGCTGGAAGATAACTGATATCAGCTTCACCTATCATGCTTGCTAACATGAGTAATAATGTCTCTGTGTGAATGGAAAAATTTCAGTAAGTCCATTTAGGGAACCACCAGATATTTATAGATTGAAACTTTTTCAAATTTGCACACTTAAGAGGAGCATCAAATGTCCCTTAACTAGAGTGTCATTTGTTCTCAAAGTTGCATTTGCTAGTTGTTCTTGGTATGTAGTCTAGAGCTTTCTGATGGACAGATGACCACACCCTTATATACTGGCTGTATTTCAGCCCCATGCCTTTCAGGTCATAATGGCATGGTGGGATGAAGGCAGCTGGGATCCTGAGCACTTAAGAGCACTTACTGCTTTGGTTCTTGTTTTATGTTTTGTTTTGATATAGGGTGTCTATGTATTCCTGGAGCTCACTATGCAGATCCAGTTGGCTTTGAACTTACTGTTTTGGCAGAGGGCCCATGTTTGGTTGCCAGCACCCATGTGGTGGCTCACCACCATCTATTATGATTCCAGTTCCAGAGGATCTGACACTCTTTTCTGGTTTTCCAGGCTACTGTGTGCATATTGTACACATAAAACTCCTGTAAAACATACACACACATATGCAGAAAATTTTTTTTTAAAAAAATCTTAAGGCCTAGAGAGATGGCTCTGTGATTAAGAACACTGGCTGCTCTTCCAGAGGACTGGGATTCAATTCCCAGCATCCCCTTGGCAGCTCAAAACTGTCTGTAACTCTAGTTTCAGGGAAAATACAAGAAATTTCTTACACAGAAATACAAGCAGGCAAAACACCTGATGCACATGAAAAAAATCTTAAAAAAAAAATATATCAGCCTGGGCGTATTGGTCATCTTTCCCGCCTCCTATGCGTCCCCAGTCTCACTCTCATGCCTCAAAATCTCAGGAATAAGACTTTCTTCCGTTTCTTTCTCTTTCTCTTTCTGTTTTTTTTCTGTTCCTTTCTTTTTCCTTCTTTCTTTCTTTCTTTTTCTTTCTTTTTTTTCTTTCTTTCTTTTTTTTTCTTTTTTTGGTTTTTTTTGGTTTTTCGAGACAGAGTTTCTCTGTATAGCCCTAGCTGTCCTGGAACTCACTCTGTAGACCAAGCTGGCCTCCAACTCAGAAATCCACCTGCCTCTGCCTCCCAAGTGCTTGGATTAAAGGCGTGTGCCATCACTGCCCAGGATTGTCTTTTTTTTTTCTTCTTTCTTTTCTTTCTTTCTTTCTTTTTTTTTTTTTTTGGCTCTTTCTGGTTTTTTTTTACTCTCATCAGAGAGAGAATTTTAGATACATACAGCAGTCAGATTATGAACAATAGTTTTCTCCTTTTGCCTTTGTGTTGGTTCCAGAAATTGAATCCAGGTTCTGGGCTTGTACCCCAAGCCTCACTTTTACTCCTGTGCGCCCTGACCCAGTGAGGCAGCTCTTCAGTGTGCTCCCTCCCTTTCCTTTGTCTTTAGACAGCATCTCAGTATAAGCCCTGTCTGGCATGGACCTCACTGAAGATCCGTTTACAGAGATCCATTTACTTCTGCCACCTGAATGCTGGGGTTAAAGGGATGGATCACTATGCCTGGCTACCTGTTTATTTACTATTTCACGTATTTATTTATTTAGTTGTTTTTGTTTTGTTCTTTGTTTTTGTTTTGTTTTTGTTTTGTTTTGTTTTGTTTTGTTTTGTGACAGGGTCTCTCTATGTAGCCTTGACTGTCTTGGAACTCACTATGTAGACCAGGCTGGTTCTGCTTCTGCTTCCTGAGTGCAGAGATTAAGGACATGTACCAGTCAGTACACCCACATCTTTCACAAGTAAAAGTACTTCTATTCAAGCTCTTTTCTTAGGGCTCTAATTTGCTCCAAAGTCTCCTATGCAAAAGGAACACCACCTATCCCATTAGCTCCGGCTCAATATTCATGCCTTCCTTCTGGGCTGTGTAAACGTCACCTGCTCTTTGATAACACATTACCCTATCTGGATTTGTCCCTCTTCAGTGTCAACTCTACTTCTCCCTGGCATTTCCTGATCTTTGGCAAAGTGAGGAAACATGAAGTGGGTAGGCCACCTCCACATAGCTAGCTCCCAGAGGTAAGATGGACCGTCCTGATGGGCCAGTGTTATCTCTCTCATAATCCACCTTCAATGTTTCCCCGGACTGGAGACTGTGACTAATTCCTGACCTACCAAATTTGCCTGTGGCCACTGAACCATCTAGACCCACCAGGATGCTGATAGGAGCTTGTTTACTGGAGGTCCCCTGGGTCCAAACTTTTCCAGGAAGAGAGTGATTGATATACTTTTTGTCCTCAGATAGGGTAACCTTGGCTGCTCCGCTTGTGCCTTCTGAAGGAAAGATGAAAGATAATAACCACAAGCTGTACAGAAACTGCCTTTGGCACTAACTTGAACTTCTGTTGGCCTTGAGTTATGTGATGCATTTGCTGATAATCTACAGAAGCCCTTTGTTTCTGAAAAACAGTGTAAATGTGTACCAAGTAAAGATAACCATCCACAGTACCTGCCACCTAGTTTCAACAGTTACCTATTTGGGTCAATGCTGCTCCATTTGGACCTCCCAAATCAGACTGTCCTCTTCCCTGTTATTGCAATGCGAATCTCCCATGTTCTGCTTTATCATAAATACTTCGGTCTATATCTCTAAATGAGCTTTTGGTTTTTATCTGTCTTTGAGTTTGATCAGATTTAGCCTTAAATAAGGTCCCAGGGTTTATAAATTCTGTTACCTTTCAGAGCCCTGTGCCTATCTGCAGTGAATTCCCTCTCTCATCCCCAGGTAGCCACAGGCATGCTTTCTACTATACCTTTATCTTTGACAGAATGCCATCAAAATGAAGCCGTGGTAGCCTGCTATAAGCCCACCTTTAAGACATAACTCTGAAGGCTAGACAGATGGCCCAGTGATGAAGAGCACCAGGTGCTCTTCCAGAGGTTTCGGGTCCAGTTCCCAGCACCAGCATGGCAACTCACAATTGTTTGAACTCCAGTTACAGGAGATCCGACATTCTCACACAGACATACGAGCAGGTGAAATACCAATGCACATAAAATAAAAATCAATAACTGAAAAACATAGCTGTGGAGCTGGAACATATTTGGTTGCAGCAACAAGAGAAATAATTTAAACACATGTGTTGAAAGCGTTCCAAAAGCCAGGCAGTGGTGGCGCATGCCTTTAATCCCAGCACTTGGGAGGCAGAGGCAGGCAAATTTCTGAGTTTGAGGCCAGCCTGGTCTACAGAGTGAGTACCAGGACAGCCAGGGCTATACAGAGAAACCATGTCTCAAAACCACATCCCCCCACTCCCCCAAAAAAGCGTCACAATGAAACCTATAACTTGCTCATGATCCCCTGGCATCTGCCCCATAAGCGGCAGAATCACAGTGCGCATTACCATACCTTACTCCTTGCTTTCAATTTGAGACTTTGGGAGGTACAAAGTGACATCTACTTAGAATATCAACACATTACAGACTGAAAACAAGAGAATTGTCATTAGTTCAAAGCCACCCTGGGGTCTTTGAAACTCTGTGTCAACATGTACAGCAACCAGAGTAGTAGCCAGTCTTTTTTCTCCTACTGGGTCTCACAGAGTAGCCCAGGCTGGCCTAGAACTTCCGGCAATCTACCTGCATCACTGTCTCATGCTGGGGTATAGTCATGAACCACCATGTCTATCTAGAAGTAGTCTTGATAGTTACACAGACACCATGACTACCCTGAGCCACCATGAGCCCCCCATCCTCCTCCTGAGCTGGTTGCTGGGGTGTTTTGCCTCTTGCTTCTCAGCCTGGCCCACTGCTTTCTACATCCATCCGTGGCTCAGCATCATCTGGCTCAGCAGACAGATCCTGTTGCCTCCCATGGTGCAGGCTCTGCAGATATGCGAATGCCCGAGGAGATGCTGTCCTTCTTCCCCACATTCCTCTCTCATCTCCATGTTCTACAAATCTCTCTAATCCCAGTGTGCTCTTAATCTCTTGGCCTGCCTTTTCAGTGGTGGGGCAGTGTCTTCGAAGATATTCAGCCTGCACTAAGTCACCGTTTTCTCTTTCTTCTGGGCTTTGGGCTCTAATCTACTTTTTGGCTACTCAGGTCTTTTGAAGTTGTCTCTTTCATGCCCTAATGTCTTTTTAGAGATTTGTTGGGAGCCAACTTTAAGCAGAAAGCAGCTAGAAAGCAGCTATCAACTTTGCAGCCATCTGGAACCATATACCCTGATGAGAGACTTGCTTTTCAATAGCCTACAACAGCTGAAGCACACTAATAATAATATCTTGATTATCCCACATAGCTTGTTTTGCTGTTTAGTGTCCCCAGCTGTAAGGAGCACGTGGTATCCACGCCTACAAGGCATGCGGTACACATGTTATCCACGCCATACATGCCTGTAAGGCTTACATCATATCCACACCTGCAAGGCACGTGGCATCCACGCGCCTACAAGGCACGTGCCAAAAGCGTATAAATACCCCAGATTTCCTTGTAATAGAGTGAATATGAGTCAAGAGAGAATATGAGTCAAGGGGAGTTTGAGTCCGGGAGAATATGAATCAAGAGAGACAATAAAGGAGACTTGAGACTTGACTCCAGAACCTCTGTCTTGTCTCCATTCTTTGAGACCCTGACCCATGGACCAGAACAGCAGCGCAGGCCGGGACATTTTGGCCCCCAAGCCAGGCAGAGTACGGGCCACAACAGAGATTTAGCTTTTTAAAACTCTCCTGTGCTGGCTAGCCTTCATTGAGTCCTGCTGGGGTGAGAACAAAGCCTCCACATTAGTAGTTTGCAATACAGTACAACTTGCTCAAGTTAGCTATTTGTCAAGGATTTGCCTGAAGCACCGATTTGCTTCATGGACTTTTTTTTTTCAGTATTAAATGCAGACCAAAGAACAGCCTCACGTTTTGATGTAACAGGGGAGAAAAGGTATGGTCAAACCCCTGTTCAGGTATGGCACAAATTAATTCCAGTTGGCCACAACAGAGAGGTCAAGCCCTGTCCCATAGGTTTGAAAGTATTTCAGTTGGCCTCGAACTCACAGAAATCTGTCTGCCTCTGCCTCTAAAGTGCTGGGATGAAGGGTATTCACCACCACACGCAGACTTCAGCACTTCTTTTTTTTTTTTTTTTTAAATGAGAGTCTTACCCTGTGGTTCTGCCTTGTCTGGAACTCATTATGAAGCCAGTTTGGCTTCAGACTTGCAAGCCTCTCACCTCTGCATTCCTCATGCTGGGGTAACACAGTACTTTTTATTACATCCAGCTATTGAATTAGGTTTTTGGGGGCTAAGCGTAGTCTTTTTATTGGTCTTATATTATCCATCACTTATATGGAGATGCTTAAAAACGGCCTGTTAAATCTTTACAAGCCAGAGCTAGAGTTAACAGTCCTCTATCCAGAAGCATTAGACAAAACACACCCAGAAACATCCTATACCCTTCAAGCAGGCAAAGTTTTCTGCCTCCCCTCCTCCCAGCTGTTGTTTGAGGCAGGGTCTCCTGAAGCCCAGGCTAGCCTCAGATTCACTGTGTAGACTAGGATGACCTCCTGCCTTCATCTCCCAAATATTGAGATGACAGGTGTGTACAACTGTAGTACCCAGTCTTACATCCTGCTGGGGATGGAACCCAGGGCCTCATGTGCACGGGAGCTCCGCTAGGCAAGTGTTCTACCAACTGAACTACATCCTGATTCTCAAAACCACTCATTTTTATTATTTATCCCGTCTTAACATTGTTTGTGGTTTTTCAGCCCAGATTAGAGCCAGAAGAGAAACATTTCTAGAGGCCATCAAGGAATTGTTAGCAAACTAGTAGCAGGCACCTGACCCCAGCAACCGCCGTGCCTATTTGTGGATGCAGTGTTGCCTGGCAAAGACCTGCTGCCTGCAAACCCCACCTCTCTTTCCTCTCTCCTCTCTCTTCTGTCTGTGTCTCTCTCTCTCTGTCTCTGTCTCTCTCTCTGTCTCTGTCCTCTCTTCTTCCTCCTCCACCTTTTCTTTTTTTGGTGTAGGAGATAGAACCCAGGCCTTGTACATGATACATATACACTTTACCACTGAGTTACGACCAGCCCTCTCCCTCATTTCTGAGTCTAGACTCTCAAATTGAAAGCAAGGAGTAAGGTACAGTAATACACGCTGTAATCCTACAGTTCACGAGGCAGAGGCAAGGGGATCATGAGCAAGTTCTAGGTTTCATTGTGACATTTCCAACACGTACGATTTAATCATTTCTCTTGTTGCCGCAACCAAATATCTGACAAAGGGTTATGTCGAGGAGAACGGGCTTATTTTGATTCACAGTTCTTAGACATATAGTCCATGACAGAATGAAGACGAGGCAGGCTGGTCACATTATGTCACTGTGGGAAGCTATGAGTGGCGAGGCCAGTGTTCATCTAGGTTTCTTCCCCTTTTTGTTCAGTCTGGGGTCACAGCCTGTGGGGTGGAGCTGCTCACATTCAGAGTGGCTCTTCCTTCTTCTGCATCTCCTTGATGATTCCAAATATAGCCAAGGTGACACGATTAGCCTTTATATTTGTCACCATACACTACTTTCATGTGGTCCCTCACCAACTGTTAGATTTGGCTTTTTAAAGAGTTATAGCCCAGAGTGAAACTGTACCCTTTTTACACACTTCTTGAACATGACCTAGGGTGGACTGGGGGACCTCCAGTGTATTTGTAGTGGGCACTAGACAGCTGTCTATCTGAAACATTCCCAGTCAGAGCTGCTGGGCTTATCCTGAGAAGGAATCAGCAGCCTACACCAAGCAAACAGAAGAGAACTCTGGCCAAACAGGACAATGCAAAGAATTAATCAGGTACTTCTTGCTTCACTGGGTCAGGTGCCTAAAGTTTTTGTTTTTCCTAGTAAAGATTCTTTGGTTTGATAAATTCTACTCGTGGAACAAGCTGAGCTGTATACTCCCCATCAGATATTTGCTTAGGTAAATATTGTTGCACACTAAGGAAAAATGCAAGATATCGTGGGTGTGTTTGCCTACTTACATGGTGGCATCTCCAGAACCTGGTCTCCTGACTCTGTATCAGTGATTTATATTTAGACCAAAGGTACTGTAATGGCTATTTCTGGTTGTCAACTTGACTATATCTGGAATGAACTATAATTCAGAATTGGAGGGCTCACCTGTGATCCAGATCTTGGGGCTGGAAGATACAAGTGTTTGACCTGGATCTTGTTATGAACTTGAGGCATAGTGGCCATGGAAAGCTTAGGCCTAGGCAAGGTAGTACATGCCTTTAATCCCTAGAGACTGAGACAAGGAGATCTCTGAGTTCAAGGTCATCCTGGGACAAAGCAAGTTCCAGATCCAGGCATGGTGGTGCACACATTTAATCTGGGCCACATCTTCTGCTAGAGGCCTACTTAAGGACAGGAAGAAGAAAGACTTACTCTTCTTCAACTGCTTACACTTATTTGCCAGCACATCTGTTGGAACCTACTTCTACAGAAGACCAAGTTAAACAACTAGCCTTGTGGGATTGAGCAACTACTAGATTCTTGGACTTCTCATCCACAGCTGCCCATTGTTGGGTTAGTTGGATTACAGACTAAGTCATCACAATAATTCCTTCAATAAAGAGAGGCATTCCATAAGCACCGTGACTCTAGAGAACCCTGACTAATACAGAAGTTGGTACCAGGGACTGAGGTATTGCTGTGATAGGCCTGGCCATGCTTTTGTTTGGAAGAATGTATATTTTGGGACTTTGGGTTTGGAAATCAAGTATTTTGCTAGCACCCTTTAGATGAAGATGTAGAATTCTCATGCCTACCTGGGTGCTGCCATGTTCCTGACTTGATGATAATGGACTGAACCTCTGAACCTGTAAGCCAGCCCCAATTAAATGTTGTCCTTTATAAGACTTGTCTTGGTCATGGTGTCTGTTCACAGCAGTAAAACCCTAAGATAGGTACAATAAGCAAACTCAGCATAGAAGTAAGCCAGGCTTTGTTCCTGTTGCTACGTCCCCCAACACACACACACACACACACACACACACACACACACACACACACACACTGTTTACAAGATTGAGTATGAAACCATCGATTAGTTGCTGAAGCACAATCTCAGAATCACTTACCTGACAATAGCTACGGATATTAAATGAGATCATTTTAGTTATTGGGAAAGTGTTTTGATAAAAAAATGTGATAGTCATCAGCAGACCAACACGGGTGTTACTGGAGGATTCTCTGAGTTTAGTGCTCTCTGTCACTCACCCACAGCTGGTGGCTCACACAGTGTGTAGTAAGAAGGTGTTAAGGAGATGAAAGCATTAAGGCAGAAAATGCTGGGCTGGTATATTGATTACTTCAAGCTGAAATCACTTAAGACATTGTACTTTCATAAAGAGTCAGTCAGCCTTTCCCCAAAATGTAACAAGCCATAAGAATTCTTTAAGAGATAGCTAGAAATGTAGAAGGGAATGTGTCTAGCACGGTTGGGTGTCCTAGATTCTATCTTCAGCACCACAGAAAGAAAAAGACAAGTAAAGTTGGTGAGAAGGCTGTCCTATGCATACCGAGACCAGAAAATAGCTTAGAACACTAGAGTCTGGCGCAAGCTCCATCTTCTATTAGCGCCTACATCCTTCTGTCTCATATTTCTCTAGAGCAGTGGTTCTCAGCCTTCCTAATGCTGGCCTTTAATACAGTTCCTCATGTTGTGATGGCCCCTAACAATAAAATTGTTTCCACTGATACTTCATAACTGTAATTTTGCAACTTTTATGAGTCTCAATGTTTTTCTCTAGTCAACCAACTGGCTTTTGTATTGATTGGAATCCCAAATCTAGCCAAAGACCCTCCATAAGCACAAAGAAGGTAAAAGAGCGTGTTCTCTCTCACAGTAGAGGACTTTGATCTAAAACCTGAATCGTTTCTGACAATACATACTCCAGCGAAGGGCTGGAGAGATGCTCAGTGGTTAAGAGCACTGGCTTCTCTCTCAGAGGATATGGGTTCAAGTCCCAGTACCCACAAGGCAGCTCATAACCATCTATAACTCCAGTTCCAGGGGGCCCAATGCCCTCTTCTGGCCTCCATGGGCACGGCATGTAGGGGACAGTCAAACATGTGGGCAAATAAAACACCCATACACATAAAAATAAATAAAAAGTTAAAAATATTGAGGACACCAGGGGCTGGAAAGTCAGTGGTTAAGGGCTCCTGTTAGGCAGTTATGAAGAGCAGAACTCAGATCCCAGAACTCATGTAAGACATTGCTACCTGTACCACCATGCATCTGGTACATGACTGTAACCCAGCTCCAAGGAGAACGGAAGCGGCGTCAGTACTGGGGTCCACTGGCTACCAGCCTAATTGAGAAAAAGCAACCCCCAAATTCAGGGAGAGACCCTGTCTTAAAGGTAAAGGCAGTGATGGAGGCTATACCTGGCACCTGCTTTTAGCCTTTCTCTGCACGAACAGACTTGAGTAGCACTCTCTGTGTGTGCCTACACCTCCCACAGGACTCAGTCTTTTAAAAAGTATTGAGGGCCCTGAATTACCTTTAGTTATGTGGGTCTATCACCTGCCTTTATACCTACCTACCTATCATCAACATTTTTACAATGCTAAAGATTTAAACTGGGGTATTTAATACCTATGAATGTGTGAACACATTCTATTGGGTGTCCATATATCACACGGTAGCCTTTGGAAAGCTACGAAGCACACTGATTTTTTTTTTAAAATGAGAAGGAATCTGGATATGGTCCTATGTGTATAAACCTATAAATTCTAGCATTTGGGGGGCCAGCCTGGCCTACATGAGATCCTGATTTAAAAAAATAAATAAAAAAAAACCAAAAGTATTGTAAATGGTAGATAATGTTAACAGTTTTAACACGAAACATTTTACAGTATTAACAGGAAACAGGTCCACGTGGACCACAAGTTGAGAAAATTGCCACACACAGTAACTGTTTTATATCAGAGTGGATAGATGTGGATAGTTTTTCTTTCGGAGATTATAAGCGTGTGCTACTACACCCAGCTTAGTTTTGCCTAAGCTATCGGGAGGAGAATAGTATGATAATATGAGAAAGCAATCTCTTGCTGGACAGTTGGTGTTCAATCTACAACAGTGGGGGAGGCATTACAGTGCATTTTTCGGCCTGCTCACTCCAGCTAGCCTGTGACTGACCCTAGAAGGAGGTCACAGTCTATGTTCTTCTCCTTGGGTTCCAGGAGACCATCAGTAGAACTGGTTCTAGAGAAGTAAGAGGGGACAGAAAGCGGGATAATGAAGACACAGGAGTGGTTTAGCCTGTAAGGAATAAAGCTGGCTTTCCTGAACAGGACGTAGAGATTGGCAGCTTCTGCCAGCCACGGAGACAATGGCTGTGTGGGTGTCTGAGGAGGAAGAGAGACACAGATGCATTGCTTACAGGAGCTCCAGCCAGGAGAGAAGGCAGGCATGCCCGAGCAAGGAAATGACAAACCAGTGGAGATTGCTGCCATCTTTGCCACTGTCCTTACCCAGAGCTTCCTAAGAAGGAGGCCCTGAGTTGCCACTGAAAAGAATAAAATGTTTTTCTCTAAGATCTTACCTGCACCGCGTAAAGCTGGCTTACATTTAGAAACTACAGGATAATTACAGATGTAAAACCATCATGAGCAGATAGGTCATCTGCCCTGAACTTGATTATTAGCTTTAACATTCACACTGGTAGAAAGGTGAATAGAACCCACTGCCCGGGATGCCACCGGGGACACCTAATGAGTGACGTATGAACACTCCCAATAGAGTCCAGCACACATTACTATATGTACTATATACTACTCTGTATGTATTATGTCCTGCACTTGTGTGTTCTTACCTGCTATACTGCATCTTCTGTGGGTTGGGATGACTGAAGGTTTCCCCAAGTCTATGTTACCCATAAACGACTAAAAAGACTCAGTACTACAGAATCGCTCTCCTGGTGTGTGTGTGGGGGGGGGGGGCGGTGGGGAGTGGAGGGCTCAGGATGCTTGGAAGGGTCCAGAGAACCTGTTGCTACAGCCTTGAGGATCTTTTTACCCTAGCCAGCAGCGAGTTGGGTCTGGGAAAGCTATCCAGCCTTCAAGAGGAACAAGAACCTTCCTTAGGCGTGAGAACTGGTGTCCCAAGCGCAGTGAAGAAAATTGCTGCGAACTCTCACGGAGTCCAAAGGGGTCCGGGTCTCCGTGCGTTTTTTTCGTATTTTACATTTTTACAAAGGGTAGAGATCGCTTTGGCGTTCTTTACACAACCTGGACGCACTCGAACTAGAGCGACTCTGAAGGCCTTTGCCACCAAGTACGGTGGAACAGGAGAGCTGGTGGCTACGGTCCGGGCTTCCACACCGGCCTCTGTCCTACTCTTTGGTGCCGGCCTGTCAGTCCCGCCCCGGGTGGGCGTGGCTGCCGTGCTCCGGGACTCCCGGGGGCGGGGCCGGGGCCGGGGCGGGTCTGTCCCAGCGGTGGCAGGCGGGCGCAGCCGGACTTGGGAGGCCGGCGGGGAGGCGCCGTATCCGGAGGCTGCCCCGCACCGCATAAAGCCGCAGACGCACAGTGCTCCCCGCAGACGCTCGGGCCGGTCGCCGCTGCGGAGAAGCTGCTCTGATGCTCCAGAGCGGCCATGGGCGCCCCGCACTGGTGGGACCAGCTACGGGCTGGCAGTTCGGAGGTGGATTGGTGCGAGGACAACTATACCATCGTGCCTGCCATCGCCGAGTTCTACAACACGGTGCGGGACGCGGGAGCGGCAGGGCAGGCGGGCGGAGGGAGGGAGTTGTCCCCGTGGCTGCGGCGCCTAGAAGCAGGCGGTGAATGACCGTGGACGTCCGAGGCAGGAGTCACTCCACGCCCCCTTCTCCGGGCGCTTCTTCCAGCTCCATTTCTGCACCCCTCTTCGGTTTCTTTCCAGGGCTCTTCCAGCTCTTCCTGTCATTTTCTTCTTTATGGCTCTATTGTCTTGTTTGGCTCCGGTAGTCCAGGAGCCAAGGGTCCGCATCAACCCATTCTTCCAGTTTGGGTCATTTGGGGACGTGAACCCACAGGGACAGCTCTCTTCCTCCTGCCTAGGTTCTTTGTGGCGTGACGCACCTGGGTCTCATTGTGCGTTTTTGCGTTGAGTACCTGCGTTGGGCGCCCTGGGAAAGGGGAGCCCTAGACGTGTCCAGGGGCTGGACCCACTCCCACAAGTCGGCATGTCTTTTTCACTAAACTATGACAATGTTGATCGATTTTTTTTTTTTTTTTTTTGGTCCAGAACGAAGTTAATTACTATGAGTTCTTTTTCTTGTTGCTTTTAGAGTCCAGTTTTCAGCCAGCTCCTGGTGGTGACAGTGAAACTTGGGAGTGATAACGGGTGGGTTTTCTGGACTTACCTAGGTCTCTAGATATGGACAAGTGGAAATTTACAGAATTCCTGGGATTTGGGTCTTTGTGGGAGGGAAGGGTTGTCCCTAGGAGAGGAAATGTTTCTGCTTTTTCCCTGAACCTATCGCTCAGGACTCTGGTACCCAATGTGACTTTGCATGGTCATTTTTCTGGCTTATCTTTTTTTGCTGTTCAGACACAGAAAACAGGAACTCTTGGTTTGAGTCATTGTGAGTTTTGAGATTGTTATTTAGGATTTTTCCCCCTTTCGGATTTCTGGAAAGAATGTCCTAAGCAAGAATCAGGTATTATTACCTGGATAAACCTCTAGTCCCTTTTGTTCCCCTGTCCTTTACTTTTGATCACCCCCCCCCTCGCTTTTTTGTTTGTATTACTTTTGTATTCCCTTGGTGAAAAGACTAGGCTATTGAGCAGTGACCTGTCATGCCCACGTGCTGGTATGTCTGTGACTACAACCCAGAATTCTCCACCTTGCCTCACCTCAGTGCTTAAAACGCGTGGTTGTCCTCCTCATAAGTATCCCCACTTCTTTTTATGTGGCCTGGTTAATTGCTCAATAAAACCAGACCTTTGACATTCAGAGACATAGGGAAAAATCTAGTTAGTGGAAAGGGCCACACTTTTTCTACTATCCAACCTGGTAGGTATGCTGTTGTCTACTGTATACAGGCACCAACAGAAGAGGCTGGATCAGAGTGGCTGGGGTAGCCAAGGAGAAACACCAGCAGCAACCCTGTCCTGATAGAAAAGTAATAGTATAACCATGGTAGACTAGAAGATGGAAGTTATAACATAATGAATTATTCTTCTGAGTCCTCTCAGACATTTCCTAGGCATGTATAAAGCACATGGAGGGGTCAGGGACGCATATCAGAGGTAGAGTACTTGCCCGGCATGCATGAACCCTGGGTTTAATTCTCAACACACAAGTTTTGTGTTTACGTGCAAAATATGAATATTGCACTTGGACACACTCAAAATTGGTTTTACAACTTAACTAAAATCACACTGGAGGAACTGTACTACGTTGCTTCCTTTCTAAGCCCTTCTTGGAGGTGGTCATTTGTGGGGTCTCTGCAAACACCATTGCCTGTAGAGTAATAGTGGTCCACATGAGGACTTGGGCAGTTTATTTTTGGTATATTTAAGTTCAGTAAAATTTATAAAAAATTTTTCCTGTAACACAATCTCCTGTGCACAGGGAAACATAATTACATAGAAACTCTTCTCAAGTACAAGTCACTTCTTCCATGAAGGTGGGTTCTATAGATAGGTCTTAAGGGCCTAGGGGAGGATCTGGTATGGTCTTGGTCATGTAGAATAGATAGTTCAGAGGTCATCTGGGCTATTAGCTCCCTCTGGTCCTGGCTGCAGAACCTCGGGGAGTCCCTGGGTACACAGATAGCACAAGGTTCACCTAGGCTACTAGCCACCCCATTCCTAGCTTTCTGGGTAGAAAATGGGTTTTACATCTCTTCCATTGAAGAGACAACCCTACATGTTTAACATTCTTGGATTCCTTAGTGCTTATCTGTGAGGGCAAAGACCTCTGCTCCCAACGGTCATACTGGCTGCATAGAGACAGACCTCTTCACAGTGTCTGGGCCATGCTCCCTAGAACAGATTTTCGGATTTGCCGTGTGGTTCACTTAGCTAGTTAACTCCTTCTTAATAAACATTTGGGAATGTTTTTTGGTTGCTTTGTAGTTTTCATTTTGGCTTTTGAGGAGGGATACAGAGAAAGCCCTCACATTTGGAGATTTTTTTTTCATCAGTGGGAACAAAACCTAAGGTCTTGTGCATCTGAGGCAAGCATTCTACTTCTGAGCTGTACTCCTGGCTCATATAGATGAGCTTTACAAATTCTCACTGGAGGATTGATGTGTTGAGGAGGATATTCACGGGGTTTTTGTTTCTATCTTTAGTTTCAGATACAGTTTTACCAGTCAGTAGTCCTGACTGGCCCTGAACCTGCTAATATAAAACATACTGACCTAAAACTCCCAGTGATCCTCCTGCCTCGGCCTCTAAAATTCTGGGATTGCAGGCATGTAACACCTGCCCAGACTGATGTGTTCACTTTATTTATTATTTATTTACTTTATTTTGATTTTTAAAAACCCACAAGATCTCATGTGGCTCACATTGAGTTCAAGCTCCCTATGTAGCCAAGGATGGCATTAAATACCAATTCTCTTGCCTCTGCTCCCCAAGTGCTGGAATTACAGGTATGGGTGGTCATGCCTGGCTTGAAAACCTTCACTGTAAATGCTGATCACTATCGCCTCCTGGCCCACCAAAGAGACAACACAGCTTCCTTCCACTCTCACTGCGGCCCTAGTCCCTCTTATCATCCTTGGCTACAGACAAATATAAGCCCCTCTCTTCCAAGGAGTGATCACCTAAACCTATTGTGGTCCTAACACTCAGGAGGCAGAGGCAGGCAAGTTTTTGAGAGGTCTAGGCTAACCTGGTCTAAATAGCAAGTTGCAGGACAGCCAGGGCTACATTGTTTTAGAAAACAAAAAGAACTTAACTCTTTCCCTTCACTTGTATGCCTAGGGTACTATTTTTTTTCTACATAGAACCTTCCCTGGGTTGAATGATGTGGGTTTGTTTGTTTTGCCTTTTAAGACAGAGTCTCATGTTATAGCCCAATGTAGCCTAGAACTCATTTTGAGCCAGACTGGCTTTGGACTCACAGAAATCCTGCCTCAGCATCTCAAGGTCCTGGGCTTCTGGGTGTGAGCCAACATGTCTGGCTCCCTTGGGGGCTCCTACCACACAGGCTGCTTTGGAGAGAAGTGGAATTTGCTTTGTGATCACTGGGTCTGGCCTTTGTAGGCTATGCTGCTGACCAGTGACTTGGAAAACAGAAATCAATAGATATAGGAAAAAATGAAATATGTGCATAAAATTAGCCCATGGCCTCTTATCGCCTCCTCTGTACTCAACTATCACAAAAAGGAAAGCTAAGCTTTTTTTCTGTGTCCGAATCTGGGTACCCCTGTCTGATGCACAGAATATGCCTGGCTGGAGGCCTGCCTAAGCATTTGCTGCTGTGTGCCTGTCACAGAAACCAGACCTGGAAATAGCCACACGGGTACCGGGGTTCATAATAGTGGCACACACAAGCTGCTGAGATGTTGTTAGTCAACTGCATTGTGTCTGGGAGGGGGCTTTGCAAGCAGGCACCTCAGTAAACTTATCCTAATTATTTAAAAAAAACATTTCTGTTTGCGCATCTTAATTTTTATTGGATATTTTATTTATTTACAATACAGATGTCATCCTCTTTCCCTCTTTCCCCTCCCTAGAACCCCCTATCTCATCCCCTCTCCTCCTTTATGCTTTTATACCATTTTGATTACATGCATGTATTAAGGTCAGTTCTAGGTTGAGGGTCTAACAATACAATAGATGCAAATGGTCAAGGAACAAGCAAGACAATAAACACAAATAGTCAAAGAACAAGCAAGGCATTAAACACAATTACTTGAATACTCCCGTGATCATTGTTTCTAGCTTATTTTAATTTCTTCACATTTTATTTTATGTGTGTGGATGTTTGCTTCTATGTGTGTATGCCATGTGTGTGCAGTGATGTGGAAGCCAGAAGAGGGCACCAGATCCCCCTTGGGATTGGAGTTACAGAGGGTTGTGAACTGCTAATGTTGGAAACCCAACCTGCATCCTCTGCAAGAGCAATCAGCACTCATAACCACTGAGCTATAGCTCCACCCTTGTTTGTTTGTTTGTTTGGTGTGTGTGCATGTCTGTGTCTGTGTCTATGTGTCTGTGTCTATGAGTCTGTGATTGTGTACATGTGGAAGTAAGAGGGCCACTGGTGGGAGTCAGGTCTCTCCTTCTACCACTTGGGTTAAGGGATAGAATCCAGGTCTGTGGGTATGATAGCAAGCATCTCTCCTGCTCAATTTTCTTGATTTTTACAACTGAAAGTCCTGTGCCCTGGAAGACACACTGAGTTCTTGGCAATCCAGGCTATTTGCCTACCCCACAGACTGGAGTAGGTAAGTGCAGTGGAGAATTAGGAATTCTGCGCATACCTGGAATGTACAGACAATACACTTAGCATCCTAAGCTGCTCCCGAACCTATGCTCTGCAAGCTTCCTGTCCATGCCTTTTATTCAGACTCTCCATTTCTTGGGAAAGGCTCATTCTTAATGTATCAGGACGAGAGCACAATGTGTTCTTGAGATGATTTTGAAACAAATGCTGGATAGGAATCCACAGAATAAGGAACTCTTAAAGGAAACAATTAATGCATTTTGAAATTGTGGTTTTTCCTTAATTAAAAAAAAAATGTCTGTAGACAGAGAGCAAATCAAATCTCCAAGGGATAATTCAGCAGTGAACTTAAAACAAGTTCCCTTTGGCAGAACTGTCTACAACCTTAGAGACCTGAATCGTTTTGAAGGAGAGCTTGTTTCTCAGTAGAGATGGAGCCACAGAGTCTGTCTTTAGCCGTAACTCATTTGTCTTTCTGTATTTATTTTGTTACTCCTTCCTCTTTTTGTTTTGAGAACGGTCGCCCTCTAATTTGGGCTTTTCCTTTCCATGTATTGATGTCTTTAAATGGAATAGTTGTAACCAGCAAACCTTGTCAGAGAGGCTGTTCAGAAGCTTAAAAGATGTGATTTTAGTTTTAGTTTTGAGCAAATATCAAAATAGAGCTTGGAATGGCATTTATATGTCAACTTAAAAATAATGTGGAATTGTGGGAAATGCCTTTAATCCCAGAATTTAAAAGGCTGAAACAGGAAATTGCTATGGTTTGAGACTAGCCCAGGCTACAACTATAGTATGAGACCCTTCTCAAAAGCCTCCCCCCACCCCCACCCGCATGGTTTCTTTGTATAGCTTTGGCTGTCCTGGAACTCACTCTGTAGACCAGGCTGGCTGGCCTCGAACTCAGAAATCCGCCTGCCTCTGCCTCCCAAGTGGACTAAAGGCATGCGCCACCACTGCCCCGCATCTCAAAAGCTTAACAAATAAAATAATAATAATAAATAACAATACAGGTGTAGTAAATGAACTCATGCCTTCATGAATATCACAGAACACATTTACATCTTGTCTGTAGTGATATGAATCTACAGAGCCATGTAATGGACAGCTTACCAGTAATAGTTGCACTTGGCAGAAGCAAGGGATATTAATAGACATTCAGTCTCCAAAGATACACCGGAGATAGAGCTGGGCATGTAACGTACCTGTAACTGCAGTGCTTGGTAGGTGAAAGTGAGAGAGCAGGAGTTTAAGGTCATCTTTGGCTACCTAGTGAGTTCAAGGCCAGCCTGAGCTACCCTACCACAAACAAGCAAGCACACCCCCAAGTGCATTATATTTCCCAGCATTCTAATGGAGATTCTAAGTTGGTGTTCTTCCCCCTGAAAAATAACTAAAAACCAACCAACCAACCAACCAAAAACCCCCTCCTGCTATCTGCAGCAGTGTACAGCAGTGAGCTGAATCCTTGTGTACTAAGATGAAAAGATAGAGGGTTTGCATCCAGTGTAGGGTTTATCTCTCAGGAAAAGGGGAGAAAGGAGTTTTTAACTTTTAGGATGTTTCTTAAAGGGAGTGCTTGCCCATGAACACGAGGGAGAATGATTAAGGTATAGTTTATTTTTCTATTTCTTTTCTTTCTTTGCTCCCTCTTCAGCATCCCCCCATTTCATCTACTTCTCCCTACTGAATGAAACTCACGTTTAAATCGTGGGATGGATGTTTGAGCACAGTGTGATGGCATCCACAGTTCCTAGGTATCTTATGTGAATGGCCCAGTTGGAGGTGAACCCTGGGTGGGCAGTGGGAAGAGCCTGCTGGCTGGCTCTGGGTAATTGCTGCTTTGGAGTCTTTCTGGATCTTCATATCCCCTTAAAGCAAGTGATGGTTTTGAAGAGTTTCCAGCCTAACCCTGAAGGGCTGCCGGCTTTTTAAATGGCTATGCTCGTAGCATGAACAGAAATTTGTGTGTATGCAATAGGTAAGCCCTTGTCCCGGCACCTTAGTCTATTTTTTTTTCCAGGTGCTGGGGATTGAATCCGGGGTCCTATGCATACAAAGCAAGTGCTGTACCATTGAGCTACAGCCCCGGCCCTCACTTACTTCTTTTCCTTTTTAAACATAATGTTTTTTTAAAGTTATTTTTTATACATAAAAATTATATTTATGGATATTTTGCCTGCACTATATCGGTGAGCTACATGCGTGCCTTATGCTTATGGACATCAGAGAAGGCGTTAGATCCCTGGGAGGTGGAATTTCAGATGGTTGTGAGCAGTCAGTTGGGAATTGAACTCCAGGTCCTTTGGAAGCGCCTCTAATGCTCTTAACTACTGCACCATCTCCTCCACTCCTCAATTACTTCTTATAATCGATCGAGGATGGGTCTGTTTCCAAGCCAGGAACAGGGTCTGTTTCCATCTCCTGAGAACATTTATTCACTCTGAGAACATTTGATTCACACATCAAGATCCTGTTCTATCATTTGATTATTCTCTTATATCTTCCCTTTCCAAAACCTGCGTCACCTCCAAGGGGTGCCTGAGTTCTGGGGTTTGCTAAAATATCTTTTCTTTCTCTGTACATGCGCTCCCACGTGTGGATGGCATATGTGCATGTACAACTGTGTGTACTTGTGTGTGGAGGCCAGAGTTTGAAGTTGGGTGCTGTTCTTAATCCCTTTCTATTTTGTTGTCTGTAGAACCCGGAGCTCACACATTTGGCTAGACTCACTTGCGAGCAAGCCTGGGAAATCCTCCTCTCTCTCTACCTTCCCAGCGCTTGCATTAAAGCTTCAAATGTAGCTTTGTGCATGGGTACTGGAGTGCTAGCTCTCCAAACTTAAGTCCTCATGCTTGTGTGGCGAACAGTTCACTGACTAAGCCATCTATCTCCCAGTCCCTTCTGTGACACGATGTTCCCAGTGTGGTTTCTGAAGTCTGGGGAAAGTCCTTCTGTCTTGCTCTCTTCAGCTGGGTTCAGGTGTCCACATGGCTTCTTTGAGCTATCATTTAATCCGTATTTCCACATTAGCCAACAGGGGTAGTCACACTTTTCTTTTGCAAGCCCTCTTGCCCTTGTTTTTGTGGTTTACTGCATTGTCTAGTTTTACATCAACTTGACAAAAGCTAGAGTTACTTGGGAAGTGGGACTCTCAATCGGGAAAATATTCCTGTGAGATTGGCTTGTAGGCAAATCTGTAGTTCATTTTCTTAATTAGTGATTGCTGTGGGAGTGCCCAGCCCATTGTGGGTAGGCCCCACCCCTTGGGCTGGTGATCCTGGGTGCTATGAGAAAGCAAGTAATGGGGGAACATGCCAGTGAGCAGACTTCTTCCATGGCCTCTGTATCAGCTCCTCCCCTCTTGTGTTCATACCATGACTTCAGTGATGGACAGTTTCTTGGAAGTCTCAGAGGAAATAAAGCCTTTCCTCCCCAAGTTGCTTTAGTCGTGGTCTTTATCACAGCAAAAGAAACACTAAGACCCTTACCCTGTCTACTCATCCCTGAACTTTTCTGACAGTGCTAAGGATTGATCTCGGGGTCCCACACCTGCTGAGGAAGTGTTTTATCATTGAGCTACAGCCCCAGCCCTCTTGTTTGTTTGTTTATTTATTTATTTATTTCTCATTTGCTTCATTTATTTAGTGAGTGTGTATGTGTGTGGGTGCTTGCCTACTGTAGAGATCAGAGGACAACTTAACGGAGTTGGTTCTTCCCTTCCACCTGACTGGCCCCAGGAATTGAATCCTGATTGTCAGGCTTAGTAGCAAGTGCCTTTATCCACGGAGCATCTTGCCAGACTCGATCTTTTGATTTTTTTTTTAAATTTTGAGACAGGGTCTCACTAAGTTGTCCAGACTGGCTGTTAAATCAAGGTGTAGCCTAGGAAGGCTTGAACTTGTGATCCTCCTTCCTCACCTCCAGGAGAAACCAGGTCTGGCTCTTTTTATTTTTAAAATATTTACTTATTATTATTATTATTATTATTATTATTATTATTATCAATTTATTTGTTTTATATAATGTGTATGAGTGTTTTGTCTCCACGTGTATAAGTGCACCACATGCATGTCTAGTGCTTGAGGTATCCAGAAGAGGGTGTTGGATCACCTGGAGCAGGAGTGATAACTGGGAACTGTCATGTGGTTGCTGGGAACTGAACAAAGATTCTCTCTTTGTAAAAGCAGCAAGTGCTCTTAACCACTAAGCCATCTCTCTAGCCTTCTTTTGATTATTTTAAAGTGTGTGTGTGTGTGTGTGTGTGTGTGGTGTTGCCTTCTGAGGTTAGAGGCATGGTAGAATTTGGAGCTGGAGTTATAGGCAGCTGCAAGAGGCCCCTGATGTGGGTGCTGCAAACCTGATCTACACAGGAGCAACACGTGTTCTTAGCTGCTGAGTCACTTGTTTTGTTTTTCAAAGTCTTTATGTGCCTCTCACCTCCAGTGTTAAAGCCCACTTAGACTTAGGTGTTATCTTTACATTCTGCACGCACAGGCCTGGACCAAGAACTCCTCATTCAGCAACTGGGGATGATGCTTAGAGAGCTGCATGTCCCTACCGTTGCATACCTTCTAGGACGGCCTTACTTTAAAAACAAGCAATAGAATATAATACATTTGGGCAAGGGTTAGAGCCCTTGTACCTTGTTGGTAGGAGTGTAAAACAAAAGAGAAAGAAGTGCCTTGAAAGTCCCCACTATTGAACGGAAAATCACCAAACTACCCGGTGCCAGCTCTGCCTCTGCTCCTATAACAAATAACCTTAAACCCAGATAGTTACGATATCAGAAGGTTCTGATAGTTCTGGAAATGCAAGATGGGGAGCCAGCAGATTTGTCATCTGAGGAGGGCATGGTTCCTTTGCTGCTGCTTCCTGCCCTTTCTGTCTGTCTTTCCACCCTCCAGTTACCCCTCTTCCTTCTATTTATTTATTTATTTATTTATTTATTGTATTTTACTTTATTGTATTTATTTTATTTACTTTATTGTATTTATTTATTTATTTATTTTATTGTATTTTACTTTTTGTGGTGATTCTGTTGATTGAAGTCAGGGCCTCACAAAAGCCAGACAAGCATCCTACAACTGAGATATAGTCCCAGTTCTTAAAACTTAGAGTGAGGTAGAACTGTGCTTTACAGTATGGCTTCTGAACACAGGAAATGTGGTTAAAAACTGAGACTTTGTATATGTGTGAAATTCACATTGGGTTTAAAAGGCTTACTCTGAACCAAAGAATGTATAATATTTCATGATAAAAAATAAAAATATTGTAAAATATTTTATATTAAATATATTTTATATTCAAATATAATAAAGTATTTTATTTGAAATATTTTAATTTCTTTTTGTTTCATTGATTTATGGGTATTTTTAAAATTTTTATTTATTTTTTATTTTATATGTATGGGTGTTTTGCCTGCATGTATGGCTGCGCACTGCATATGAACATTGCCTGTGTAGGCCAGAAGAGGGCATCTGATCTCCTGGAACTGGAGTTAAGGTTGTGAACCTTAACGTGGGTTCTGGGAATCAAACCCAGGTCTGGAAGAGTAGCCTGTGCTCTTAATTGCTTAGCGATCTCTCTATCCCATGCTTTATTTATTTATTTATTTATTTATTTATTCATTCATTCATTCATTTATTTTTGGTTGCCTAAATATAACTAATCAAATTCACAGTTCTTTAGTCCCAGCTTCTCAAGAAGTTGGGATATAGGCACAAGCTATTTTCCTAGGCTAATAATATTTTAATGGTGATTACATATTCAGGTCATTAGATAAAACATTATTGAATTTTTTAAAGAGTTGAGTGTTTCTTGGAGATATAATAGGTTTAAGTACAAATAAAATTTGCAAGTTAAAATACAAATTTTTCTTTCGTTTTTGGAACATGGGGGTCGGGTGGGGGTAGTGGCAGAGTTTCATGTTGCCCAGGGTCATGATTATGTGGATGAATCTATATGAACTCCTATCCTCCTGCCTCAGTCTGAGTGTTGGCATCACTGGCCTGCACCACCCTGCCTGGCAAAATGATCATATTTTAATGCTGGAAAAAAGGGTACAAACTTGATTTTCTTATAAAAATAGGTTTTGTTTTTGTTTTATTTTGTTTTTTTGAGACAGGGTTTCTCTGTGTAGCCCTGACTGTCCTGGAACGCATTCTGTAGACCAGCCTGGCCTCGAACTCAGAAATCCACCTGCCTCTGCTTCCCAAGTGGTGGGATCAAAGGCGAGCGCCACCACTGCCCGGCTAAAAATAGATTTTGATTAGGATAAGAAAACTGACAGGGTAGCAAAACCACTTCCCTCGTGTGGAAAGCAATAGTTGTTGATTCAGAAGAGGAGTTTAGGAAATTTTCATAAATCAAAGTATTCATGTAAGTTCCCACCCGCTTCCCCTTCTCCTGTGGACTGACTCCAGGGTTTGATGCTAGATCAGAGCTCTATCACCGAGCTACACCTCTAGCCTTGATGGTGTTGTTTGCAGTCGCAGCAAGGAGCCCATTTGTTCATGGTCTTTAACATGTTCTAAGTCCCAGTGTTATCCCTGCCATCCCTCCTCCCCTGCCCTGTGCTTGCTCTGTCTGTGTGTCTGCAATTTAGAAAGTGCAGAGCTTGCGCGAGACGCATGGCCACATTCACCCTGGTTTGCAAAGGACACACCTGGAACAAGCATCTTTACTTCTTTATGCTTTTACTTAATACTCATCTTTTCACGTTTCACTCCCCTCCAGATCAGCAACGTCTTGTTTTTCATTTTACCGCCCATCTGCATGTGCTTGTTCCGCCAGTATGCAATGTGCTTCAACAGCGGCATCTACTTAATATGGACTCTCCTAGTTGTAGTGGGTAAGTGGAGTCATACGGGAACGGGACTGAAAGGGAGGAAGTGGGACCCCACATGTTTCCTGTCCCTTTTGAACACAATGTTTTGTAAACCAAAGTCACTCTGACGTCTTAGCTATTGATCCCTTGATGCCAAAAGAACTCTTGAGTGCCGGCTTGATAACAAGGCAGCCTGTAGCTATCACATATCTCAGCATCTGTGGGGCAGTTGCTGGTAGCGTGCCAGTGTCTGCGCGGTTTTCTGAGAACTTTGAAGAACCTCTGGAACAATTGAAGTCTGATGAGATGTGGCTCCAGAGGACTTAAAGAAAAATATTTAGACGTTTGGTCCCCTCATTGTTCTGTGAAATACTTGTGTAATTTCCATTTCCTCTCCGGCGGTTTGGGAATTCTTAACAGAGAGATAGTGTTGAGTTTTATTTACTGCCTGTTATCGTGAAGGTTCAGAGGATGGAAACAAGAGTGTGCTTGGCTGTGGAATTCTTACTGTGGAGGTGTGTTGACGTTTGAGCCCAACTTGAAACCCTCTTTCTAGTCTCTAGGTCTGCATGCCTGAACCCTGTGAGTCTGTCTGTCTGCTGCCCCCCTCTCCCTCTCCTTCTTTCTTCTCTTCTTTCCTTCCTTTCTTTTTCTTTCTTGAGAGTGATCTGGTGATTCTGACAGCTCTTCCTAGAGAAGGGCTATCCTGAAGCACTGAGTCTGTTCTGCATTAATCTTTATTGATTGTGATTACTTCTAGGAATTGGGTCTGTCTACTTCCATGCAACTCTTAGTTTCCTGGGTCAGATGCTTGATGAACTTGCCATCCTTTGGGTTCTGATGTGTGCTTTGGCCATGTGGTTTCCCAGGAGGTATTTACCGAAGATCTTTCGGAATGACAGGTAAGCTTATGCTAAAGACTTTTGCTAGATGTGGTTGTCGATGTAACACATTCATCAAGTTGCCAGTGTAACACACTCATTGAGCAAATTACTGCGTGAGTGAGCTCAGCGGTTGATGAGCTCCTCATACACTAGCTTACAGTCTGCCAGTTTAATGATCTGACAGGACAGATGAGCTGACAGATAACAAAGAAATACTTGGCAAAGAATTTATGGTAGATAAAAAGTATAGAAAAAAATTGGTTGTTTTTTGAAGCTTGAATGGGAAGGATATTTGTGGAAAATACTGGCTATAGAAAACACATGGTACAATTGTGTGTGTGTATGATATCCTACTTTTAGAATCCATCAAGTAGATTACAAACACACAGATTTACATACATGTATAAAATGAACATATATTTATTATTATTTAAAAAAATTAAAGTTGTATTTATTTTTATGTGTATGGGTGTTTTGCCTATGTGTAGTTCTGTGTACCATGAGCATGCCTTGACCTCACAGACCAGAAGAGGGCGCTTGAACCTCTGGAACTGGAGTTTCAGATGCCTGTGAGGTGCCACGAGTGCTGTGAATAGAACTGGATTCTCAGGGAGAGCAGAGAGATATTGTCCTTTTTAAAAATAATTGCGTTATTTTTAATTATGTGTATGTTTGTGTGTGAGATTGTGCATGTGTGCATGCGTGCATGGAGTCCAGGAGGAGATGTCAGCTTCCCTGGAGTTCCAGGTGCATGCGTGCATGCTTGCATGCAGTTGTGCATGGAGTCCAGGAGGAGATGTCAGCTTCCCTGGAGTTCCAGGTGATTGTGAACTTCCTGATGTGGGTGCTGGGTACTGAATTTGTATCCTTTTAAAGAGCAATATGCACTCGTGACCAACCATTGAGCATCTCTCCCACCCTCCTGGTTTGGTTTTGTTTGTTTTTGATTCAGGGTCTCATGCAATCCTGGCTAGACTAGAACTCAATAGGTGGCTGAGCTGAGACTTGAACAGAATCTTTCCGCCTCTTCTTCCTAAATGTGTGTGACTTACAAACATGCACCATTATACCTGGTTTGCTCAATATGTGTTTTCATATATGTACAAACATTTTGGTACTCTGGGGACAGCAACCATTGGCTGCCATTAACTCCCACAACCCCTGACCCCCAGACAGGGTCTTGGCTGGCCTGGAACTCACTTTGTGGACCAGGCTAGCTTTGAACCCACAGAGCCTCCTGAGGGCTGGAATGCAAGGCATGCAGTACCATGCCAGGCCCAGAGATATCTATGCTTATCATTACTTTAAACTAGTAGATGTTATTTAAATACAAGGAGCACTGTTAATTTTAACATGAAAAATGAAACTTTAATTGGGATAGAGAGAAAATACTCTTAAGTGAATTAATCTTTATCCTTCAACATAGTTACTTGAATAGCATTATTTTTGAGTATCATCTAGATTTAGAATTATCCTCAAGAAATTTGTTATTTATAAAAAAGAAGAGAAAGCAAATTAGTAGACCTTTATTACACCTTCTAATTAAAAGAGAAAAGTATGCTCTAAGATCTCTCCATTCCTTCTTTCTTTCTTGCCTTCTTTCTGTGTCTGTCTGTCTGTCTGTCTGTTACTGGGAATTGAACTCAGGTCCTTACACATACTTTGTCAGTTAACTAACATGTTCAGCCCCAGAACTGTGCTTTGCAATGTGTCCAGGTTGATATGGAGACCACAGAGTAAAACTTGGATCATCTCAGGAAAAGCCACCTAAGTGCATGGTTAGGGATCAAGGCCATAAGGCAAGGTCACGAGGTGGTTTTGCAGGTGATGACTTTTAACTTTGCCCACTAGCTCCTGGGGTGCCCAGTCAGTCACCTCGGGTGTTGCTTGCACTCTGCAAGGCTTAGGGATTGATCTAACGGGTGTAATAACGGTGTAAAGAAATGATAGACACACAGACAGAAAATCTGGAATCCAGTGGCCACAGATCTGATGGAGATACACCAATAGTAGCGGCAATTTGGAAATTCAGTGCCTTTCTTGTATACATCTGAGTAGATGAGTCAGGGTTACTGTAGACAGCTGAAGCAGGAGGCAGGGTTACTGTATACAGCTGAAGCAAGAGACAAGGCTATTGTATACAGCTGAAGCAGGAGGCAGGGTTACTGTATACAGCTGAAGCAAGAGACAAGGCTATTGTATACAGCTGAAGCAGGAGACAGGGTTACTGTATACAGCTAAATGAAGCAGGAGACAGGCATATTGTATACAGCTAAAGCAGGAGGCAGGGTTACTATATATAGCTGAAGCTGAAGACAGATATTGTATACAGCTGAAGCAGGAGGCAGGGTTACTGTATACAGCTGAAGCAGGAGGCAGGGTTACTGTATACAGCAGAAGCAGGAGGCAGGGTTACTGTATACAGATGCAGCAGGAGGCAGGGTTACTGTATACAGATGCAGCAGGAGACAGGGTTACTGTATACAGCTAAATGAAGCAGGAGACAGGCTGTATACAGATGCAGCAGGAGGCAGGGTTACTGTATACAGCAGAAGCAGGAGGCAGGTTTAGTTAATCTTGGCAGGAGTCCTTGTACAGGATCAGTCTGAGGCTGTAATTATAGAGAGGAGGAAGCCTCTGTGGACATTCTCTGCACATACTGTCAATATCCACACACAGACCATGGGAAGGCTTTGTTATTCCTATGAGTCTGAGGCACTGTGGTCCTTATCTTGATCCCGCTTATGTCATCAATATACATATACTCAGGACTTCATCAGCTCCTTACGCGTTCTGATGCGTGTTAGTTACTGCACCAAGGAGCCACTTTCCCTAAGAACTCCTTTTTCAGATCTTGGTTGGGATCTGAGTGAGAAATTGAAGAAATGAGAATCAGGATTTTCTCTATTTGTGGCATCCAGTAGTCTTGGGCTGAGATTTCAAGAAGCAGTTTTTATTTTACTAATTATAGACACCATTTTTCTTTCCTCATTTCACAGAGTAGAAGTGGAGAATGTTTAATCAATTTTTTTTTTTTTTTTTTTTTGAATCAGGGTTTCTCTGTGTGGCCCTGGCTGTCCTGGAACTCACTCTGTAGACCAGGCTGGCCTTGAACTCAGAAATCCGCCTGCCTTTGCCTCCCAAGTGGTAGGATCAAAGGCATGCACCATCACTGTCTGGTGTGGGGAATGTTTAAACAGGAGAAAAAGATGTGGAGTGTTGATGTTGGTGATTGAAACCTATCAACTTAATAATGAAAACAGTGTGAGCTGCGATGTCAGGGACTGTCCATCACAACCCTGTGAAGTGTTGCCCTAGGGAGCTTGTGACATGTGAGTGAACACTGAGCCCTGGGTGTGGGGAGAGTCATTTGGAGGCTGAGAACCACATGTCCTGTCTCCTGACTGGCGATAGGGTTGGTTTCCTGCTATGGGCGGTTAGGACCTGGATGACTTGGCTTGTTAGTTCCTGATCTGTGAACTCCCCCAGGTACATACTTGGCACCCCGCTGAGCAACGTGGTGAGTGCTGTCCCTCAGCTCTCTTGGTTCCCTGTGGCCCACAGTGAACAGCTCTGCTTTGGGTTTCTGAGATACATGGACAAAGCAAGAGAGAACTTGAACAATACACAGCAAGGAAGAGCAGACAAGAGGCTCGTCCTCATCTGCCCATCTTCAGCCAGCCTCCCAGTGACTGGAGGCGAGAATGTCAGGCATTCATGGGGGTTTCTTAGGATTACAGTAGGTGGCTGCTCAGCTCAGAACTTTTACCAGCGCTGGAGGCAGGGGGATACATAGTTTATTCACAGACCACAGGCACAGGCACAGGCACAGGCACAGGCACAGGCACAGGCACATTCGTGCACAAAGTCGTGTGTGTTTGTGTGTGTGTGTGTGCGCACACACACACTCAGAGAAAAATGAGAGATGGGTGTGAGTATAGTTTATTACAGAAACCTTGTGTAGCATGGTTTGTGTTCAAGTTCTAGCACTACAAAAAAAAAAAACAGCATTTTTTTTTTTTTGGAAGAGAAGATGAAATTAAAATGTATATATAGAATCTTGCTTCTCTATATAGAGAATGAGGACTTAGTAAGTGCTAGAAGCTACTATAAAACAGAAATCTGGAAATACATTTACAAGATGTGCTATTTAGGTTTCTGGTGCTGTGATAAACACCATGACTAAAAGCGACTTGGGGGTTGGGCGGGGGAAGGGTTTATTTCAGCTTATGTTTGTATTTCCTCACGAAAGAAAATCAGAGCAGTAATTCCAGGCTAGAACAGAGACTGTGGTAAAATGCTACTTACTGACCTGCTCCCCAGGCTCACAGTCAACTACCTACCTTATTTATACCTCCCAGTGTCCCCTGCCCAGCATCCCAGAGTGGGCTGGGCCCACCTCTCCATCAATCATTAATCAAGAAAATGTCTCCAAAGATGTGTTACTGACCAGTTGGATGGGATTACCTTCTCAACTAAGGTCCTCTCTTCTCAAATGAGTCTAGTTGACAGAAACCAAACAGCACAAACGATAACACTGTCTATAGAAGGTTAGTGTTCACCATACCAATATGATAGGTTAGGAAAAGACACAGTTTCATTTTACTTTGAAGTCCTAGAACTCTTCAGAATACACATTCAAGTATTGAAAATTTTAGGTATTTTTTATTTTCAGACAAAGTAAGCAAAAAAAAAAAAAAAAAAAGCGGGGTGGGATTCATTATAATGGAATATGCTTCCCAAATAGCCCTCACATGTACTGTTACGATTCATTTTTTACAAAATCTACAGCCAGTTTTCATTTTGGAATCCACTTCATTTTTATTATCTTGAGTGGCCAGGAAGTAGGCTAGACCCTTCCTGTCTTAGCAATGGAAGGCTAGAAGCTTAAATTGTCTGGGCCTCATTGTTCACTGGGCGAGCTCTCTGAGGCCCTTCCCAGGACGAGTGCTGTAGCATCAGGGATAACAAGGGCTGGCTGCTTTCTGTTGGTCTAGTGAGTCCTAACCATCTAAAGGAACATCTCAGAGTTTCTGGACATGGTTTTGTCATCCATAAAATCTGTCTCACTTTACAGGAGTAAAGGTGACATTATCAAGTGCTAAATATAA
Source organism: Rhabdomys pumilio (assembly GCA_030674055.1). Lineage (NCBI taxonomy): Eukaryota > Metazoa > Chordata > Mammalia > Rodentia > Muridae > Rhabdomys > Rhabdomys pumilio. The sequence goes on along the minus strand of JANHMN010000004.1, from coordinate 59,052,268 downwards.
AAAAACAGAATGAAAACTTTCTCTTTAAGGGGCAGATAATGGTAACACTAACAGCTTCTTTATTATTAATGGTCAGGATGTTGGGTTGCTAAATTTGTGTTTGGGGAATACAGAAGAAGGGGGTACTAAGAGTTCAGTCACTGTGAACTCTCACACGAGACTGTGTGGGCTGTAGGGACCACCAGTCATCATACTTAGAACATGCACTATCAATTCTGGAAATTTCTGGCTCTCTAATACCTAGGGCCTCTTGTGACTCTTGCTCGAGTATGCTGGGCTGGCTGGCTTTCTGCTGGCCGTGTGACCTTTGTTTACTTCGAATGGTTGCAAAATTGTGTGCGTGCACAGGATGTCCTCGCTGTCCAGCACATTCCTCCACTCCCTCTGGACCCAGTGTGGGGAGGTGTCTGCGACTGTCTCCCAAAGCATGTGCCTTTAAACTATTTAGCAGTATTATATGGAGCCTCGGGGGAATTACGATGGCTGTCCAGCCTGCTCTCCTTCAGAAGATATCATCAACAATAACATTTTTTTTTTCTGTCTTGTTTGCTTGGTTCTGTTTCATTTTGCGACATGGTCACACTCTGAGTCTAGCTGGCCTCAACTCAAAGCAATCCTCCTGCTTCAGCCTCCCAAATGCTCAGATTATTGCTCAACAATAGTGATATTATTAACATAGTATTTTTTCTTATTGGCACTTTACATGCCTGGGCTCTGCATTAAGCGCTGTTCTGCTCTCAAGAATGACATGGATGTTAGTGGTTCAGTTCTATCTGAGACATCTGTGCTTTTAATTACTGTATTCCTCTTTGTAACCTGTGCTTGAAGCTCCCCTCCCACTGAGTAGTGGTATACCTTGAAATATTATTTTCTTCTCTCCCCCTCCCTCTTTTAAATAAAGTCTCATGTGTTCCAGGCTCACTCCAAGCTAGCTAGCTGAGGATGGCTTTAACCTTTTTTTTTTTTTTTTAAATTGTCACATTTGCTGAACACTTTAAGATTTATTTATCTTATTTATATGAGTACATTGTCGCTGTGTCCAGACACACCAGAAGAGATCATAAGATCTCTTTACAAATGGTTGTGAGTCACCATGTGGTTGCTGGGAATTGAACTCAGGACCTCTGGAAGAGTAGTCAGTGCTCTTAACTGCCGAGCCATCTCTCCAGCCCTTCTCCAGGCTTTGACCTTCTAGTCCTCTTGCTTCCTCCTTTCATGGACTAGGATCACAAATGTGTACAACCACACCCAGTTTTTGAGGTGTAAGGGATGGACCGTAGGGCTTTGTGCATGCTAGAGAAATACCATGCTAACTCAGCTATATCTCTAGCCTTCAAGCCTCTGGTTGTTTTCAATTGAAGTGTGTGTGTGTGTGTGTGTGTGTGTGTGTGTGTGTGTAAGAGAGAGAGCGAGAATGAGAATATTTTATAGTAAAGAAAAACTTACAATGAAATCCAAAGGATAACACAACGTGAAGACATGGTATACACTGAGAAGATAAGGAAACTGGAAACTCATGGGCTTGTCCTGTGACAAAGAGAGAAGATGAAGGGATCAGAAAGAGACCAGCAAGATGCCCTGCTAGCCTTGGTGTATCAGGAGCTTGCAGGGAGAGTTGCCTAGTGCCCCAGAGCCATGTGCCTGGTGCTGGTCGAGTTGTCCTCAGGCTGACAGGGAGCCTTGCTTCCGGTAGCTGAAAAGTTCTGGCCTGTCAGGAAGAAAACACAAGTCTCCTGATCATTTGCTGCCTGCTTCCTTTCACATACGGCTGTTCCCCTCTGGTTCAGGGTTCCAAAGCCTGTTCATTCCAGTCAGAAGGTTGGCAGCTTGATCAATGGTTTCCTGTTCCTTGATGATAAATGCCTTTCCTCTTTAGAAGATAAATCTGTATTTTGAAGGGTCAATGCTTTTTGAGTTCTTTATAATAGAACTTCATTCCAATCCATTTCCTAACTGTGACCTGTTCCGGGACTCTTGGCCAAAACAAATTCTGCTAATGACAAATAACAGAAAGTACAGGAAAATCATGTGTTCCTTAATTTAAGTCATGGATAAGGCCTCTGAGAGTGGCTAGGCCAGGGCCTTCTTGCTCTATAGATCAGGAAACAGGATCTCTGGAGAGAGGAAGAAGTGTGCTCAGAATCACGTCGCCACTTCTGACTGGCTCCACTTTCCTGAAGGCTGTAGGAGAGTGACAGCCATCTCTCAAGTTAAAAATCTTGTCAAGACAAACTTCCAGTTTATGCTAGACGTACAGGTTGCCAGGAAATATCTTATTTGATTTTCTTTTCACAAAACGTTTAGTTTTGTAGGCTGGCTACACAGGAATTTTTTTCTTTTAAAGTAGTAATGTTTATTCTTTATTAATGGTCTCTGGGGTCTCATAAAAATCATACATATTGACCTGGTAGAACTACATGGGGCTAAATGGATTCTGTGAAGTTCTATCTATCTATCTATCTATCTATCTATCTATCTATCTATCTATCTATCTATCTATCTAGATATTTTTAATGTATGTAAGTACATTGTTGCTGTCTTCAGAGACACCAGAAGAGGGCACTGGGAATCCCATTGCAGATGATTGTGAGCTACCAGGTGGTTGCTGGGAATTGAACTCAGGACCTCTGGAAGAGCAGTCAGTGCTCTTAACCGCTGAGCCATCTCTCTAGTCCTCTGTGAAGTTTTATGAGTATGTAGGAATGCATGTTCCTTAACTTTCTTTTATAAAGGCAGAGTTGAGTAGCTACAGTCAAGAACTTAGGACCTACAAAACCTAAAATGCTTCAGACCTTTGACAGAAAAAAAGATTTTTTTTTGAGACCGGTTATGTTAAGTAGTTGAGGCTGGTCTTGAACTCCTGATTCTCCTGCCTTTACCTTCCAAGTTCTGGGGTTATAGTCCTATGCTACTGTGTCTGACTTATACAGACAGGGTTTGTCAAGTCCTACAGAAGATCTGATAAAACACAGAAAGACAAAAACAGGGAAATCGTTACCTCCCGGGAGACTTAGGTTAATGGTGGCTCAACCATTTTCTCAGCTAAATGTTTTCAAGTCTTTGATTTGCCAGCTATCCACTCGTAGAAGCAGAGAGGATGGCTTTTAGATCTGGCTTATCTGGGACCTAACAGTACTTAGTGTACAACAGTGGCCTCAACCTGTCACATATCAGATATCCTGCAGATGAGATATTTACATTACAATTCATTACAGTAACAAAATTACAGTTATAAAATAGCAACGGAACGATGTTATTGGCTGGGAGTCAGCACAACGTGAGGAACTGTATTAAAGGGTCACAGCATTGGGAGGGTTGGCAACCACTGGTGTAGAAGTTCTTCTCAATTTGCACAAATAGTGCTGGCTGCACCTCGCCAATAGCGACGAGCAATGGGAGCGCACACAGGGCCTTGGGTTCAAATCCTCAGCATGAGGTTGGGGGAGCATGTTAAACAAACAAGCATGATTTCCTTTGTTAATGGATTTTCTTTACTTCCACTGACTAAGGGGCAGGTTCAAGGCAGTGGTGTGTGTCCTGTCTGCAGTTACAACATGCCTGGCATTTGTCAAGCCCGCCATCAACAATATCTCTCTGATGATTCTGGGGGTTCCATGCACTGCACTGCTCATTGCAGAGCTGAAAAGGTGGGTACTGTTCTTCCTGTCTTTTGTTGCCCAGGTAACCATTTTCTTCTGGGAAGCTGTAGATGAAGGCTTCAGGTTCATATGCAGAATATATATGTATATGTATGTGTATGTGTATGTATATATATATATATATATATACATATATATATATATTTAAAGATTTATTTTGTATTTTAAAAATATTTTTCAAGATTTATATATTTTATTTTGTGAGTATATGTATATGCCTGAATGTATTACACCATGAGCATGTAGGAGCCCACAGAGATCAGAAGAGTAGTCTGATCCTTTGGACTAGAATTGTGAGCTGCCTGACATGTGTGCTCAGACCAGACCTGGGTCCTCTAGAAGAGCAGTAAAGGCTCTTAACTTCTGAACCATCTCTCCAGCCCTTCCAGAAACATTTTATGGGGACTGGAGACACGGCTAAGAGCATTTGCTGCTCTTCCAGGCATACTTGGTCTTGTTCCCAGCATCTGAATGATGGCTCCCAGGCATCCAACAGCCTCTTCTGACCTCTGCAGATACCAGGCATGCACATGGCACATACATTCAAGCTAAATTCATACACACAAAATAAAAATAGCAAAGAAATCCCCCAAATTTTATTTTAGGTTGTGTGTGTGGATCTTCCAGCCACAAAACACATATGATCACTTTAAGATTTGCTGACAACATTGTTTCTAGTGTAGTTACTTTAAAAATGTATTTGAATTCATACTTCTCTTACTATGAACACTGAATGTCTCGATTATTTTTTTTAAATCCATTCTTGCTATGTAGCTGAGGCTGGCCAGGCTGACTCATATTGCTCTTCCCACTCTTCCTTAGGGCTGGGATTGTAAGTGTGAAATGAGTGCCCATGACTGACTTTTTAAAAATTATAAACACAATATTTTATGTGTATGGGTGCTTTGTCTGTATATATGCCTGTATACCACTTGCATGCCTGGTACTTGGGGAAACCAGAAGAAGGTATCAGATTCCCTGGAACTGGAGTTAAAGATGGTTGTGAGCTATTATATGATTGCTAGAAATTGAACCCCGGTGCTCTCAGAGAACAACCAAGTTCTCTTAACCTCTGAATCATCTTTCCAGCCTCTAAATGTTGTTGTTGGTTTTTGTTTGTCTACTTGTTTTGTTTTGTCTTGTTTTTGATAGGATTTCTCTGTATAGCCCTGTCTGTTCTGGATCTTGCTCTGTAGGCTTTCCTCTGCCTCCTGGGATTAAAGGTATTTGCCACCACACTGGGTTTATGAAGTCTTTCCTATCTTTAGTCCATAATCTATTTAGCTGCTTACCTGACTCCTATAGGAGTCACAGGTATTGAGAGTTCAAGTTGACAAAGCCAGGTTCCTCACCTGTTCTTCCTATCCCTAGTTTTCTCTGTTGTGTTTCTAGTTGTGCTAAATAGGAGTACTGTGTGCGTCCAGATGTCCAAGTCAGAAGCTATCTCTCCCAGAACATCTCCTCTGGTCTCTGTCACTGTTATATTTGTTGGCAAGCCAATTCCCATAAAATTCAAAGTCTTTCACACACATCTCTGCTGTCACCGTAAGTTGAGAGACCGTGTTGTGTGTCGTTCTACCCCCCCAACTCCTTTGCAACACACACACACACACACACACACACACACACACACACACACACACA